>JAJEJO010001663.1:117828-262091 GCA_020662805.1 Glaucomys volans
CGCATAATTCATCATCATTCACTTATTAGAGAGACCATTCGGCCTTTGGATTTTTGGGATTGACTGATCTCACTTAGCATAACAGTCTCCAACATCATCCATTTACCTACAAATGCCATAATTTTATTCTTCTTTATGGCTGAATAATACTCCATTGTGTATATATACCACAGTTTCTTTAGCCATTCATCTATTTAAGGGCATCTAGGTTGGTTCCACAATCTAGCTATTGTGAATTGAGCAGCTATGAACATTGATGTGGCTGCATCACTGTAGTAATCTGATTTTAAGTCCTTTGGGTATAGGCCAACGAGTGGGATAGCTGGGACAAATGGTGGATCCATTCCAAGTTTTCTAAGGAATCTCCACACTGCTTTCCAGAGTGGCTGCACCAACTTGCACTCCCACCAGCAATGTATGAGTGTATTCTTTTCCCCACATCCTCGCCTGTTGTTGCCTGTATTCTTAATAAAAGACATTCTAATTGGGATAAGATGAAATCTTAAGGTGGTTTTGATTTGCATTTCTCTTAAAATGAGGGATGTTGAACATTTTTTCATAAATCTGTTGATTGCTTGTAGATCTTCCTCTGTAAAGTGTCTGTTCATTTCCTTGGCCCATTTATTGATTGGGTTATTAGTGTTCTTGGTGTAAAGATTTTTGAGTACTTTGTTGATTCTGGAGATTAGTGCTCTATCTGAAGTGTGTGTGGCAAAGATTTTCTCCCATTCTGAAGGCTCTCTCTTCACATTGCTGATTGTTGCCTTTGCTGAGAAAAAGCTTTTTAGTTTGACTCTATCCCAATCATTGATTTGTGCTTTTATTTCTTGCGCTTTGGGAGTAATGTTAAGAAATCTGGTCCTAGGCCAACGTGATGAAGATTTGGACTTATTTTCTCTTCTATTAGGTGCAGAGTATCTGGTCTAATTTCTAGGTCCTTGATCCACTTTGAGTTGAGTTTTGTACAGGGTGAGAGATATGGTTTAGTTTCATTTTGCTGCATATGGATTTCCAGTTTTCCCAGCACCATTTGTTGAAGAGGCTGTCTTTTCTCCATTGCATGTTTTTGCCTCCTTTGTCAAGTATGAGATACCTGTATTTATTTGGGTTTGTCTCTGTGTCCTCTATTCTGTACCATTGATCTACCTGCCTATTTTGGTACCAATACCATGCTGTTTTTGTTACTATTGCTCTGTAGTATAGTTGAAGGTCTGGTATTGTGAATACCCCCTGCTTCGCTCTTCTTGCTAAGGATTGCTTTAGCTATTCTGGGTCTCTTATTCCTCCAAATGAATTTCATGATTGCTTGCTCTATTTCTATGAGGTCCGTCATTGGGATTTTAATCGGAATTGCATTGAATTTGTATAGCGCTTTTGGAAGTATGGCCATTTTGACAATATTAATTCTGCCTATCCAAGAACATGGGAGATCTTTCCATCTTCTCAGATTCTCTTTAACTTCTTTGTTTAGTGTTCTGTAGTTCTCATTGTAGAGGTCTTTCACTTCTTTTGTTAGATTGATTCCCAAGTATTTTATTTTATTTGAGGTTATTGTGAATGTGGTAGTTTTCCTAATTTCTCTCTTAGAGGATGCATCACTTATGAATATAAATGCATTAGATTTATGAGAATTTATTTTTTATCCTGCTACTTTACTGAATCCATTTATGAGTTCCAGAAGTCTTCTAAATAGAGAATCATGTCATCAGCAAATAATTCCATGTTTTTATGAAATGCTTGCTGAACTCCTAAGAAACAAGACCCAAAAAAGTTTTTCACTACTTCATGAAGTCCAGCTCTTAATCACAAATTTCTAAGGGTTTGATTAGAAATCCAAATTATAATTGAGGTGTTTCCTTTTGAAAACAGCTTTTAATGTACATACTGTGTTTCTGAGTATCATAGTAAGACATAGATTGAGTACTTCAGATTTGATCTATAATTCATCGACTTCATTCTTTTTTTAATTGTTTTTTAGTTGTCCATGTACCTTTATTTTTTTATTTACATGTGGTACTGAGAATTGAACCCAGTGCTTCACATATGCTAGACAAGTGCCTTGCCACTGAGCCCCAGCCCCAGCTCCTATCTACTTAATTCTTATATAGCACTTTGAAATCATTCCAAGAAGCTTGTTGCTGATAAAGAACCTCATGAGTTAAAAAGTGAATGTTCTTTTTAAATTTTATTTAAAAATTTTACTGGTGCTTAATAATTATACAGAACAGGATTTCATTGTGGCATATTTGCACATACACATATGTTGATTATTTTCATTCCCCATTACCCCCCTTGTTCTCCCCCTTACCCTCTTCCTCTACTCCACTAATCTCTCTTTTAACAAAATGGTTTATAATTCCATCCATTTTCCCTCAAATGACAATTTCATAATTTTATTCTTTATGACAGAATAAAACTCCATTGTGTATATATACTGCATTTTATTTATCTGTTAATCTGTTGACAAATACCTAGGCTGGTTCCATAACTAGGCTATTGTGAATTGTGCTGCTATAATCATGCATATTCCTGTATTGCCATAGTATGCTGACTTTAGTTCTTTTGGGTAAATACTGAGGAGTGGGATAACTGGGTCATATGATGGTTCCATTCCTGATTTTTTGAGGAACCCTCATACTGTTTTCTGTAGTGGCCATACTAGTGAATATTTTTTTTTAATGATGGCTATTGAGATTTTTTGTAGGAAGGAGATAAAGAAATTTAGGAATTTGGAAACATTTTAAATTCTAAATATTTTAGTAGCTGTGTTTTGTTTTTGTTTTTTTTTTTTTTTGCACAGGGAATTGAAACCAGGGGCACTTAACCCCTGAGCCACATCCCCAGACATTTATTTAAAAATATATGTACATATATAGTTGACGGGCCTTTATTTTATTTATTTATTTATTTATTTATTTATAGTGTTGAGAATTGAACCCAGTGCCCCACACATGTCAGGCAAGTGTTCTACCATTGAGCCACAACCACCCCCCAAGACCTTTTTAATATTTTATTTAGAGACAGGGTCTTGCTGAGTTGCTTAGGGCCTCACTACGTTGCTGAGGCTGACTTTGAACTCATGATCCTCCTGCCTCAGCCCCCCAAGCCACTGGGATTACAGGCATGTACCACCATGCTAGGCTTAATAGCTGCGTTTTTAAGTAATTGCCAGAAATAAAATAGTAAGTGCAGCATTGATGAAGTCATTCTTCATCAATAATATGCCAATGTATGTGGAAGGAATTGTCTGCAGTAGATCCTAAAATCTAATGGTCTTATTTCATATTCTTATTTTGCTTTTATTAGATGTTCATTAGGGGAAATCTTTAATATTAGAGATATCTGTATATGAATAAACATTTTATTAACATGTAGGTATATTATCTTTTCTGTCACAAATTAGATGTTTGTAAATAGTTCATTTTTAAAAAATAGGTTTGTTGAACATGGAAGTTTTGAAGATTTTTCATAAAGAAATATTTTAAAATCAAAGTTTTTCTCAGTTAAAATTTGAAGCTAAAGTAATTTCACATATCAACAATTTAAGGGATCTATTAAAATTTTAAAACTATGTTTGCAAGTTTTTCAAACAATAAAAAATTTGAAACCAAAAAATGATGAAATAATTTTGAACATCCATATACACATCATATGTATGCTATAGCTTACACCCTACTGTATTTGCTTTTTTATATATTCTCCCATTACTCCAGCTCTCCATCATATCATTATCTTATGCATTTCAAAGTTGCAGTCATAAACATATCTTACGTGGAAACAATTTATCTTGCATATCATTAGCTAGTTTAATATTTATGATTTCTTTTTAAAGATAATATTTACATACAATGAAATGTATAAATCTTAAGTGTATCATGCAGCATATTTTGACCAATGAATATGTGTACATAAATACACTACAAAAATAATGAACATTACTGTCACTAGGTATCTCTTCTCAGTCAGTACGCATACATACTCCTCAGAGATAATTTAGCTGTTTTTATATTACTTTCCTCTATAAGTTCGGTTGTTTTTGTTCAAGAATTTCACATAAATAGCATCATATAGGGTCTGTAAGACTTATTTCTCTTAGCATAATGTTTTAGAGATTCAGCCATATTGTCCCATGTATCAGTGGTTCATTCCTTTTCATTTGCTGAGCACTGCTCCATTGTATGAGTAGAGCACAGTTTGCTTATCCTTTCTTTAATTGGTGAACATCTGGGCTGTTTTCTGGTTTTGATCCATTGTGAATGAAACTGCTGTAAACATTCTTGTAAAACTCTGTCTAGATATATTTTCATTTCTTTGAATACCTAAGAATGAAATTTCTGTGGGGTCGAGGTGGGGGGGTAAAAATAATAACAGAATGTGTGACAGATACCATTGCCCTGTGTACATGCATGAACGCACAGATGGTGTGACTCTACTTTGTGTACAACCAGTGAAACAATAGCTGTACTCCATTTGTGTTCAATGAATCAATAAGTAAATAAAAAAATGAAATTTCTGGTGTGTCTGTAATTTTACAATTGAGTTTAGCTGTTGAAAAAGTTATATTAAATTATTCTTATCACAAGATTACATTTCATTTTTTTAAAAATTTATGCTTTATATTTTTGTGTTTTTTTTTGTGGTACTGGGAATAGAACCCTGGAGTGTTCTTGTTTTCAGTTATATCTCTAGCCCTTTTTTTTCTAAATTTTATTTTGAGACAAAATCTAACTAAGTTGTTGAGGCTGGTCTCAAACTTGAAGTCCTCCTGCCTCAGCCTCCCAAATCACAGGGATTAGAGGTGTGTACCATCACACCTGGCTTTATGCCTTGTTTTACATTTTTCACCCTTCTAGCTCAGGTGATCATACTTCATTTCTAGGTTATGATAGTTTAGCAGGTTCTCTTGCCTCTAGTGTGTTACTTCGTTGAGTCCATCCTCTTCAAGGGTTTGGTATTTGGGATGGAACCCAGGGCCTTGCACATGCCAGGCAAACACTTTATCACCACGCCTTACCTACAGCCCTAGTATAAATCCTATATATGCTTTCTGGTACATTTCTGCCTTCATGCTTTTGCTCATACTTCTCCAGCCTAGAATATGCTTCCCCTCCCATCTCACTAAAACTTTAGGATTCTTAAGGTACAGCTCAAAATTCCACAACTAATATGTGAGCTCCTTATGGGAAAGGGCCATGTCCAATACTTCTTTTATGTTCCAGTCAGTACTTACACTGCTACAAACATAATAGATACTTAAGCAGTACATACTAATTTGGTTGTCTGATGCTGATGATTACAAATGAATCTACTGTTTAATAATGCTCAGTGTTGTCTTTCAATGCCCAGTTAGTAGGTTTTATATCTGAAAAAATTTGGTTATAATAGTGTTCAGAGAACTTATTTTTAAGTTATAGTTCCAAGCTCTATGATATAGTTCCAGAATCTAGGTAATATGTATCAAATTGAGAAAAATGTACTCTAATATGTATTATAATTACAGCATGGTAAAATTATGACTATATTATACCCCTAGGGAATAAGTAATTGATGATACATGTACATTTCAAATAGTAGAATTACTGCCAATCCTTTTATTTTCATGTTTAATGGAATGCTATAAAATATATTACACATGTTCTGTACCTGCCCTCTTAAATCTTTGTGCTGAATGGTAGCTGCAGATGCATGTAGTGGTGGTATGATGCTTTGGGCCAAGAGATTGGTTTGTCTCTATGTTCATAAAGTGAATGCAGCCCCATACTGCTGAACCATACTAGTTGTATGGGCTCATCATGACACCCTGAGGTCCTGGGGCTATGGTTTTGACATACAGGTGACTACTGATTCTTGGAGAACTGAGCTTCTGTCCTCAGTGGTTTGGATTCAAGCTCTCTTTTTATGAGTTACCAGGGTATTTGCAACTCTGTACCTCAAATACCATGTATAATTTCTGTTGGTCACTGCTGCTGTACTTTATCTTTGACTACTTATCCTATCACAGCTTTTGGTATGCTCTACTGTTTCCTTCCCTCTTAAATTCTCTTTCCTTTTTTTCTTCATTATCCTGTCATTTCTAGATCTTCCGTTTTATATAGAAATATTTTCCCTTTACAGACCCTGGTAGGCAATAAAAGCCCTCAGTTCTTTTCACATGTTGAACTGATCAGACATTGGATATCTTCTTTAGGTGTTTTGGCACTTCTCTATGGTGCTGTATAGTACTGGAGGGATATGGACTCTATTGCAAAGCATTTTATTTCACATACTATAGTATTATAATGATATGTTTTTTTCCACAGTATAATGAAATGTAGAATGCAGTGTGGCACTTGTTTACCAGTGGATTTTAACTCTGAATACCATGTGACACAAGAATGAGTTTCATTTGGGTAATATCATAGTAATAGAGATGTGGAGAGGACTCTGTCATTCTAGTTATTAATTTATATTTTTGACAATTGAATAACTCTGTAAAGACTGATATATGAATATACACTTTACTATTTATTTTTTCTCATCAATTTGTTCGTCACTTATCTCTTGATTTATAGGTCCCAAGGAATCCTGACATTCCTAATCCAGCTCTGGCTCAAAGAGAAGAGCAAAAAAAGATTGATGGAGCTGAACCTCTTACACCAGAAGAGACTGAAGAAAAGGAAAAGCTTCTCACACAAGTAAAATATTTTAAGTGACTAAAATACTTCTTGTCAACAAACAGAAAAAAAAGTATAGATAACACTTACTTTTTACTATATGTTTCTAGTATCCTGATTTGACACACCAATAAAACTAAACACGCATAGAGACCAGATATCCTTATTTTTAAAAAATTCCTTTTACACAATATGCTTTTTTTAAATACTAGAAAATAAACATACATAAAATATAAGTGGCAATTAATAGAACTGTGACACACTTTTTACCAAGTATAATAATGTTGGTGAAGACATTTGAATCCTGATAGACAATAATTACTAAGGTCTTCTTGAAAATTTGAATTTGATTGATGTTAATTGTCTCCTGATATTGTACTCTACTAATCTTTTATTTATGGAATAATTTCATGATTTTAAAAACTCCTTTTATCTTTTCTTAGAATTTTAATACAATGATGAGACTTTGAAAGTTTTTAAGGTTATTATTATATAACTAAAAGCTAAGTTATTAAATACAGATGGTTTCCATTTGAACCAAACGTTAATGCTTTTAAGTCATTGTTGTTTTAGTGAGTTTTGTACCATATTTTCCAAAGATAAAAAAAGATTTCAACATAAAATAGCCTTGCAAATAATAAAAATGTGTACTGTATGACACCATATCAATATATGAAGCTGCCAGGAAAAATTTTTTATTTAACACTATTTTTGAAAAATGTGCAAGGCACAGAAGTAGGAAATTCTCCAAATTAATTATTAAAAGATGGTTTTTGAAGGGCTAGGGATATAGCTCAGTTGGTAGAGTGCTTGCCTTGCAAGCAAAAGGTCCTGGGTTCGATTCCCAGCACCGCAAAAAAAAAAAAGATGGTTTTGAATCTTTGCAATAGAAACAAATGATAAATGTTTGTGGTGATATGCCAATTACCCTGATTTGGTCATTGCACATTGTATAATACATGTGTCAAAATATTACACAGTATCCCATGAATATATTCAATTATGTTTCAGTTATAAGGAAAAAAAGGAAAAATAATCTTTACATGTTTCTATATAGGTCTTTTCTTATTATAACATAACTTTATTGAATGGGTTTTAACAAAGTGAATTTATAAGTTTTTGAGCCAGAGTTTTGGAATTAGAAAGTTTAACTTGAAAATGTACCTTTTTCCCAACATCCTCACCAACATTTAGTGTTGCTCTATTCTTGATAATTGCCATTCTTATTGGAGTGAGATGAAATCCTAGAGTAGTTTTGATTTGCATTTCTCTAATTGCTAGAGATGTTGAACATTTTTTTCATATATTTGTTGATCAATTGTATTGGGAAAAAGGTACACTCATGCATTGCTGGTTAGACTGCAATTTGGTGCAACCACTCTGGAAAGCAGTATTGAGATTCCTCAGAAAACAGAATGGAACCACTATTTGATCCACCTGTCCCACTCCATGGTTTACACACAAAGGATTTAAAATCAGCATACTGCAGTGACACAGCCAGATCAATGTTTATGGCAACTCACTTCACAATAGCTAATTTGTGGAACCAACCTAGGTGCCCTTCAATAGATGAATGGATAAATAAAATGTGATATATATATACACAATGGAATATTACTCAGCCTTAAAGAAGAATGTAATTGTGGCATTTGCTGGTAAATGGATAGAGCTGAAGAATATCATGCTCTATGAAATAAGGCAATCCCAAAGAACCAAAGGCCATATGTTTTCTCTTACATGTAGATGCTTATTCACAATAAGGGGTGGGCTAGGGAAGAATGGAAATACTTGGGATTAGACAGAGGGGAGTGAAGGGAGGGGAGAGGGCATGGGGGTAGGAAAGATAATAGAATGAATCAGACATTATTACCTATGTGCATATATGATTACATGACCAGTATAATTTTATATCATGTGCAACCAGAAGGATGAGATGTTACACTCCATTTATGTATGATGTGTCAAAATGCATTCTACTGTCATATATAACAGTAGAACAAATAAAAAAAGAAAATGTAATTACAGTTGGCTGAGTATAGGAATTACCACATAATAAAATGAACCAGTTAGGTATTCACATGTTACTTTCACAGTTTATTTCCTGAACACAAAAGTAAAGTTATGGCCTTTGAATGATAGTGGCTCATAATATATTGTGAATGTACAGTATAATGTGATTATATAATCTCAACTGTGAAAATGCTTTTGTTTGTACTTAGAAGTATAATCAGGTTTTTTGTCCCCCCAGTTGAATTTGTTCTAAATCATCTTTTTCTGCTGCCAAAAAAATATCATGCTAGCACAAAGGAACAAAATGTGGGCCATCTGAAGTCTTTATCAACAAAAAGCCAGGGATAGAAAATTGTATGTAATGTATCACACTAATGTAGATGGGGACATAGGTAGTAGAAAACAAATTCTTTGTGTCTTCACAGATGAGCTAATAATGCTAGAAATATTTAAAATGTTGGCTAATTGTTATTTATTTTTGTAAAGAAATTGAGGGGTCCAATAATGTGCTATTTATAGAAATTCTATTCATAAACACAATTTTGTGTAGTACTAGGGATTTAACCCAGAAGCCTTTCATCACTGAGCTATACCCTCAGCCCCTTTTTAACTTTTTAAAAATTTTTTTGGTTCTTTGTAGTTATACATGACAGTAGAATCCATTTTGATAAAATTACACAAGCATGGGATATATCTTATTTCAATTAGGAACCCATTCTTGTGGTGGGCACGATGTTGGGATTCACTTAGTTATTTTCTTATGTGTATACAGGAAAATTATGTTAGTTTTATTCTACTGTCTTTCCTATTCTTATCACCCTCCCTTCCTTTGAACAAAAGGAAATCTTCATCTAATCTACTGAACTTCTCTTCTTCCTCCCCACCCATATTGTGGTTTAGCTTCCACATGTCAGCAAAAACATTCAATCTGTGATATTTTGGGAATGACTTATTTCACTTAGCATGATATTATCCAGATCCATCCATTTATTAGCAAATGTCATAAATCCATTTTGCTTTATGGCTGAGTAATATTCCATTGTGTATATATACCACAATTTCTTTATCAATAGAGATCGTTCTATAGCTTAGCTATTGTGAATTGTTCTGCTATAGACATTGATGTGGCTGTATCAGTGTAGTATGGTGATTTAAATCCTTTGGATATATGACAAAGAGTGGGGTTACTGGGTCAAATGGTGATTTCATTCCTTGCTTTTTGAGGAATCTTCATACTGCTGTCCAGAGTAGTTGTACCAATATGCAGTCCCACCAACAATATATTAGTGTTTTTTTTTTTTTTTTTTTTTTTTTTGCGGTGCTGGGGATTAGAACCCAGGGCCATGTGCATGTGAGACAGGCACTCTACCAACTGAGCTATATCCCCAGCCCTATATTAGTGTTCTTTTTTCCCCACGTGCTCACCAACATTTGTTGTGATGTTCTTCATAGGAATAGGAAAAGCAGTCATGGTACTCATTTGGAAAAATAAGAGACCCAGAATAGCTAATGCAATCTTTAGTGAGAAATGCAAAGCAGGAGCTATCACAATATTAGACCTTAAATTATATCACAGAACTATAATATCAAAAATAGCATGGTAGGGGCTGGGGATATTGCACATTTGGCAGAATGCTTGCCTTGCAAGCACAAGGTCCTGAGTTCAAACCCCAGCACCGCAAAAAAAAAAAAAAAAAAAGCATGATATTGGCATCAAAGTAGGCAAGAAGACCAGCAGAACAAAATAGAGGACACAGAGCAGACCCACATAAATACAGTTACCTCATATTAGACCAAGGCACCAAAATACATACTGGAGAAAAGATAGCCTCTTCAACAAATGGGACTGGGAAAACTGGAAATCCATATGTAATAGAATGAAAGTTAACTGGTCTCACTTACCCTGCACAAAACTCAACTCTAAGTGGATGAAAGACCTAGGAATTAGACCAAACCCTGCACCTACTAGAAGAAAAGGCAGGACCAACACTTCAACATATTTGGCATAGGAACTGACTTCCTGAACAAGACTCCTGAAGTATAAAAAGTAAAACTAAAAATCAATCAATGGCATGGTATCAAACTGAAAATCATCTTCTTAGCCCTTTATTATCTTTATTTTGAGACTGTGTCTTCCTCTTGCCAAGGCTGGCTTTGAACTTAAAATCCTCCTTTCTCAGCCTCTCAAATTGCTGGAATTATAGGTGTGAGCCGCCATGCCTGGCTACCTATGAAAATACAGTTTTGAACAGATCTTATTTATTCACTGTAGTTTGAAATGATTTAAAAAGCTATAAAACTTCTTCTGTATTCTCTTTTGATTATCCCTCAGTATTCTTCTGATTTAATACATTCACATTCTTCTCTTTTAATTTACATAGAGAAATATCACTGTAGTAATGTAATATCAGGACTCAGCATTTAGATTAGCATTTTTATTTTAATGCATTTGTATTTTAATGTAGTACATATCTATAAAATATGGAATCAAAAACTATGTGATATCTTAGAACCATAAATCAACTTTAACTACTTGGAAAGGAGTATGTTCCCTTCAAAATAAAAAAGCAGTTATTTCTTTAAAAACTGTAACTCAACTTTCGATTCTTACATTAAAAAATGAGAATTTTATAAGGATGAGCATTTTAAGTTGTCTAACCTGCTTTTAATATTATATAGAAGTAATGAGAGCAATAGATGGATTTATTAATTTTTTTTTTATACCAGGCATTGAACCCAGGGGGTCTTAATCACTGAGTCTCATCCCCAAGCCCTTTTTTATATTTTATTTAGAGACAGGGTCTTGCTGAGTTGCTTAGGGCCTCGCTAAATTGCTGAGGCTGACTTTAAACTCCTGTATCAGCCTTCTAAGCTGATACAGGCATGTGTCACCATGCCTGGCAGATTTATTAATTTAACTGCTATTGATGATGCTCAACTTTTTGTTTGTAGGGTTTCACAAACTGGACTAAGCGAGATTTTAACCAGTTTATTAAAGCTAATGAGAAGTATGGAAGAGATGACATTGATAATATAGCTCGAGAGGTAGAAGGCAAATCCCCTGAGGAGGTCATGGAGTATTCAGGTTTGTATATAAGTTCACATAATGATGTTTCATTTTAACCTTATTCATTTACTCATCGCCAATTTGATTGTACCTTTGTTCAGAGATTTTTTAAAAAACTTTTTAAAATATTTTTTTTAGTTGTAGATGGACACAAAAACCTTGATTTTATTTATTTATTTCTATGTAGTGCTGAGGATCGAACCCAGTGCCTCACATGTGCTAGGCAAGCACTCTACCACTGAGCTACAACTCCAGCCCCAGATTTTTTGAACTTTTGCAAATAAGATATAGGTTAAAGTATAAACTTTGTATTTCTATGAAAAGATTTTAGGATTTATCATAGAAACTGCTCTTGTCTCTAGTAATTTGCTAATAGAGATAAGTGAAGCTCTGATAAAAGGGTGGCTATTGGATGAGCATAGACAGAAGTAGTTTCCCACTTTCTTATCTCTGGAATTTGGTTCTTTTCTGGTACAGTCCCGAGACTTCAGGTTCAGTAGATTGAAATAGTCTTTTTTTCTAGGTCATACTTGAAGTAGAGAGTCCCTATTAGGCCTGTTTTGATGCTCAGACACCCTTGGGGTTCCAGTCTACTCCAGTCAGGCCATGCAGGTCCCTTTAATTCAAGGCAAGCTGGAATAGATTTCAAAAAATTGCTTGAATAATTTCATTGGTCTTTGAAACATCTCCCTATCTTATTTAGCTATGTCTTTGGCCTCACCCAGAATCATGTTAGCTGCTGCAACATGTGGAGTTAATAATAATTCCCACGTCACAACACGTCCAACCTCAGGCTTATCTAAAGTAATTTTATTAAAAATAGGTCAGTATATCTGTTTTCTATATGTAGAGCATGGGACATTTCTATCTTCAAAATAGGTTGAGCTCTCAAATTTAGTCTGAATATCAGCTATTTTAGAATCTAGAGCATTTTTGTCCTGTAGAAACAATGCTAAAATGTATATGAGGTTTTTTTGCTAGTCCCCCAAATCTGTTTAACTTAACCACTGAAATTCTATTTTTTTTTGCAACAGTAGGAAAGAAACATTACAATAACAATAACCCAAGAATAATACATAACAGAAATAGCTATTGATTTAACTAAAGTTTTAGTACAGGTTTAATTAAAGAATAGATACTTTATTTTTCCTCCTGGAAGTCTAAAAGGGTTTTCAGGTGGTTACCAAGAACTTTAGAGGTTGGTTCTATTGAGTCTTTATTTCATATAATAAAGTATTAAATCTTTGACCATTATGACATTGCTATTTCTGTTAAGGTTTAACATGTAAGTTGTGGACATTTGGGAGCTTGAGGGGGAACAAAAATGGGAGAGAAAAATCTTAGCAGCAAGAGTTGAATGAAAAGAATGTAAAGGGCATGGACAGAGAGATTCTGAAGAAGTTTTCTTAGGAGATAAGTAGGTAGCATTAGTTTGTGTGGAGGTACAAGATAAATAGTAGCCGGGCGTGGTGGCGCACGCCTGTAATCCAAGCGACTCGGGAGGCTGAGGCAGGAGGATCTTGAGTTCAAAGCCAGCCTCAGCAACTTAGCGAGGCCCTAAGCAACTCAGTGAGACCCTGTCTCTAAATAAAATACAAAATAGGGCTGGGGATGTGGCTCAGTGGCCAAGTGTCCCTGAGTTCAATCCCTGGTTCCCCCCCAAAAAAAAGATAAATAGTAATTCAAAAATTTCATGGGCTAGCAGTATAACTCAGCGATGGAGCACTTCCCTTGCATGTATGAGGCTGTAGGTTTTGATCCTCAGCACTACAAAAACAAAACAACAACAAAAAGATCATTGAATGTTCCCTCAAATTTGATACTGGACCAGGTTGGGGGCTGTGTCAGAGGGTGGAGAGATTAGAATAGTTTTATGTAGTTGATTTCAATAAGAGAAAAAAATGTACAATTGGGTGTTCATAAATATACAGTGTCTTATACAAGGCAGGCATTTAAACATGTGTTGAATGATTAAGTGAGTGAATGAATAAATGAATGCAGGTGCTTATAAAATCAGAGTACTACCTAACCTTTCCTGATAGGCTTTAAAAATGAAGAATACAAGAATGTAGAGAATATCATTAGATGGCCCTTCACTGAAGTCATAAGATGTGACATATTAATGCAGCAGATTATTTGACTCATCTATAAAATTTGGTTGGGTGACTCAGTAATTTGAATATTCTTCAGCATGTATCCAATTAAAATCTCAATGAGGTTTAAAGAAACAGTACCTTACTAGAAATATTGTAAAGTTAGTGAGTGATTTCAGAAGCAAATCAGTTTCAGTAGAAATTGCCACTTAATAGGAAAAATTGAAATGACCTGTTGATAATGGTTTCATTTTCATTTCTGTTTGCTAGGAAGCTGCATTCACATTTATATGCTGCCCTCGCCTCTTTCACTTTATGTATTTGGCCCCTTATGTATTATATTTACATAAAAATTAGTCTAGCTTAAATCAGTATCTGTAGTATCATTTGAATCCATAGTAATTTAGGATAATTAAAGATAACTTATCTCATGAAAGGAGAATGGCTAACTTAAGGCCTTGTTCTTATTTTTAAATGAGAAGTTGGGAGTATTTAACAATGTAGTATATTATGTGTACAGATGAATATGAATATTAATAAAAAATATAAGTTTACCCCATTTTCATGTTAGTTCTTTATTCTGTAATTCCTTGTATTCATTTACTTAAAATGATATTAATTTAAAGGAATAATTTAATTGTTTTTCAGCTGTTTTTTGGGAACGTTGCAATGAATTACAGGACATTGAGAAAATTATGGCACAAATTGAACGTGGAGAAGCAAGAATTCAGCGAAGGATCAGTATTAAGAAAGCCTTGGATGCCAAAGTACTGTATTTTGTTTCAAATTAGTAATTGATTATTTTATTTGATGTGGTGATTAACTTTGAATTCTTTTTCCACATTCTGTTAAAAGTGCTATTTTGTTGAAATATACAGATTGCAAGATATAAGGCTCCATTTCATCAGTTACGTATCCAGTATGGAACCAGCAAAGGAAAGAACTATACTGAGGAAGAAGATAGATTCTTGATTTGTATGTTACACAAAATGGGCTTTGACAGAGAAAATGTGTATGAAGAATTAAGACAATGTGTACGAAATGCTCCCCAGTTTAGATTTGACTGGTTTATCAAGTCTAGAACAGCCATGGTATGTATTCCTTTGGTTAATTTTTTCATTATGAAAAGTTTCAAACATCATATATCTTCATCAAGGTTCTAGGTTCTACTATTTTATCACTTGGCATATTCTCTCTTGCTCTGTAAATGCTTATGAAAACATATATGTATGTGTTTATATCTACATACATAGAATGATATTCATGTGTAGTCTGTATTTTGTATTCAGAAATATGGAAGCATTTGTGTATTCAGAAATACATACTATTTTATATTCATAAATATATATATTTCTGATCCACTTTAAAATAAGTTGCAGGCAAATATGTGTGTTTATTTATAAATACTTGTGCATGTGACTTCTAAAAATAAGTAAATATTCCTGTGTAGCTGCAATCCCGCCTGGTAATTTTACCAGTGATTCAGTAATGTCATCTAGTATAAAATGCATGAAAAATCTTTTCTAGTTGGTCCCCAAATGCCTTTTATATATATAATATATATATATGCATATATATATATATTTTAAATTGATGATCTAGCAAGGTTCACACATTGCATTTGGTTGTTGGGTCTTTGGTTTTTTTTAAATCCACAACTTTTCTGTTTTTCATGACAGTGACATTTTTAAGTTATTTAGGCTGTCAGTCTTGTCGAATGCCCCATACTTCTCATCCTTTGCTCACTGTTAGATATAGGTTTAATGTTTTTGGCAAGAATGCTACAGAAGTGATATTGTGTGCTTTCTGTTGCATCATATCATTAGAAATATGTCAGGTTGTCACACTTGGTTATGTTAAGTTTTGACAATTAATATTGTGATACCCAGAGCTCACCACTTGAAGGTGCATTTTCCCTGTTGTAATTAATCAGGTAATATTTGAGACTGTGCAAATGACTTAAGGATTTATTTTTAATGAAGGAATTGTTGCCTATATTAATGTCTGTATAAGAATACTATGAAATAGAGAATAATTAAGTAAGAGTTATTTTAGCTTCTGTAGATTTCCTCCTCTACTTAGTAATGTGAATTGAGTTCCTGTTAAATTCTAGTGCCTCTGAGCATTGGTGTTTATGATCATATTGAAATTCATGCAACACATCTTTGGTGTTGGGTTTGTCAGTATTTTTTCAGCCAAGGTTATTAAGACAAAAATAGATTTACATAGCCTAAAAATTAAAAACAATTAGAAACTAACAGTCCAAACAATGGTTTGTGGCTAGTTATAAAATAGTGTACATTTTTCTTGTTGTTATCTGTCATAAATATTTTCTTGTCCCAAAACTCATTGGGGTGTGAACAGTGCTTCCTATTTTAGACTCATTTTATATTTTCAGTTCAAGTTGAATAGAAAGAAAAATCTGAGTTATTCTACTGAAGATAGTAATTTTGGCAGATGCTTTTTTAAGACTTTAATGAAAAATTTAGACTGTACACCGATTATATCATTTTAGAATGTGCCCATCAAATTTATGGATGGAATAATGTTTGGAGAGCTACCTAATGCTTTAGACTAAGCCAGGATCCACAAGTAACTAGAGCACTTGGAATAATGATTCAGTTGAATCTAGCAACATGACATTTACCAGGGATAAATGTAAAGTGCTGTACTTGTACAAAAGAATAAGAAGTATATGTTACCAAGATATAGTAGGATGAATTGAGGAAAGAATAAGAAGATTAAGAGTTAATAGAAGACATTGAAGACCTAGACATCAATATATACTGCAAAGATACATTTACATATTCAGATTGGTATGATTATTAATGTATCAAGTATACTTGATTTCTATAATTTGTGTCTTTTTGTACTCTTATCCCCCAATTTAATGCTTTTAAGTCTTTTGATGTGGCATAAATGGTAGTTAGCTTTTAAGTACGATTTTATTAACAATAAATTAAAAAAAATAAAATACATCCATTTTTAGATTTGAATTTAAAAAAAAAAAGAGTTAATCTGTAGCATGAAGGACTGAGGTGAGCTATAGGGAAAGAGTTGTTCGATGTGTTCCTTTGGATCATTGCAGCAGATTATTGAAGAACAATGCAGAATGACTTTTAACCTTTGAAAAAGAGATTCTATTTTGACCCTGAAAATTTTGGCAGTGAGTTAGTTGGCCTTTTAAGGTGCCATCTAGCTCTGTGCATCTATGACCTTGTTGAGCAGAGAATTCTTTTCAGAAGCCATGCATTTAAAATTTTTAGCCATTTGTGGTTTTGTGCATGTAATGACATAATTTAGGGCAGCATAAACAGCTTGTAAAGATTTGTCAGTGAATCATACTTTTGAACATACATGCCCTTTTTGTGATGGACCATTTATTGAATTCTAGGTTTTATTACAGTGATATTTTACTAATTTTTTAAAAGGTTGAGAGCTTATTGCTGTTTTCAGTTTCTGGAATCATTAAATTAAAGCAGTAGGATGAATGAAATCCAAGATATAAGGAAAATCTTATGCTGTTTCTTGTATGAATATTATTATAGAACTACATAACCTTCTTTAATTTTTCAAGAAAAAAATCCAGTTTATTGTTAGCAACCACTAGATGTCTCTGAACTCCCTTGTATAGAATATGTTTTTCCTCCATCTTCTTTTATAAAAAACCTTTACCTCTGTACTCTCTTTACCCAGAGATTTAAATCTCTAGTGTGTATTTTCCAAAAAGCAGATATTAGCTGTATAGGTGGTCACAAAATGAAATATTTATTTTGTCTATTAAAAATGAAGACATATCTCCTTCATTACTTTATAAAAGGTGAAATTTCTGATTTCTAAAGAATCTTTAAAAATATTGAGTAATTTATTTCATACTTAAATGTTAATTGAAAGCTTTCATTATTAATTTTTCTACATTACATTTTGATTTCCCTTTTTGTTAATGGATCATTTTTGCTTATATTTCTGAATTTAGAGTATAAATGACATAGTTTAAAAATTTGCATACCTTTGTACCATCCTTTTGGAAAATATAATAATATCAATAACTAGGGAATCATAGAATTGGATTGTTATTATTTCTAGATGTTCTTTTTCTTACTCATTTTTAAAATAACTGGTCCTTTATAGTGAATCACACTCACAACTTAGGAAGAGAAACCTCCCTCAAAAGAACCAGCTGTGATTTCTGAAAGAAAAACAATTTGTGTCATTTAAAAATCCCATTTTAGAAATACAGAGGATTTAATTTGATTCATGTTGTGTCACTGTGTTTAAATTAAAATCTTTCTAATGATTGAACTCGGCTTACTTAAGAAGCTATCTTTGAAAATATAATCTTGTTTAAAAATGGCTCTTTTCTTTCCCAGAGACACCAATAAATAGTGTGAAATACTTCTTAGAAAAAAGTAGAAATCTTAGTAGTTATATTTTATGCAGGGATCTCAAAGTACTGAATTCATGGCTTCTGACTTAACTAACAGTCATAAAGTGCTTAAAGGCACAAACCTCCATTTCCAAATATGCCTCACTTTGAAAGCCTTCAGCTAAAGTTTGAAGATTTCTTTGAGGCTTTTCTCCATTTAAAAATGCTGGCTATACAAAAGAGAAAATGAGTTTCAGTTCCATTTCTCTGTGCTAAAAAGATTGTGATTTTTTTCTCTAAGAACTTGTGTGGTCTTTAAGCAAGTAATCAGTCTCTATTGAACTACGTAAACAAGTAAGAAGGATAGGCTCAACTCAGAGTTTTCAGCTCAGAGCATATGAATTGCCCTACCATTTTCTTCCGAAGAAAAATATCTTCTATAGTATTTTCATTTTCCAGTGCTGTGGATTGAACTCAGGGCCTTACATTTGCTGGGCAGGCTCTCCACCAACTGAGCTGCATCTTTAGCTCTTTAGGAAAAATACTTTAGCATGGGAGTATTATATCACCAACCTATCAGAATTAAAAGGATTTTTTTTAACCAAATGACTATAAGAGGAAATGATAAAACTTTGTATTTATTTGCTTTTATGGTTCTAGGGAATACTTTGTTTAGTATCTTTGATATAATGCTTGCCAATTCATTTATCCACATTAGCTAATTAATTTTCGTGCCATTTCTTTTAGGGACTAAATGTCAGGGTACTATCCTTATTCATTTAGTGACAGACTAACATGATTGGGAAATTTGAGAAGGATCTGAGAGGTCCAAAATCATTTTACTGCACAGGACTTGTGAAAAAGTTCTCCAGTGTTCAATTAGTAATGCCCTGGACATTCTTAGGACCTTCTAATTACTTAAAATAGAAAAAGTAGTATTTAATTCTCTGAAATAAAGAACATTTCTTGAGAAAAACATTTATTGTATCCTTTACAGGGTTGCTTTGACTCTTAATTTGAGTTAAAAAATTCTTACCTTTTAATCTCTGGGGAGCCTTTATTCTTTTCTCTTCAGCCAGCTCAAGAAGCTGTGTGTGCATTGCCTGTGGCCAAGTAAGTTGAAGTTGAAGCTGAGTATTAGTAATTATTCATTACAATTACCCTGTCTTTTGCAGTAGTTTAAATGAATTTTTCTGATAGCATCTTGGAGAGAGAAACACACACTGTTGAATACAATGCAATAAAAATTTCATGTTATTACTGTTTGTTTTCAAATCACAACTTTATTATTAATGAAAGTATTCCTTATTTAAAAGTAAGAAAATGACATTACTCATTAGAACTGTAGGAGAAAAAATACTTCTTAGAAAATATTGCTATAGCTTTTTATTAACTTGCTTCTGATTTTATAGGTTTATCACAACAGCGAGTAAATGTTAATTAGACTATTGGTTCAGCACAGAATATTTTATAAATTCTCTTGCCAGTCAAAAGAGATTTTTTTGCAGATATTTTATAAGAGTAGAAGTACATCTCTTTTTTTTTTACTTCTGTGGTGCTGAGTATTGAACTCAGGGCCTTATGTGTGTTAGGCAAGTGCTCTACCCCAGCCCTTTAGAGGAATGAAGTGAAATTTAAAATTTACCTACTTCTTATGTAGTCATAATGACACTTCTTTGTGTTGGTTATGAGGCTTAGTCAGGAAATTTCAAAGAGAAACGCTACTTAGGATTTTTGGTTTTATATATTAGCACACTTAATTGTATGTTAACAGCTAATACTGATATTTTAGAGCATTGCATTCAAAGTGAAGTATGATAAATATGAATAATGCATTGATAAAATTGGCAATCTATAAAATGTATTGATGTTTTTGACTATAGAATTAAAATACTAAAATCCAAGTATATTTGTGCTCATAGAGGTCTATTACTCCTCATTAACCTAGAAGACTAAAATGTCCCTTTTTTACCTTAATTTTGAAAGGGTCCTATCACGGAGGGATATACAAAGGAGATAGTGTTTAACTTTGCTTTGTGTCAAAGGAATCAGAAGAATAGCTTTACAGAGGAGGTCCTTCTTGGAACCAAGTCTTAAAAAACTAGAAGGAGTTGGCCACCAAGGTACATTGCAGGTTGTGGAAATAGGATACACAAAGATATAAATGAGCCTAGCATATTCAGAAACTACAAGTAGGCTGGAATGGCATTTGTGAGTAGGGAGGTACTGGAAGAGGAGGCTGAAAAGGTAGCTGGCAGCCAAATGAAGCCTTTGAAATGGGTTATTCATTAGTCTGTAGGAAGTGGGGAGTCATTGAAAGATTGTAACAAGGCAATGACATGATCAGATTTACATTTTTAAAAATACTGTTCTGGTAAAATTTGCTAAGTTTTACCTCACTTACTATCTATGCAAATGATTTTCAAATTTGTATTTCTATATTTTCTCTGTTCACTTTTTTTTCTCCCCTTAGCTAATGTTCCGCCATCTGCCCCAGAGTCATTTTTTCGTATTGCCTTTTTAACTTTGAAGTGCAGTTGGTTGTATTTAAAGAGACCAGCATAGCACCTTTCTCAGTAGGCATTCAGTAATCACATGAGCATGTACTTAGTTTCCTTCTATCCTATAGACTCCTGCAGTTGCACCAGATTTGGATAGAATGTGAGGAAATATGTCAATGTGTTGGAGTCCATTTCTTTTCTTTTTAGTCTTTCTTTTTCTAATGAAAGATTTTGACCGTCTTCCCTGGAGCTGTTAGTTGTAAGTTTCCTGTTTTATTTTGCAGCTGTTGTGTTTGATTTAGAACCCTGAACTGTTCTAAGCAATCAGAAATCAGAAATGCATTAGTAGGAGTCCATTTTAGGTATTTATATTTACACATTATCTTGTGAGAAGATGACATAATATTTTATAAATAATGCTTAAGTAGCAGCAGTCATGTGAAAGCATCATAACATTTGATACTTCTTTGAGAAATGTAGGATATATTTAATATGAATATTAACTCCCATTTAACTGCCAGTGTTCCTGGGCCATGAGATTCTAGTATAGACTGCCATTGCTTTTTATTACTATGAAAGAAGTTCAAAAGTGACTTGCAATCTGGAAGGAGGTAATATACAGAGTGTATAAAAGAGAAAAGGAGAAAAAATGCTCATTTCTTTTTACTAAGAATTGTAAAAGAATACCCTGACCTTATAAAATTTTACCCACAAATTCAGAGGCACTAATGTGAAGTGCATTTTTTTTTGCCCTTGCTCATTGAGCCGCTTTTGACTTTCAATCCTAACAGGCACAGAACTTCTGTCATTCAGACTTAGGTAGGCTTAGTGTCTAGGATTTTAGTACATAGGAAATGTAATGTGGAGCCTCTTTAATCTCTTTCAATAAGTCACTTCAAGTCTACTGATGTTTTCTGTGCCTTTTGAATTGGTGCTTTGAAGCTGAGTATTGGGGCAAAGGATATTTGAACTTGGTGCCCGGGGTGATTGATATTCACCACACACTGAGGGGCAATACGGCTCACTGCAAACATTACATCATTTTTTAAAGGTATTCTAGTATACACATCCTGGCATTCAAAAGTTGATACTTGAGTGCCTTTGCATTGAGTAAACTCCTTAGCTATTATAAAAGTATGAAAAACTGAGGCAGCACAATTTCATTTAAAGTAAATCTAAAGTCTGTAGTTTAAAATAGGGCTTGGCAAACTGGCCCACCACCTGTTTCATGTGGCTTGCAAGCCAGGAATGATTTCTACAATTTAAGTGCCTGAAAGAAATCAAAAGAAAGTAGTTTGTGACATGTGAAAATTGTAGAAAACTCCAATGTCCAAAAATAGGTTTTATTGGAACATAAGTACACATTTATGTATTATCTATGGCTGTTTTCATGCTAGAATGGCAGAGTTGAATAATTGTGACATTGTGTTGTCTGCAAAGGTGAAAGTATTTACCATCTGGCTCTTTACAGAAAAAAAATGTACTGATCCCTGGTTTAAAAGAATGTGTGAGGAAAGTGGAAAGAAAGAAAGAATATGACCAAGGGTCAGTACGTTATATTGTCCTTTGAGAATAGGGTTAAATGGGTAAAGGGAGAGGATATTGAGCCTAAAAGAAGGGTGTTTGTGGACCAGGGGATGATTATGGTGGAGGCATGGGAGCACTTGTAAGAACTGAAGGATTTTCACACAGAAGAGGGCATCAGTTTATTCTCTAAGACGATAGAAGTTATATCTAGATCCAACTGTGGGAAACCATATGGTAGCAAATTGTACCTTTGTGTAAAGCAACATTTCTGACTTGTTTAGAGGTAGTGAGTACTCCATAGTTGGAAGAACTCAGAAAGGCAGACTGTATGATTCATTTGCAAGGATCGAGTAACAGACTGAAGCAGCCACTTGATTTTTTATTTTTTTGGTACTGAGGATTGAACCCAAGGGACGCTTACCCCTGGGCCACATCCCCAGCACTTTTTATTTTGTATTTTGAGACAGGGTCTCATTAAGTTGCATAGGGGCCTCACTAACTTGCTGAGTCTGGCCTTAAACTTGCAATCCTCCTGCCTCAGCCTCCTGAGTCACTGGGGTTACAGTTGTGTGCCACCATGCCTGACCATACATTTGATTTTTTTCAAAAGTATTTTTTTAGTTGTAGATGGACACAATACCTTTATTTATTTATTTTTATGTGGTGCTGAGGTTCGAACCCCGTGCCTCACAGGTGCTAAGCAAGCACTCTACCACTGAGCTACAGCCCCAGCCCCATGCATTTGATTTTTATTAAGTCCTTCCTAATCCTGAGAGTCTCTGATTTTATGAACCTGCACTAGTGAGAATCTGTATCAAGAGATTTCTGAGTACTGAATATACATTTGATTGCATTCTCCTGCTCAAAACATCATCAATGAGATCTTTATACTAAATTATATAAAAATTCCTTAGTTCTGTGTTCGTAATTCCTATGTTCTTTGTCCTTGCATCTTAGCCTAAGCCATCACTTTTCCCTGGTACATCATTTGCCAAGGTGGCTTCTACCAAACATTGTTCCAGAATATGGAAATTAATGATGTATACATCATTAATTCAGAAAAGGGTTCTGTTCTCAAATAGTTGGTACATGCTGACACTGAGTTCTGTCACTGACACTTCCAATCTATATTGGAAAGCTAAAAACTCTGAGAAGTCCTGCCATGAATAAGTTTATTTAACCTTTTTAAAATCTAGCCTTTTCTAAAT
This sequence comes from Glaucomys volans, assembly GCA_020662805.1. Lineage (NCBI taxonomy): Eukaryota > Metazoa > Chordata > Mammalia > Rodentia > Sciuridae > Glaucomys > Glaucomys volans. The sequence continues at coordinate 141,254 of JAJEJO010001663.1, forward strand.
GGTTGAGCTTTTTCTTTTGCCACAGCTGTTAACACAGAATGGTTTTCCATTTGTCATTTTCCTATTCTCTTCTGTTTTCTTTATTGTTTTTACATCTCTATTCCTATTGTGTGCCATTTTTCTCTAACTTCATTCGTAAATCTAGAGTGGGGAAATGATGAGAGACTACAGAACTGTAGAAACAATTTGAGGCTCCTATAACCCCAGGAAAATAGGAAAATAAGCAGGGAGATAAGAATTCTAGCTGAATATGTAAAAGGAAAAATGAAAGTGTTTCTGACATCATGAAATTTCTCATAGTCTTTTCATTGTCACTTGGTTACTCAGCGAGTTACTTTTTATTAGTAATCTAGCCTTTCTCTTGTAATTTCTGATTTTTGCTGGAGTTCTGTTTACGATACCATCTGTTTAATTAGGCAGTCTTGAAGTGTGTGGATTAAATATAGGGTTGGTATTTCCGGATATCGTGACATGACCTATGCTAGGAAGGTAACATCCATACAGGTCCATTCCTTGATGCCTTCCTCTAGAGAGTTAGATTATTTTTCTTTGTCTGGAATAGGTAGTGATAGGTCAAAAGGAATGAAGCTAAGAATTTATTATAGAGTCTATTTTTAATCATTTTGAGATATTCTGCTTCCCTGCATATGAGACTGTCTCAAAGTATTAGTTTTTAACTTGAATCATTCATATAAACCATGAATATGTATTTAAAGATCTCTGCAGTCACGGGTGACTATTACTTATTGAGAATAATAACAGCCAGAGGGTGTAGCTTAATGATTCAGGAATCAGCTTCATAAAAAGACTCTATCTAGTCTCCTTAGAAACCAACGATCAAATCTCATTAGGGTCAACTTAGCCCTTTCTTTAATAGATAAATTGAATAACATGCTGTTTAATTTGTATGTGTATTATTGAATGAAGCTATGAAGAATATTTGGTCTCCATATTAAAGAAATCACCATTGTTTTGGTAAGTAAGGAAAATATCAGTGTGATTTTTTTCCCCTAAATTATTTACTTTGAGTAGTTGGGGATGCACAAGAAATTTGAATATTCCAGTGTTATATAAGATTGTTTTTAATTGGTAAACAGTACTTTGTTAATGAATACTTTGTTTTCTGCCTCTGGGGGCTTAAATTACAAAGTAGAAAATGCTTGAAGAGTTAATAATGTTTCTGAATATAACGTTTCCTATATTGTATGCCATTTTCTAGTTTTTATTTGAAAAGATAAAACTATAATATAAAAAATCATATGCCATTTATTAAAATCTTCACAGATTGCCAAGACCTAAATATTCATTGTAGAAAATTTGGAAAATACAGCTGAGTATAAAAGAAAATGTAAAGATAAAGGGAAGATCAGTAATGTAGAAGAAGGATATCTAGAGGCAAAGTGGAGGGATGGGTAAGGAGAGGCAATGCAGAATGAATTCTTAAAAAAATCATGATATGTGCATACATAAATATACCACAGGGAATTTAACCTTTGTGCATAAGTAAAGAGAATCAATCAAATATAAATAAATAGATGACCGAAAAGAAGTCTAGTAGCATAGAGAAAGGAGAATGGGAGAAGGGAGGGAGTATGGGAGGAAAACAGGGGGAGTCATGAACTGAAATAAAATGCCATGCAGTATGAGTATTTTGGGATGAACATAGCTACTAACTGTAACTAAAAGCTATAATTTAAAAAAAACAAAAGTTACTGGTTCAGCTCCTTGGGAGACTGAGGCAGGTAGATTGCTTGAGGCTAGGAGTTCCTGCCTCTTTTTTTAAAAAAGTGGGGGAACGTGGCGACACACATCTGTAATCCCAGTGACTCGGGAAGCTAACGAAGGGGGATTGCAAGTTAGAGGCCATCCTGGGCAACTTAGTGAGACCCTGTCTCAAAAATAAAAAAGGCTGAGGTTACAGCTCGATGATAGAATGTCCCTTGGTTCAACCTTCAGTACTATAAAAAAATTACCTGTGGTCCTACTTTCAGAGATAGGTGCTGTTAACTGCTAGTCACATTGTTGTTAATATTCTTTCAGCTGTTACTGGTATTTGTGTATTGTTTCTAAAAATTCAGTTAGCTCCTGGTAGTTCCTGGTTAACACTCTTTTAAACATGATTCTGAAATCTCTGTTTTCATCTGTTATTTCCTAGAATAAGGTTCTAAGAATGCAACTGTTAAATCAGAGAGTATGAAATTTTAAAAATCTTTCTTTGGTATTTCCAACTTGCTTTCTAGATAGATAGTGTATTAGTCTGCTCATGCTGCCATAACAGAACACCACAGATTGGGTAGCTTAAGCATTAGAAGATTGTTCTCGGGCTGGGGATATAGCTCAGTTGGTAGAGTGCTTGCCTTGCAAGCACAAGGCTGTGGGTTCAATCCCCAACACCGCAAAAAAAAAAAAGAAAAAAAAAAGATTGTTCTCTCAGAGTTATGAAGACTGGAAATCCAAGATTAACGTGCTAGCAGAGTTGGTTTTTGGTGAGGCCTCTCTTCCTGGCTTGTAGATGGCTAACTATGTACGTGATATCTTTACACGGCTCTTTTTCTGAGTGTGGAGATTGAGAGATAGATAGAAATCTGATGTCTTGCTCTTCTTATAAGGACATTAGTCCTATTTGGTTAGAGCCCACCCTTTTGATCTCATTTAACCTTACTTAACTCCTTGAAGGACCCATCTGTAGATATAGTCACATTGAGGGTTAACGCTTCAACATTTGAATTTTGAGGAGACACAGTACCCTCCATAATAGGTGGTAGCATTGACATTCAACATTAGGGAATGAGAGTTCACATTTTACCATCTTAACGCCAATACTAAATATGTACACCGTGTGTGTGTGCGTATAAGCATGCACATATCATTGCTAATTTGATAGAGATTGCATTTTTAACTTTGCATTTCTTTGATCCTTAGTTTCAGTGAAACATTTAAAAAATGGTTTGAACATTTTTTGTGAGATTTATATTCCTATAGTTTGACCATATTTTTCTGTTGTTGAACTTGTTCATTGCCCATAAAACTACATTTTCATTTGAGTATTTAGCTACTTTGAATTTTTTTTTGCTATTTTGAATTTTATCAGACATTTTTGCTTACACAGAAAAAGAATCATTTAAAAATGTCATATCATTTGATAAAAGCCATTATTTCCCTTTAAAATACAGCATAGTATACAGGGTTAATAGTGTATGAGTTTACATATTAATGAATCATGTTTAATGCTCACCATACATTCATAAAAACTTTATAGTTTGGACACATTGATTTTTCTGGAAGTGAAATATAGGAAGTGGCAAGGTTAATGCAAAAATCTTTTCAGATATTATTTACTCTGAATTAGTAAATATAGCAGTGTTTCCTGAGATGTACTCCCCAGAACTCTGATCCCACAAGTTGTCTGATGAGAAGAGAGTTCTGTTAATTAGCTTTGGGGACTGCTGCATCCTGTGTCCCCTTCCTCGTGACTCATGGTGCATATGAGGAACTGAAAGACTCTGAGAAGCCCTGTAGTAAAGAAATTTGTTTAAACTTTTATAAACTGAGTATCTCCAAAACTTATTTTAACCATAGAATGTATCCCCCTATTTTATTTTTTGTTTATGTGATTTGTGTTAACTTTTTATTTTGAAATATGTATAAGTTCACAAGAAATTGTACATAAATTTGTCATGCACTCTTCACCCAGTTTCGTAGAGTGATATCATCTTGCACAACTATAGTAGTATATGACAACCAGGAAATTGCCATTAGTATAATCTAGAGAGCTTATCCAGATTTCATTAGTTACATGTGCATTCATTTGTGACTGTATGTTTACATGTGCAGTTCAGTGAAGTTTTACTGAAGTTTTGTAACCACGAGTACCACAGTACTCCATTATGTTCTCTATAGTCACACCCACTGTTCCCCCTCTGACTTTTGACAGTCATCGATTTCATCTCCATTTGTATAATTTTGTCATTTTAAGAATGTTATATAAGGGTTGAATGCAGCCACATCAGCCCAATTCACTATAGTGAGATTGTGGAACCAACCTAGATGCCCTTCAATAGATGAATGGATAAAGAAACTATGGTATACATACACAATGGAATATTATTCAGCCATAAAGAATAATAAAATTATGACATTTGCAGGTAAATGGTTGGAGTTGGAGAGTATCATGCTAAGTGAGATTAGCCAATCCCAACAAACAAAAGGTCGAATGATTTCTCTGATATGTAGTTGATGGCATGTAATGAGGGGGAGGTAAGGGAAGAATGGAGGAAGGATGGATTGTATAGAAGAAAGTAAGGGGAGGGGAGTGGGGAAGGAAAGATAATAGAATGTGACATACATCATTATACTATATATATGTATGAATATGCAAATGGTGTGATTCTACTTTGTACACCACCAGAAAAATGATAGTTGTACTCCATTTGTGTACATTGAACCAAAAATAAAAAAATTAAAAAATAAAACTCAATACAATAAAAAAAAAAGAATGTTATATAAGGGTTGGGTTTGTGGCTCAGTGGTAGAGCACTTGCCTGGCATGTGTGAGGCACTAGGTTTGATCCTCAGCACCACATATAAGTAAATAAATAAAGTAAACATCCATTGACAACTGAAAAATATTTTTTTAAAAAGAATGTTACGTAAATGAAGTAATGCTGAATGTAACCTTTTGGGATTGACTTTTTTCACTTAGCATAATTCTCTTGAGGTTTATTCAGGTGGGTTTATATATCCATAGTTCCTTCCTTTTTCTGGTGAGCAGTGTTCCATAGTGTGGATGTACCATAGTTTGTTTAACCAGTCATCCATGAAATGACATTCACCTCTACCACAGTGTTGGGTGGAATCTATTAATATTCTATGTAAATGTTGTTTTGAAAAAAATGCCAGCTTAAGAATTGTTTACCACAGAAATGATTCAGTTAAAGAATTGTCTCTTTTTTAAAGATTATCACTACTTGTGGAAATTAAGTCTATTATTATTTTATTTAGGAATTCCAGAGACGCTGTAACACTCTGATTTCATTGATTGAGAAAGAAAATATGGAAATTGAGGAAAGAGAGAGAGCAGAAAAGAAGAAACGGGCTACTAAAACTCCAATGGTAAAATTTTCAGCATTTTCCTAACTTATAGGTAGATCCCATTTTTTTTACATAATTAAAATGCCTATGTTATGTTTAATGCCAAAATGATGCATATTATAAAAACTGTTTTTATGCAATGCTAATTTGTTTTGGACAGAAAAAGTAGTATACCACAACCAAATGTTTCCTATTTATTTTTAGAACATATGGTTAGGAAAACCCTAGTAACAGGTCTGAGTATTTAAAAAAATTCCTCATGAATCTAATCAGAAGCAAAATGCTAGTAAAATCCTTTGGATTGAGAATAAGCTGTTTTGGGGGTAGGAAAGGGATGGGATGGTGTTAAAGTTGAAGCTGGGAGCTCTGATTTGATCAAATAAATGATCTTCGTAGAACCATGAGTGCAAATGAGATCTTTGAGCAGACAAAGTTTTACTTGGTAATAAGTTAACTGTTGGATAATAAAATAACTTCATTTTAATCCAGTCAGGTTGCCTTGTATGGCTATAATTTAAAATATTCTTTAGTAGATCATATTCTTTGAGTGTGGTTAAATAAACTGCCATATTTCATCAAATCTAAGATGCCTTCCATTGTAAGACAGCATTAGTTTACGTATCACTAAGAAAAAATGCTGCCAAGTATAGTTTGTCATCAGTTGTAAGATGCATCCCTATTTCAGAGATGCTAAAATGTGAAAGAAATGTGCATCATAGAAGATATGAAATATAGTATGTTAAAATCTATTGTGAATTTTTAAGAAATAGTATTCATAAATAAAATTTTGCCCAGAAACTTTTAAGTATTAAGTAGTTCTTTAAGATAAGAGTACATTTATAATATCATGTGTAAGTAGATATTTGATGACTATTTTTGATGGATATCATGTCTTTTCAAAAAATAAACATCTTTGAAGGTTATTTTACATTGGGTTATATAGTTTGTTGGGCTATATAGAACATGAACTGTGAGTATAACATTGAAGTGAATATTCATGTTAAAATTTTTTTTTAATGCATTTACATCCTAGATTTAACATTGTTGGGCCATTTAAAAATGTGCATATTGGAGCAGAACATTAAATCTGTTTCCATTTTAGTCACAGAAAAGAAAAGCAGAGTCAGCTACTGAGAGCTCTGGAAAGAAGGATGTCAAGAAGGTGAAATCCTAAAGCCTAGAAATAAAGTTTTAAATGGGAAACTGCTATTTTCTTGTTCCCATCTTCAAATGCTAATTGCCAGTTCCAGTGTATTCATGGTACTCTAAGAAAAATTTCATTGGTTTTGATTTCTTGCATATTTTATATATTTTACAATGCTTTCTACCTGAAATGTGTAGCTTTATATTTTATGCATTCTAGTATTTTTGTGTACTGTATTTTGTGCATTTCATGTCTTCATCAAAATCCTCTCAGTCCTTGTTTTTTTGAAGCTTGTGCTGAGGTTTTAGCTTTTCTATGTTTTATATGCCGCTGCTTTGAAAGAGAACCTAGATTCTATAGCTGTATTATTGTTGTTTCATACTTTAAATTTATATGGCTGTGGAAAATGAATTAAAATGATTTGAGGAGAAAGACTTTTTCACTTCTTTGTTGCTTTCTTTTCTATTGAGTCTGGGCTTGTATGTGTTACTGCATACTGTGATTAGCATAATAATTGTTTCTTTGAGGTCATCTAAATATTTTTTTCCTAAAGGAATAAAGGGTGAGAAAAGAAAAATATTAAAAAACCTAATATTTGATACTGTGCTTGCTGTCAGTATGCATTACATTTAAATTATTCTCTAAATATTCAAGTGGGAAAATATAATAAAGAAATGTCTATAAGAAATTTAATTATTTCCTGTTTTTTGTGCAGTAGAAAGCAGTTGTGTTTACTCAATTGTATTGCTCACTACTATGTATTTGGTCAAAAGCTAAAGCTTTGCTTGCTGACTTGTGCATCATCTTCTGTCCCAAAGAGCCAGTTCACTGGAGTCTGGGTGTAGCATGTAGATTTATTAACAAATAAATTAAAAGTATGAAATAAGTACTATGCAATACAGAAGAAGGGCAGCTGTATTCATTAGGAATACAGTTATGCTCAGGTAAAAATCTCAATGTGTCAGAGGTTTTACATACTGGGAGTTGTTAATTCTTTTTCACACTACATACCCCATACAGGTCAGAGAGATGTGGGATGGGAGGAGTTTACTCCACCTAGTCACTCAAGGTTCCAGGCTGACTAATGCTCTGCTATTTTGTAGCTGTACCACTTTTCAGCTGCCTCTACGGGAAATAAATGAGAAGCTGGATAATTTCATGTAGACTCTTCAGTGCCTCAGTCCAGAAGTGACACATGTTATATCCACTTAGATTTCATTGCCCCCAAACTAGCCACATGGTCCTGTATACCTGCAAGAAGGTTGACATATATAGGTGAACAAATGAAATGTTTCACATACTGCCTTCACTACCCTGCTTCTTGGCTCCAAACTCCAATCTAGAGCTCTTAAACCCAATCGAATTTTAGAATTTTCCACTACTGTGAGACAAAAGCTACCATTAGTAACCTGAGCTGGAGAAAATGATATCTGTGAGTTATGATACCCCCAAGTTCTGTGCACTAGAAAACAACCCCGCTGAGGTTCTAGACTCTGACCAAGTCAGTTTGGCCTTTCTTTTCCCAGGGAGGAATAAAGATAGAGGGTGGGAGTAGGTACAGTTTTAGGGTCTTAGAACACTTTGATGGAAATTTAACAGTCTTCTTGTTCTTTCTCTGTTAACCCAAAGTGGTTAATAGTGGAACTGTATGTGACTGTGTACCTTAAAGGAGGAAATTTGCAGGTAAGTTCTTTTCATTGGGGCCATTTCCCTGATCCATATTATGGTTTTTATGAGCCTTTCTTGGACCAAAAAGATGTGAAATTCACATCCTCAAGGCCGTCAATGAGTGTGTGTGATGTCATGAAATGACAGAAACTTATGAAATGGTTTTACTCTGGACTTGACTTAAAGATCACACTATATATTTGGTGTAAAATTTACCACCTACCCTGTTTCTCATCTTGAAAGGGTATAAAGCTACATCATCGAGCCTAGCCTACCAAGAAGACTGATACAATGATCACCAGATGATAACATAGCCCAAATAATATCATGTTGGAGATACAAAATTTCCCAAGTCTGAATATGAGACCCCCTCTGATTGTCAAGTTTTCACAGAGGCATTAAATTCCCAAAAGTCCCAACAAAGAAATCCCATTTCAAACAGGAAGCCTAGACTGACAGGGTAGTCCCCTTAGATCTGGCTGCCATGTTGTGAGGAGAGGCAGGAGGAAGCAGAAGAGAGTAAAAGTACAATGATCCTGCCCACCAGCAAAAACAGTCCAGTTGTACTGGAATCCAACCTAATCTGATTACTTGTTTGAAAATGTGCAGGGAGGAAAGTTAAGCAGAGGAATAGGGACACTGAGAGGTTTTATTTTACTCAAAGCCTCTATCTGTTGAAGATCACAGGTGAACAGATTTCCCAACAATCTTATAGCTTCCAAAGAGGCCCTCATAAAACATCTGTCTTGGTTGATTTGGTCATTTAAGACCTTCCATTTAAGAGAAGTTACTGATCTAGAATTTTTGCAGGTTAGGATTTTTGTTTGAAAAGCCTCTGTTCAACTGGTGAAATTACCCACTGTCACCAAAATAAAGTGTTGTCTTCCCCAATTACTGGCAAAGGTCACCACTGTGGTCTGTCCCTCCTTTGTGGTGTGGTTGCTAATGCCGTAGTTAAGTTTTCCAGGTTAGGGTCAAGGCCCATGATTAATGCTGATGTCCACATTGCTTTCTCTCCAGGTGTCCTTACCAGCTCCTGAAATCAAGTTGCCACCAATTTCAAACTTCTATGATTATTTCATCCACCAATTTCAAACTTCTATGATTATTTCATCCCAATGTCTCCTTTATTTATTCTGACTAGACTATCCTACCCAATAAGATAAAGGGTAAGGTTTTCCTGTGGTTCAAATATATGTAGCTAATACTGTCTGTCATGACTCCTATCCCTTAGCCTTCTTATTTCTGTGCACATCAGCTGATTTTTAACTACCGTATCTCTTTGAGGCTTCCTCAGAAGGCCTGAAATACTTCTGTGACCTCTGCTTGATAGGCTCTAAGAGCTGGGAGTTTACACCTCTGGGAGTGGTTCTCATCCACAAAGAGTTGGGAATTGGTGTGTATGTACCCTAGCTTTCACTCCTTGAGAAAGGTATAAAGGTACATGATTTATATGGTTCCCCAGAGTTCATATGTTTAAACTTCAGTTACCCACAGAAGTAGCTGTCTGAATAACACAGTCCTTATTGGCTTCCTTCCTTTCCCTGTATCATTTCCCTACTCCCCAGTAGGTGTTTCCTGAGGTTGATTCTTAAACTATTTACATTAGAATCTGTCTCAGGCTCTGTTTTGGGGAAAATCCAAATTAAGACACTCATCTTGTATGCATAACTCTTTGTAGCCCTTAGTTAATTCCTAAAAAGATGTAGGGTGTTTAAGAAATAACGTATCATTAATCAGTTGTTAGAAGTTCTACCTCTCTCTAAAGAGTAAGTGGTGTGCTTAATTAAACAGGATATTTTGCACTGCTACAAAGTACTGGGATCTGGTTTATCTCCATCCACAAAATTTTCTCATACCACTGATACCTTATGGGTATTAGAAATTCTCAGGCAGAGTTTACGAGGTTCCCAAGTGTTTGGTAAGGCCAAACCCAGTTCCCAGGCTGTGTTCTCAGTGATAACTGTTGCACTTTTCCTGTTCTAGTGGTTCATTTAAAGAGCCGAACCAAGTGTTGACCTTTCTCATTATATTGTGGTACACAACCATTATGGAATCCTAGTGATACTGGGCTTTTAACATCTGTTAGTCTAGTGACCTGATCATTTGTGCTTTTCTTGATAATTTTTCCTTTCCCTGATAGAATGCTTTCATGCTGGGGAAAACTTTTAGTTAGGTCACTGTAGTCAGATGCAAGCTATATTTTTTTCATTGGTTTTCAGACCTTCTTCTGTATTGCCCCCAAAGACCTGCTTAATTTATGATCTTCCTGTGATAGTAGATGTTAGAATTAATCAGTGTGTTGGGTTCTACCAAATTATAGGGATGGTGTTTGATGATCTCTATGTGAGACCATCACTTAGACAACAGTTTACCTTCAATCATGAGTACAGTTTTGAATTAAAATATCTCCTTCAGTGGTAGAGACCAAAACCTTTTTGCTTTATATCCAAGACAAAAGATATTTGCATGAGGCTCCACCTTTGCTAGAATATTTGGTGTGTGACCATCATCATCAGTGGGCTGGTACCTTATTTATCCCTCTCCTAAAATCAACTGTAAATTTCCAGATGCTATTTGTTTTTGTACTGATTATTTAGTTTTGTATTGACAATCAGAGTATTGCTAGAATATGGCAATTTACTCATCATGTATCAAGATTGCCATGACATTCCATTTGCTCTTTCTTAGTATGAATAGCTATATTGTTTGCAGTTGGGTAAATGCCCCCTTTATTGCAGTTAGTATATATTTGTGGGCATATCTGTTTTTCCTTTCACATATGTCTCTCCTGGTTTCAAATATCACAAGCTTTCTTTTCCCCCATTATTTCCTGATTTTTTCCTTGTTTGCCTCGCACCACTTCTAAAACTGAAACTATCTTCTAGACAAGAGTTTTTAGTTCATTTAAAGCATCCTATAAGTCCTTAATGTGAATGAACAGTTTGGAAATGAAATATACCATGTAAAAGTCAACTATCATGTTTCCTATTTTACATTGTAAAATGGAATATATTCTTATAAAATTCTCTCAAATTACTGAGATTAAAAAAAATAAAACATCCTATAGTCAAAAAAATAAAGTTCAAAAAATATCCTATAGTCACTGCCTGCTGATTGAGGGCTTTTAAGTGTGTCTAGGGCAACCAATTCTCAAAGCCAAGATATGCTGGGTATAGCCATTATTTAAAGCCCTTTTTCTTGTTTGTTTTTTTGTTCATTAAATTTTCCTTTCTACCTCAGTCCAGGAGTAAGCCACTCTCTCTCCATGTAGTAAAGGCCTTAATCTATTTTTATTAGTGAAGCCTACCTCCCTTCGATGATTGCACCCACACTCTGAGATCTTTGAAATCCACAAACATAATTAGATGCTTGCCCAAGATTTCTGGTCAGGAAAGCAATCAGGAGCATGTTATCTCCTGATTAGGGCTTAAATTTTTTTTTTTTTTTGGTACTGGGGATTGAACCCAGGGGCACTCCACCACTGAGCCACATCCCCAGCCCTATTTTGTATTATATTTAGAGACAGGATCTCACTGAGTTGCTTAGGACCTCGCTAAGTTGCTGAGGCTGGCTTTGAACTCGTGATCCTCCTGCCTCAGCCTCCTGAGTGCTGGGATTACAGGCGTGCACCACTACGCCTGGTGAAAGTTACTTTTTTTAGTCTAGCTTCTGTCCACAAGTTTGTAGATTAAGGTTTATGCAGTATCCAAATCAACAATTTGAGGACGTGTTGGGGAACGGATTTGGAAAACTTGAGTAAGCTCATGCCATCCTAGAATTTTATCTATCATTTTCTCCTTATTTCTGGATGAAAGTTAAAACAGGACTAAGAGGAACAGAGTCTGGGCCTACTATCTTGTTGGCTGTTTGGGTATTTAGATCTAATGATCAAATAGGCCAAATATGTCACACTAGAATTCTGCTTATTCTAGGGAGACCTACTCATATGGAACCTTGGTGCTTTGGCTGATTGAAATCACTGACAAGGCTACTTTTGCTCCTAAAGTGAATATTTCCACTAAGACAAACATCACATGAGTGATTTTTATCCTAGACCTGCAGCACAGCTGCTTCAAGTTTGAGGACTGAGACTCCATATCTCTTATATGGAACTTTATTTCCCAAATGTTAGTTCCAGGGGCATATGAATACTCTTACCTTCTGAGACCATGTCAGTGTTAGGGATGGTTGTGACATCCAGTTGCTGTTAAGGGCTGAATCATGGTGGTAATCAGCCAGGACTCAGGAATATTTAAATCCTGCTTTAACCCTACAACCTTTATGTATTTCACAGGGATAGATGTACCTAAAGAGTGGCAAAGGAACATTTTATTAAATGGGACAATGGCCCCCAACCTGGGTTTAGCACTCCACTAAGCTGAGCTCAACCACAAGGAGACTTAGGGAACTGGAATAGCCTGGAACTGACAACCAAACAGGATGAATGGCTTAGCATTTCTTTTAGGCCAAAATCAAATCTCAGAATTTGCCATTCCAGTGAGAGAAAAAGTCATAGATACCAGCTCCAGAATGAGACTTTCTACCTATGTGGGATTGTTTATATTCTCAAGGTCCCACCTAGTACATATTGTTCAACAGGAATATCACCCATCAATTTATCACTCTTGCACTACTTGGGTAGGAGGCTGGGGAACACACCAGAGAGGAGCTTTGCTATCCCTTTCTTTGGAGGTCAATAAGGACAATATGCTTAGAAAGCTCAGATGCTGTAGCCTGGTCAGTTCCTATAGCTCATGTTTGATTACATGTTCACATGTGGCTGGAACACTGAATAATACAAAAGGTGTCATAAGAGCTACCATCATAGAATGCAAATTTGATAACTTCTGATGAGAATCACATAACTATATGAGATCTCATTATCTACCATTTTTTTGTGATTATTGGTGAGATATCAGTGAACTTGAGTCCTTGAGAACAATGGTTTATTATAAGGCAGTGTTAGTATTTTGAGTCTTCTGAAAAATGGAAACTTGCTGGTCATGGTACTGTGAAAAAAAGATGTTTATAAGCTATTATAAAATGTACATCTGCTTAAATTTGAGTATGGAAGGACCTTTTTTAAAATCAACTTTTATTTTGTAGTTTTTTTTTTTGGTACTGGGGAATGAATGTAGGGGTGCTCTACCACTGAGCTGTATCCCCAGCTCTTTTAATTTTTTTTATTTTGAGGTAGGGTCTCACTGAGTTTCTGAGGCTGACCTTGACCTTGTGATCCTCTTGCCTCAGCCTCCCAAGTCAGGGATTACTGGTGTGTGCCACCACACCTGGATTATTATGTGGTTTTCTTAAGCAATATAAACTGAATAATTTGCATGCCATAATTTTCCCTTGTGTGGAGATCTTGCACAATGCTAGGCATGTGCTGTGCCTTGCTGCACTGCCAAAACCTCATGGATCTGGAACTAGTGATTATATCTCAGGATGCAGGAATTTGGATATTACTATGCTAAAGAAATACATTCAGAGTTGTATTCAGGATTGTCAGCTTTGGTCTTTTAAAACACTATATTTGCTTTGGCTTTATTTAGTTAGGCTCTGTATCAGCTTTTGCTGCATAAAACACTACCCTCAAACTTAATGACTTAAAACAATCATTTAACTTGTACTTCTGTGGGTTGGCAAGTTCAGTTGGACTCAGTATCTCATGGGTTCAGCTGCTTTCAAGATGTCAAATTCCTATTTGTGCTTTCAAAGACATATTTGTAAGTTAAAATAGGGCTATTTAATTAAATTCCTAGTAAAGTTGAATTATTACTATCGAAGTAGTTTATAATGTGAGTGGAGGAAAAACCAAAATGCAAAATAAAAATGTCCTTGAGGTCAAAGGGGCACGGTCAGAAATAGGCAGTAAAAACAAAACATAATGTAAGTTGTCTAGAAATGCTGTGAGGTCCAACATTTACTGAAATCTATGGATAGTCCTACTACCCTGATCATGTAGCCAGGCCAGAACTCAGACAAGCCCTTTTGAGGTAGGATAATTCCTCCTTTGCTGCTTCAGCAGTTTGCTTTAGGGAAAAACTTTCATGCTACTTTTGGTGCCACCAAAGTTTTTAAGTTTTGTGATCCATTGGTTACCACTGTTGCCATTGCTTGTGCTGAACTGTACAATGTCACCTGTTATGACTAAATGTGTCGGGGGCAAAATGCCTCTAATTCCCACCTCACGGGCCCTTGAGTGAAATCCTCACTTAGACCACCATTAGGCAAATGTGGTCCACCAAAAACAATTTCAAGTGCTTGAAATTCAAGCACTTGAACACTTCGGAAAAATCAATTAATTTGTTCAAGATACCAGAAAACCTGGGTTGCTGCTAGATTTGCCACCATTCAGATCCAGTCCTTCCGTTCCTGTTTGACTATATGACTTTGCACAAGGGCTGGCCTACTGGTGCCATCTCTTGTAAGAGTGATTTGATCTCAGAAGCTTTGTTGCACTTTCTGCCACTGGGCTTTGTCAGAGTCACCTCTGTCCATCCTTATGAATGTTGTTAATTTTATGTATAAATTTAAATATATTATTTATTAGTTTGTGTATTCATTCATTCATTCATTCATTCATTCATCTGTTCATCATTTTCAGTTGGACCTCAGGTTAAACTCCTGGGAGAAGGGGCTGTGGTCATGATCCCTTCTCTGAAAGAATGCCCTTCAAGCTTTGCAGCCACAGGAACTGTTTCTTTGTTTTTATCTCTCATTGATGCTGTCACCTTGATACTCATCCTCATTTGCTCTTAAACTAAAAAGCACCCTCTGCACACATTCTAGTAGACTTAATCTCACTACCCAGATAAGAAGAGGTGAGTATCAGAAGGACACTAGACAACAGGAATGTAGGCAGTTACTCTTCATTTATTTCCAGGCTACATGATGTCTCTTTCAATATCTCTGTTGCTATCATGATCTCAGTAAATCTCTTTCTGTCTGGATGGGTCTTTTTCCTTAATGATATCTGCCAATTTTATTTCTTGGAACTCCACGTTGTGAAATGCATTCTACTTTTATTGTCATCCATTGTACATCAGGGCATACTTTTTTGGTAAAATCTTTCATTTCTAACTGCTGCTGTCTTCAAATTTTGAACAGGAAAATAATAGAGGTACAGATATCTTCCACATAAGCTCACATTGTAGGTAAGTGACTCTACTGATTAAGCTAGACCTGGATCATGGGCATACCCTATAGCTAGAGGGTGAAGTCATGTATAAAACTTCGCAGCATGAGGAGCAGGTTGCAGTCAGGCAGTGGATTAACTGCTATGACCAGTACCTCTTTATAGTCTGTTTCTTGCCCATTAGTACAGTAACCTTTCTCCTATATGTAATGCCTGCCTCTGCCTAAAACAATCTACCTTTTATACATTAACCACAAACACATGCTCTCCCCACTCCTGGGAGACAACCCAGTTTCATCTAGAATCAATGTGAAAGGAACACATTTAAAAACTGCCTGTCAGACTCAGTATCTAAAACCTTTAGGGGGAATCTTAAAATCTTCCAATTCCTGGGCCTGCCAGTGGTTGTTGGTCAGAGTATATATTGCATCCTGCTGCTGCTTGGGGATGATAAATTATCTGCTAGAATCAGTAGGCATACATCTATTGCAGAGAAATGAGTTCCTTCATCAGCACTTCTGAGCAACTAGAGAATCTGCTTCTGAGAGGATTACCCCTGAGATGCTTAGAGGGCAGCAGCAGTCTGTTTCCAGGCAATGCTGGCTCTCTGGGAAAAACCAAGCTGCACGGTTGGTTCTCAAACTTGAACTTTGATTTCACCTGGAAGGCTTGTTAAAACACAGCTGCTGAACTCCACCCCCAGAATTTCTGATTCATTAGGAATTTGCATTTCTAACAAGTTTCCAGGTGCTGTTGATGCTGCTGGTCCAGGAATCACACTTTGAAAACTGCTGTTCAAGGTGATCAACTTGAATTGGGTCTTGTGTTGTCAAGCAGAAGTGGGGTTTGGTTGTATCGTTGGTAGTTTCGAACCAAGAAAATTTCTCTAGATTATCTGCCAGTTGTGTTCCTGGGAACCCCTGAATTCATAAGCCCAAAACAGAGGTCTTCCTGTGTTCTGTCCATCCTGGCACCTGGATTGCCATCCCTCCTCATGTGCTGATTGTGATGTCCACATTATCTTTTGTAATCAACTGCTCCACTTGTGTCCAACCCCAGCTCCTCTCAGCCTCTGTGTATGTAGTGATACCTTTTTCAACACTTCTTCCATTCTCATTTCTTGCCAGGAAAGGACTAACTGCCACTTAGCATTAGTCTCTTCATGTTTTCTAACCCAAATTCCCAAGACTGGGAGTCTCTCTGATCAGCTGACCAGGTTATCTTTTTGTGCCAACAGCTGATAATTAGCCTATGAATTTTCAGCCCTTGGGTTGTGCATCAATCTTGAGTTCTGTTGGCTGTAGTCAGTTGAAGGACAGACTAATAGGGTATGCCTAGGCAGTAAGGATTAAGAGTAGGGTAGTGGGACAGAGGGCCTGGGGTTTGGCAGGTAGTGAAGAACATTTTGAATACTGTGTATTGATTGAATGGCAGGTTTTCTTTTTTAGTCGTAACCCACCATATTGGTTATTTTTAATACTACTAGTAATATTTAATATAATATTAAAATATATTTGTTAAAATACATGGTAATTAATGAGCTGGACTGGTTAATTAAACACTGAATTCTTAGTGATTAGTAAATAGCTTTCTCTCTGCCTCTTGAACACCTCCCTTTACCCCATCTAACCTGATCCATTCCAGGACTCCTTAGATCTTCTGAATACTACAACTAAAGGTTAATTTGGGGCATAACAGAGGGCTCTAGGCTTCTGCACCAGGTCTAAGGTTAGCCTCTATTTTGATTCACTAATGTCTGTGCCATACTGATAAATATTTGAAAGTCACTCCCATGATTTGGATGGAAAGAGGATCCAACACTTATAAAAGGCACATGTTCAATTATGTTCTATGGGCACCTGCATCAGTGCGGTTGCAAGTAATGTGTTTCTTAGTTTGATTTGTTCTAAAACAATGTCTTTTTATAATTTTTGCATTTTAAGCAGTCAAACTTTTTTTCTGTAATAAAAGGAGAATTTGTGTCTTTAGAAAAGAATTTTTAAAGTGATAATCTTTCCTTAGATTTGCTATCTTTTGCCCTGAAAATAAATTTTGGTCACAAATCAGAATGATTAGATTGCCTGTAGGTTAGTACTATGTTCCAGTAAAACTGACCTAAAGAAAAAAAAATCCCCTTTGCTTTATAGAGAAGAACTTATTTCATATTAGAAACAAATTTATTAGAATCCCCTACAGGACTATAATACAAAACCACCTCAAGGCAAACTAAACATTGTTGAATGTTTTCATTCCTATTAGGAATTCGGCATGATGTATAGTGTCTGACCATAATGCTATGCATTGGCTGATCCAAGCATTGAGTAAATCAGGGTCCCTATATGAACATATGATGATTCATAGAACATATGATGTCTTGAAATAAGCTAGAATTCATCAAACAATAGAAAAATGTACAGGATGCAAAGTATTGACCTGGACTTTCAAAGAACAAAATTACATTGGGTATATTCTTCAGTAGTTGAAGTGTATTTACTGAAAGGAACTGCATTATGTAGTTCAGATTTAAAGAATACAGGCTTTAGGAAATGCGGAGGGAGCCAGGAGCATTATTCAAATATTGTCTCCTGTTGCTAACTCTTTCAATGTATAAAATAATAAAAATGTACCACTCAGATTTATTAAAATATGAAGCATGACTATAAAGCAACATGAATACTTGTGTGTGACTTGTGGAGTGAGGACCATTACTTAGAGTTATGAAGTCTGATTATTCTTATTTTGGGAGGTAAAATAGTCTAGTGAACAGATATTATATTAGATGTCAAGAAATTTATACCAAGTTTCAATACCTCTCCTAGGATTTAGAGACAAGGTAGAGGCATCATGGTATGGTGGAAAGAGTTTAGCTTTTGGCAACCAGATTCATCTGGGGTCTAATCCAAGCCTCTCCACTTAACTAGCTGTGTGAGCTTGGCACATTATATAACTTCTCTGAGCATTCATTTACCCATCTGTAATGTGGGGATGACATAGTCAGGGCTAATGTGCACGTGATACTTAGAGCATGGGTGGAACAATTGTTTACAGCTGAGCTTTATTCTCACTGGGCCAGTGTGGATTCTGATTGGTGGTTGCCTATGTTTACTGGTTGTTAAATATTTTGACAATCACTCCTAATACAACTTAATGGGTAGGTTAATTGAAGCATAAAATAAGTAGTATATGTGGGATTCCTGTCATGTAGATGCTGCTCACTAAATACAACTTTTTTCCTTCCCTTTTTCCTGTAAAACTTTATTTTTTTTGTGGTGCTGGGGATCAAACCCAGGACCTTGTGCTTGTGAAGCAAGCACTCTACCAACTGAGCTATTTCCCAGCCCTCCTGTAAGGCTTAAAAAATGTTTTTTTTTTTCAGCCTGTGTTGTAAAGAGGTTAAGGAAACTGTATGTTACATTTTGTCATCCTTTCAACAAAACATTAAGTTCTTAAAGTATGTCAGATATTTGGGAATGCTGGAGCTGAAAGGATGAAAACTGAATATTCCCTACCTTGATGAGTTCATAGTCTCAGAGGAGCAATAGACTCTGATTTCAATCCAAACAACTGAGTCAGTATGAACCCAAAAGGTGTCTTTGTGTAAATTTAGTGAAGAGATTCCCTCTAGATAGATATAGCCTGAGTTGGCAGCTGAGCTCAGACTGGATTTTAGCTTTCACTTGATTCCTCATCTGGGTGCCCTTGTGTAGTGCACAACATACATAGATACACATTGTAACCCAGAGAGCCATTACAAAAGAGGTATTTGCCAAGTACTATATACCTGTTGTGGTAAAAGATACTGAGTTTTGCAGAATAGTGGCATTTAGCCAAATATAGGTGAAAGATAAAGCATTAGAATTCATGCAAAGACATAGAGGTGGAAAGAGCTGAGTGATTAAAGGAATAGTGGATGCTCCTACTAGATAGTATATTTGAACTCTTTGTTTTACAGAGGGATGATAATGTAATGAAATGTTAAAACTATTTTGTGTGTAAATTAATGTTTCTTCATTTTTGTTGGATGAAATAGCATGTTTCCTGTTTTTTTAAATTTTCATTTGTACTAAAAAATGTTTTGAGTTCATGAGGAAACACTGCCTCCTAAAGTTAATTATTTAAGGTCATCTAGTGATTTTCCAACAGGCCTTGAGTCTAGACAATGATCAGTGATCAAATGAGTCAGTGAGATGATATTCTTTTGAAAAAAATCATGGAACATTTTATCACTGAATTATGGATCCGTGTTATCTTCATAGAACATTTAATCATAGAGTTTTAGAGCATTGAGATCTTTGGAGACCTTTGATTCTAATCCCCTCATTTTAAAATGACTTTGTTGTTTTCCTAAAAATGGCACAGGTTTATTTAAAACATTCTAACAATTCATAGTACAAAGTTGAGAGCTAAAACCACACCAAATCCCACCACCCTGATATGTCAATCATTTATGTGAGTCAACAGCATTCCAAATTTCTCACTTCACACATATAGATAGTTGATAAATGAAAGGAACCCAATTTTTGATAAAACTTGGTTCCTGCTATATGTATTTTTAATAAAAATTACTCAATTTATTTTTACTAGGATTTAACAGAATGCATTAAATTGTGCCCGATGGAAAGAACTGGAAAAAACATTTATTCCCCACAAGGGATATCAGTTTTTAACAGATTCTTCCAAGATTCAGGAAAAGCATTGATGGGAAAATACCAAGAGTTGGTGTTACTCTGTTTCTTCCTTTTTCCAATTTTAAATTATATTGACTGACTTCCTGCTTGGAAAGATGAGGAAATCATATATTTTTATCTTCCCTTCCAATATTTGTTTTATATAATGTGTTACATTGTCAAGGTCCTTAACATTTACTTCATATTCTAGCAGTCAGTTAGAAATTGTGTTTGCCAGTTAATAGAGACATGACTATAGTGACTGAAACACATGAAGATTTAGTCTCACCTAAAGGAAGATTGGAGGTAGGAGTCAGTCATGGTCAGGGCTCCATGAACTCATTAGTGATCCAGCTTCCTCTGGTTCCCTGATTTGATGTGTTACTGTGTGACTTTTCATTTTCAAAGTTATAAGGTGGCTGCAGGAGTTCTGCTTGTGTCTACATTCTAAGCAACAGGAAAGAGGAAAAGGGAGAAGGTCAAAAAATCTTCAAATAGTTCCAACTGCCTTTTGTATTTCATTTCCTGTCCCATCTGCGGGAGAGACTGAGGAATAGTTTTGCCACTGAGCACATTGCCTAAGGTGGGCAGTTCCTGCAACCTCAAATTCCATAGTTGCTTGATTTTGGTTTTATAGTTAAATGGATTTAATCCATGTAATTACATGGTCAAGAACACCGGTTCATTTTATCAAAGAATCTCTTTTTATAAAATTTTAATTTTGCTTATCTGTTGTGTAGATGGATTTCAACTTTAAGTAGTTCTTTCTAGAAGGTTGATGGCCTCCATATTACTTGAATTTTTGCTTCCATGGTTTCTTTCTTAACCCCAAGGTATTATATGCCTTATTTATTTTCTTAGCTTGTTCTATTTTTTATATTTTTAGGTGTGGATGGATACAATACCTTTATTTTATTTATTCATATGTGGTGTTAGGGATTGAACCCAGTGCCTCACATGTGTTTGGCAAGTGCTCTACCACTGAGCCACAACCCCAGCCCAGGTTGTTTCATTTTTAATAAGGATGGTGTAAAATCTCTTGGTTTCTGTTGTTTTCTATGGATAGCTCCCTACTGGAATCCTCCATCACCTTGCTCCAATCTGGCTAGATTGCTCTCCATGCTCAATGGACAGTAGTTATCCTATAACTTCTGATGCTACATTCTTCAGGTAGACCCACTGGTTCTTGGTTCTCAGTGTCTTCTTTTTTGGCTTACTACTCTTTCTGTCTAGAAGAGAGCCTCAAATAACTTCTTAAGAAATAATGCTTGAGATAAATTTCTGACTTTTAAGAGTCTGGAAATGTTTTGATTTGATCCTCACATTTGAGTGATAGGTTTGTAGGTGTAGAAGTCTCACTTAACAGTATGTTTCTTTCAGAACTCAAAGCGTGGTTCAGTTGTCCTTGAGCATTCAGTGTTCCTAATGAGAAATATGATGACAGTCTGATTCTTGTATTTTTGTAGTTCACCAATTTGTTCTTTTTGGAGCACCTCTTTATTTTTAGAGTTCCAGAATTCGAAATAATGTGGCTTGTTGTGGGGTGTTGATTCATTGCACTGGGTGCTGAAGGGGCCTCTTTGGTATAGAAATTCTGTTACTCATGCATTTTTTTAAAATTATCTTGTGTGGTTTATTCTGATAATCCTACCCCTCTTTATTTCTGTCCTGTTTTCTGAAGCTGCTACTACTTAGATTTGGAATTTGTGGATCGATCATCTGTCTCCTTTTTGCTCAGATTTACCAGTGCTTTGTCTCTTTTTTCTGTTTTCTGTGAAATTTCCTTAACTTTATGCTCAAATTTGTCACAAAATTTTATTTTAGAAATCACTTTTTTAAATTACACACTCTTTTTTGTTCTCTGGTCCTTTTCTATAGCATTTTGTCCATATTTTAAGGAGGCAGTATCTTGAATCTCTGATGACACTATTTAAAATTGGTTTGTTCTTATTGCTGTAAGTTCTCTTTTTTTCCCCTGAATTATTACTGTCTCTCTTGGAAGTTTTTTTTTTTTTTTTTTTTTTTTTTTTGGTGCCAGGATTGAACTCAGGGGCATCTAACTTGTGAGCAACATCCCCAGCCTTTCTTCTGTTTTATTTAGAGACAAGATCTTGCTAAATTACTTAGGGTCTTGCTGAGTTACTGAGGCTGGGGCTTTGAACTCGTGATCCTCCTGCCTTAGCCTCCCGAGTCTCTGGGATTATAGGCATGCACCCACAATGCCTGGCTCTTGAAAATCTTTTTTTCTGTTCATTTTTGAGCTCTTTTCTATTGCAAAATTTTTTCAAATGCTTGATGATCCCTGGGTGTCTTCATATGAAAGAATAATGCAGTAAAATATAAATATCCACTTGGGAATGTGGTCTATGCGTTACGCTTGTCAACTGATATGTTTCACTTTAGGATGATCTGGTAGAGGCCTCCAAAGATCAAAAAGCAGAGACCTTTGTTCTAGTATAGTTTTTTTTATTGGCTCTTTTTAGTTATACATGACAGTATATTCCATTTTGATATAATTATACAAGCAAGGAATACTGTTTAATATCTCTAGTGAAAAAGCCTCTTTTTGCTTGTCTGGGATAGAAGTTTGGTGCGTGAGGAATTGGAAGTTGGGGAAAGTCAACCGTTGCACATTTAGACTTTGAATTAATCCTTGCATTGTCAGTTTCACACCTCACCCTGCCTTTTGTTGTCTCTGGTGCTTCTGAACTCCAGGTTTCCTGAACAGCAGAATACTATACTCTCCAGTCCCCCTTGCATGGCCGTATGACTAGTTCTGACCAGTAAAATTGTGAGCAAAAGTGACCTGGGCCACCTCTTGGTTGAGGCAGAGAAAATTCTCTGTAATTCTGTATTCTCTCTATTCCCCTTCCCTTCTTCCCTCTCTCTTCACCAACTCCCTGGCCTCTTTTCCCACCTTGGTTCACGGGTATGGGCATGGAAGTTAGCTGTGAAGATAATGAACTACATAATCATAGCTAACTTAATTCCTGAGTCATCTTATACAGAACTACTACCTTAGGGAGTTGGCTAGTTTACAAGATTTGAGATTTGAGGATAGTTTTTTTCCTACTTTAGTGTAAGTCCAGCTTATTCTGATTCATACAACTTCCTTGCACATGTTTGTTCATATATTCTATATTAGTTACTTGGATGTCCTCTTCTGGAAACTGCTATTCATTTAACATCTAATTTTTTTCATTGATTTGTATGTGTCAATAAATAAATACATATATTGATCCATTTTTGATTATATGCATTGAAAATATTTTCCTGTATCTTAATTTTTATGATATCTTTTATAGAAGTTTTAGATTAATGTAGTCAAATTTATCATTTTTTCCATTGTTCTTTGGTTATTGTGCCTTATTTATTAGCTCTTCTTTACCTTTATGTCATGAAGATAAGTCTCCCATTTCTAACTCTAAATTTTTTGAAAATTTTGCTTTTTATATTTAGAATTTTAATCCACCTGGAATTTGTTTTCATGTATGATATGAGGTGGGAATCCAATTTTGTTTCTCCCTACCTTTGGAGATAACAAATTGTCCCAACATCGTTTTCCCACTAATCCACAATGCCACTTTGGTTACATACCAAGTTCCCATATATATGTAGATCTGCTTCTGAGAACTTTACTCTGAAGCAGTGGTCTATTTCAGACATCAGAAAACTCTGTATCTCAGGTCAAATCTGGCTCACAAGCACTGCTCAAGCAGGCTGGTTTTATGAGTAGTGTAGCTTAACCCAGGCATACACACCTCTTCCCTGTTCCCCTTTCTGCTCCCAATACCAGGCTCCCCTTCTGGTAGCCACTCCTCCCTGCTGTCCAGGGTCTGTAGTCCCTGCTTATATGTTAGAGGCTCTGCTGTAACATGCAATTCTCCAACATGGAGGAGTGGAATCTTAGTCCACTAGTGGTTTGGTAGTTGGTGATTTACTGAGTCACCGTGCCTCTGGACACCTGCTTAAGTCAGGATGGCCAAGCTCTCTGGGAGGTGAGTAGGGTGTGCTATGGTCTGAGTGTGGCAAGGGATGAAAATGAAACTGTGGTGGCTGCCTCCTCATCTTCCTTCCTCCAAGACCATCAAGTTCTTTCCCCACTAGGTAGAGTGACAAACCATGATGGCTTTCTGGAGATGGTGAAGATAACTCAGGACCTGAGACTTTCAGGGCCTAAATAACAACAGTCCTAGGTGAACGAGGATCGATGTTAAATAGCCACTTTACCATTTGGACAGTAGCTCTTCACTTGTTTGAAGTTTGTTCACTGCCTGAAATGACCTGTCCCAGGCAAATAGGTCAAGATAGGGCAGGAGTTTCTTTCTATTTACAGTAAGTTTCATGTAATACCTTTAATTTTTCCCTGTGTCTGTAAGTTTTTTTTAACTATCTGATGCTTTACAGAAAGTTTGTTGACTTATGATCTATTTGATTATTTTTTATGCTGATATCATATTTATGACTTAATAGTTTTATAATAAATTGATACCTGATAGGGTCAATCTCCCCTCATCTTCGAAAAATTCTTGACCCTTCTTGGCCTGTTACTTTTCTGTATCCCTTTCAGAATTAGCTTGTCAAGTTAAATGAAAACATACAGTTTGGATTTGGTTGAAATAGAATTGAATAATTTCTCCTTTATGATTATACACATAGTTAGTTTTACTCCCAGGTTTCGTTGCCATTGTGAATAATATTTAAAGTATATTATACATTCTAATTCATTATTTTTGGTACATTGGATTTTCTATATTGATTTGACATACAGCAGCATTGCTGAAATGTCTCAGTAGTACCAATAGTTTGTTCCGTATGTGGCTATTTTTCTTTACAGTATCCTTTCATATTTTTCTCAATCTGACAAGTACCTTCAGTCTATACTGAATAGAAATAGTGCTGAAGATCTTTGACTTGTTTTCTGATTCTAAATGGTAGGATTCTAATGTTTCATCATTAAATATAATGATTGTTGCAGGGTTTTAGTAGCTACCTTCGATTAACTTAAGGAATTCCTTTTCATTCTGAGTTCATTAAGAGGTGTTTTTTTCCTTTTAATTATATGAATGGGTGTTGCATTTTGACAAATGCTTTTTGTATACCTACTGAGATTCAATGTATTTTTCTCCCCTGGACAATTAATTTTGTAAATTACAAGGATTTTATAATGCTTAAGTTTGTACTTCTGGGATGAGTACCACTTGCTCATAATGTTTAAAAAATCAAAATACATTGCTAGGTTTAGTTGGAATCACCTCCCCATATATATAGATTTTTTGAGGGAGGTACTGGGGATTGAACCCAGGAATACTTTGCCACTGAGATATATCCCCAACTTTTTATTTTTTATTTTGAGACAGGTCTTGCTAATTTGCTGAGGCTGGCCTCAGACTTGTGATCCTCCTGCCTCACCTTCCCCAGTTTCTGGGATTACAGGTGTTCACTACCATGCCTGGCAGTTTGCTAATATTTGATTGAGTATTTTATAGCAATGACCACAAGTTAGACTATCCTGTTTTTGTCTTCTTTTGCACTCTCCTAATTTTGGTATTAGGGTATATCAGATTCACCAAATGAGTTACAGAAATTAACATTTCTCTCTTTTTGGAACATTTTGTATAAAATTTGGATTAAACATTTGTGAAAATTGGGTTAAACTTGCTTTCAAAACAACATGGGCCTTTGACAATTAAGTGTAATCCATTTTCATTTATTATGATTATTGATATATTTGGACATTTTTGTTTTCTGTTTTATTTCTTATTAACAGATTTATTGAGATATAATTCATATACTATAAAACTTTAAGACCCTGTCTTAAAATTCAGTGGCTTTAGTTATAGTCACAGGGTACAACCATCACCACAATCTAATTTTAGAACATGGTTGTCATCCCATAAAGAAATCCCATACACATCAATAGTCACTTTCAATTTCCCTATTCTCCTACTTTCTGGCAACCATGTACCTACTGTCTCTCTGAATTTTTAAATTCTGAACATTTCATATAAATGGAACCATAAAATGTGTGGCCTTTTGCACTTGGTTTCCTTCACTTATCAAAAGTTTTCAAGTTCTACCCATGCTATAGCATGTATCAGTACTTTCATGTCTGTTTATGGCTAAATGATATCAGATGATATGCATATACCACAAATTGTTTATCCATTCATCAATTAATGGACATTTGGTATTTTTTCTACTTTTTGGCTGTTGTGAATAATGCCACTATGAACATTCATATAGAAGTTTTTGTGTGGACATGTTTTCAGTTGTATTAGGTATATGCCTGGGAGAAGAATTGCTGGGACATAGCAACTCCATGTTTTCTTTTTTGAGGACTAGTCAGTGATGATTCTTCTTATAAAGTTATTTAAATTTTTTGTTTCTACCTTCTGCTCATTTGGAATTCATGAATTTCATTTCTTCTAGTTTCTTTAAAATCTTAAATCAATATGTGATTCCTTCAATGCTTATAGAAAAATGTGACAACAAAATTTAATATTAATCAGTATAGCTATTTTCCTGAATAATGCAAGGGCACTAGAACACAAATACTCATCATCACTTTCTTTTTCATGTTATTTTCTATTATTAAAACATTTCCAACTATTATTATTTTTATACTAATGCATTTTAAATTTGCAAACATGGTTTTCATTATCTAGGCTCACTATTGCATCTTGTGTCCTACATTTTCCTTCTGAAGTTGTTATTTTTTTCTTTCTGAGCTATATATTTTCATTGTCTTTCAGCAAGGGGCTGGGAGTGGAAAAACGATATTCGTCTTGTTTATCTGAAAATGCCTTTTGTTTACTTTTACTTCTTAAGGATTGTTTAGCCAAGCATAGACTTCAGGGTAGCAGATATTTGTCTTCATCCCTTTGAAGCTATCATTCCATTTTATTTGAGCCTCCATTGTCAATTTAATTGTCATTTCTTTGTAGGATTGTTTTGTTTTATCTTTGGTATTCTGCATAATGAGTTGCCAAAAAGGCAATGATTGGCATTTAGGATAGAAGAGTTCATTACTCTGAAGCTAAATATAAAAATGCTTCCTGAATATTCAGCCTGTGAAAAAACATTTTGCTGGTTTGTGGTGATTTGGGAAGTTAATTTAGACTTCACGTGGGGCTGTGTATTAAAGAAAAGACATATTTATGGCATGTACACAATTCAGCAGCTAATGTATACTCCATATCTTGAGCTACAATACAGTGTCAAGAGGGTCAAATGACTTTTCTTGCAAAGAAAAAAGACCACAGGAAGATAAAAGGAAGATTAAAAAAGAAATGAAACATAAAGAATTATGTTTCAAATCTTAAAAATCTTAAAAACATGGAAGAGGAGGAAGTAATTTTGAACACTTGCTGTGTTGTGCAACAGAATGTTGTACATTTTTAATAACAAAGGAGAGATCAGCATGAGATTTCTTTAATTTATATCAAAACCAATGGTTTACAAACTACATAAAGCATTTTTGAATACAAGGCAAAGCAAGAAGTAGGACGATGCTACTTTTCTTTCTTTGGTTAAATGAGGCTTAGTTGTTGGCATTACATAGGTATTATGAAAACACAATGCTAGAAAAATACCTTGTACATTTACAAGGTATAAGAGGACAATGGTATTGAGCTTATAACTGTGTTGTATCTCAGCAACTATATTATGTCAGAATTCATAGTTATTCCCCATAAGGTTTGGGGAATATCTTCATGTTCCTATAGGAGCTAAGAAGAAATGGGGTGATTTTAGTTCTAGCAAGATTTCACCATGATCGAAAGAGTTTCAAGATGGAAGGATTATTTATGAAAGTATTTCACTTTTTATTGGTATCGTTTGAATTTGGAGTCCCATGTTAACATTTTCAGAATTGTAAAATAAATGTCTTATTAATGATTGGGAAAGTCATTCTTTTTTTTTTTTTTTTTTTTTTTTTGGAACCAGGGATGGAACTCAGGGGCATTCCACCACTGAGCCACATCCCCAGTCCTATTTTGTATTTTATTTAGAGACAGGGTCTCACTGAGTTGCTTAGGGCCTCGCTAAGTTGCTGAGGCTGGCTTTGAACTCACAATCCTCCTGCTTCAGCCTCCCAAGTGCTGGGATTACAGTCATGTGCCTCCGCGCCTGGCTGGGAAAAATCATCTTTCAGGTGACATTACTGATCATGTAAAGTAATCCCTAGATTTTATCAAAGTGAAAACTTAGGCTCATGGAGAGTTAGTGTCTTGCCTAATGTCATACATTCAGTCAAGAAAGAAGACAAAAACATAGGTCCCTTAACTCCCAGTCCAGTGTTATTTCTGATATCTCATACAATGTTATTTCTGATATCTCATGTTGGGTTGTTTTATGTTTTAGGTTGTATTTGTTTTCTAGGGCTACTGTAACAAAATACTACAAACTGGGTGGCATAAAAGAAGAAATTATTTCACAGTTCTAGAAGTTTTAAGTCTGGAATCAAGGTTTTTGAAGGTCTAGACTCCCTCTGAGACTCTGAATAGAATCCTTTCTTGCCTCTCTTTAGCTATGGTAGTGACTGTCTATCCTTGGTGTTCCTTGATTTGCAGCTACAACACACTAGTCTCTGCTTTGTCACATGGCATTCTCCCTGTGTGTCTTTGTTCAGCTTTCCCTTGTCTTATAAGGACAGCAGTCATATTGGATTCAGGACCAACTAAGTAACTTCATCTTAACTTGATTACATCCATAAACACCCAATTTTTACATGACATAGATACTAGGGGTTAGGGTTTCATTTTTGTGGGAGACACAATTCAACTCATAATAACAGCTTTATTGAAATGTGATTAACGTGCCATATAATTCACTCATTACAGTGTACAGTCTACGGTTTTTAGTGTATTCCCAGGGTTGTACAATCATCACCACAATCTAATTAGATTTTTCATTCATTCTAAAAGAAATTCCATACCCATTAGTATTTGCTCCCTATTTCCTTCCTCCCTGCACTATCCCTAGGCAAAATCTAATTTGCTTTATGTCATTACAAATGTACTTGCTCTATGGGCTGGGGATATAGCTCAGCTGGTAGAGTGCTTGCCTTGCAAGCACAAGGTCCTGGGTTCAGTCCCCAGTACCACAAAATGACAACAACAAAAAACAAATGTACTTGCTCTGGACATTATAAACAAATGGAATCACACACTATATGGTTATTATGGCAATTCTTTCACTTAGAAAAAGGTTTTCAAGATTGATCCATGTTATAGCATGTGCCATTCAATCTGGGTGCCTTTTATTTCTTTTTTATTGGTCCATATTAATTAAACAGACTGGTGGGTTTCATTGTGGTTTATTGGTATATGCATATAACATAATTTTATAAATTTCACTCCCTAATTGCTCCTCTAGCCTTCCCTTCCTCACCTTCTCCCCTTCTATCCTGTAAGTCTCCATTTCCTTTCTACTTTCATGATGTCCTTTTTTTTAAAACCAGGGATTGAACCCAGAGGTGCTTAACCACTGAGCACATCTTCAGCCCTTCTTATTTTTTATTTAGAGGCGGTGTCTCACAAAGTTGTTTAGGGCCTCCTTAAGGTTGCTGAGGCTGGCTTTGTACTTGCAATCCTCCTGCCTCAGTCTCCCAAGTCATTGGGATTACAGGCATGCAACACCACCCCTGGCTCATGATGTTCTTCTTCTGTTTTTTTGTTTTGTTTTTCTTTTTGCCTTTAGGTTCCACTTATGAGAGAAAATGTACAATACTTCACTTTCTGAGTTTATTTCATTTTATTTCACATGATATTTTCCAGTTCCATCCATTTTCCTGCAAATGACGTAATTTCAATCCTTATTATGGTTGAATAAGACTCCATTGTGTATGATACCACATTTTCTTTATCAATTCATTGGTTGATGGGTACCTAGACTGATTCCATAACTTGGCTATTGTGAATTGTGCTGGGAAAAATATGGGTAGTGCAAAGTATGCTGACCTTAATTCTTTTATATAAATACCAAGAAAATAGTTGAATCATATGGTAGTTCTTATTTTAGGTTTTTTTTGAGGAAATTCCATAGGATTTCCATATTGGCTATATGAATTTATATTCCCATAAGCAGTGTATGAGTTCCCTTTCCACCCACTCTCACTAGCATTTATTGTTATTTGTATTCTTAATGATTGCCATTGTAACTGGAGTGAGATGAAATCAGTGCAGTTTTGGTTTGCATTTTTCATATAGTTGTCAGCCATTTGTACTTTTTGTTTTGGGAGATGCCTGTTCAGTTCATTTGCTCATTTATTGTATGGGTTATTTTTGTATTTGGGTTTTGAATTTTTTGAGTTCTTTATATATTCTGGCTATTAGCCCTCTGTTGGAAGAACAGCTGGCAAAGATTTTCTCTCATTTTGCAGGCTCTCTTCACTCTGTTAATTATTTCTTTTTCTGTGCAAACGCCTTTTTATTTAGATGCAATCCCATTTGTCCATTCTTGCTATTATCTCCTGGGTAATTGGAGTCTTATTTAGGAAGTTGTTGTCTGTGCCTATGTATTGAAGTGTTTTTCCTTCTTCTAATAGTTGCAAAGTTTCTGGTCCTGTACCTTGATATTTGATCCTTTTTGAATTGGTTTTATACTGGGTGACAGGGGTCTCATTTCATTCTTCTACATATGGACATTCAATCTTCTCAGCACCATTTGTTAAGGAGGCTTTTTCTCCACCATATATTTTTGGCACCTTTGTCAAGCATCAGATATCTACATCTCTGTGGGTTTGTCTCTTTTTCTTTGATTTCATTTATCTATGTGTCTATTTGACAGATTAGTAAAATTGGAAGTTGGATATTATGATGTCTCTAACTTTGCTCCTTTTGCACAGGATTGCTTTGACTATTCTGGGTCATTTTTCTTCTGTGTGAATTTTAGGATTTTTTTTTCTAGTTCTGTGAAGACTATTATTGGCATTTTCATGGATGTTGCATTGTATCTATAGTTTTCTTTTGGTTATATGACCATTTTAACAATATTAATTTTGCCCATCCATGAGCATGGGAAGTTTTCCCATCTTCTAGTGTATTTTCAACTTCCTTTTTCAGCATTCTGTATTTTTCTTTGTGTCAGTCTTTTACCTCCTTGGTTAGATTATTCCTAGGTGTTTTATATTTTTAAGTTATTGTGAATGGGATAGATTTCCTCATGTCTTTCTCAACAGATTGTTGATTAGAGAAGCTATTGATTTTTATGTCTTCATTTTGTATCCTGCTGTATTTTTAAAATCAGCTCTTCTCAGTCTTCTGGGTTCATTTGTACACAGAGGTTATTTGACTTCTCCCCTACTTGTATTTATTTGTCTTCCTAGTTTCTCAGGCTGACATTTTGTGCACTTTATTGAATAGGAATAGTGAGAATGAACATTCTTCTGTTATTTCTGATTTTAGAGGAAATTTTTTCCGTTTTCCCCCCTTAAGTATGATGTTGGCTTTCAGTTTGTTGTATGTACCCCTTAATGTGTTGATGTAAGTTCCTACTATCCCTCCTTCCTTCATTTTTTTTTTAATCATGAAGGTTTGTTCAGTTTTATCTAAGACTCTTTTATTGAGATGATCATGCAATTTTTGTCCTTGGTTCTATTTCTGTGATATATTACATTTATTGATTTGTATACATTGAAACATCCTTTCATCCCTGGAATTAAACCAATTTGAACATGGTGTATTATCTTTTTAATGCATTCTAAAATTTGATTTGCTAAAATTTTATTAAGGGTATTGCATCTATGTTAATGCAATACCTTTAATAAAGGTATTAAGTCTATAGTTTTCTTTCCTTGAAATTTCCATATCTAGTTCTGGTATCAAGGTGATACTGGCTTCACAGAATGAGTTTGAAAGCATACTCACCCTTTCCACTTCATGAAATAATTTGAGGAGGATAGGTGGTAGTTCTTCCTTAAAAAATCTGATAAAATTCAGCTGTGAATCCATCTGGTCTTAGGCTTTTCTTTATTGGAGGCTTTTTATTACTGCTTCAACCTCATTGCCTGTTGTTGGTCTGTTTAGGTTTTCTATATCCTCCTGAGTCAGTTTTGGTAGGTCATATGTGCCTAGAAATTCTCCATTTTTTCTAGATTTTCCAACCTATAGAAATATGAATTTTCAGAATAGCCTCTAATGATCCACTGGATTTTACTTTTGTCTGTTATAATATTTTAGTTTTCATCTCTAACTTAATTTGGGCCTACTCTTTCTTTTGATTAGTTTAGCTAAGTGTATTTCAATCTTATTTTTTCAAGGAACCAAGTCTTTTGTTTCATGAATCCTTTGTATTTTATTAATTTAAGCTATTTTATTAATTTAAGCTCTCATCTTTTTTATTCCCTTCTACTAGTTTTGATATTAGTTTGCTCTTGTTTCCCTAAAACTTTGAGGTTATTTATTCAAGATTCTCTCTCTCTCTCTCTCTCTCTCTCTCTCACACACACACACAGAGGCAATCATAGCTAATAACTCTTAGAATACTCTTCCTTTCACTGTATTCTACAGATTCTGGTATGTTGTATTTCCATTTAGTTCTAAAACTTTTTTAAAATTTCCCATGATTTCAACAATGACTCACTCATTATTCAAAAGCATGTTGTTTAGTTGCATGTATTTGTAAAGTTTCTAAAGTTTGTCTTGCTATTGATTTCTAATTTCATTCCATTATGATCTGAGAAGATGACAGAGCTTTCTTTCAATGTTGTTCTGTTTGCTAAGACTTGCTTCATGGCCTAATATATAATTAATCTTGGAAAAAGATCCATGAGCAGATGAAAAGAAAGTGTATTCAACTGTTGTTGGATAAAATATTCTGTAGATGTCTGTTAAGTCCATTTGATCTATAGTATAGTTTAAATATAATATGTTCTTGTTGACTTTCTGTCCAGATCACTTGTTAGTGAAAGCAGAACATCGAAGTCATCCACTACTTGGCCTTATCCATCATTTATATCAAGTAATGTTTGTTTTATGAAATTGTGTGCATTGATATTCAGGGCATAAATCTTTATAATTGTTATACCTTCTCATTGGATTGTAATTTTTACCAATATGTAGTGAGTTTCTTTGTCTTTAGATTTGACCTGAAATCAGTTTTGTCTGATATATGTGGCTATTCCTCTGTGCATTCAGATTCTGTTTTCATGGAATATCTTTTCCATCCTTTCACTTTCAGTCTGTGAATGTTATTGCCTACGATGTTGTGTTTCTTGGAGACACCATAGAGTTGGGTCTATTTTTTAATCCATTCTGCCAATTTAGTTTTTTATTTGGAGAATTAGGACCATTCACTTTCAGTGTTATTATAGAGGATTAGGTGTTATTTAATGTCACTTTTGTTTTCTTTTTAATGTTTGAGTCATTACTAATTCTCATGTGTTAATTTATTTGTCTAATGAGATTTATTTTTCCCATGCTCTCTTGGCTATTTTTATCTTCCTCTTCTGTATGTAGGATTCCTTTAAGTATTTTTTGCAGTGCTGGTTTAGTGGTCATAAATTCCTTTAGTGTATGCTTATTTTGGAAGTTTTAAATTTTTTTCTTAGATTTTGAAAGATAACTTTGCCAGATATAGTCATCTAGATTGGTGGCTATTTTCTTTCAAGGCTTAGAAATACATCATTCTGTACCCTCCTGGCCTTTAGAGTTAATACTGAAAAATCTGTTATACTAATGGGGTTGCTTTTATAAGGGTCTTGGTGCTTCTCTCTTGTAGCTTTTAAAATTATTCATTCTGAATTTTTGGCATTTTAACTATAATTTGTCATGGTGAGGATCTTTTCTGGTCCTATTTGGAATTCTAAATGCCTCTAGTGCCTGCATATCCATCTCATTCCCAAGATTAGGGATTTTTTTCTATTATTTTGCTGAATAAGTTTTCTATGCCATTAGTGTGTATTTTATTTTCTTCCCCAAGAACTATGAGTCTTACATTTGGCCTCTCAATGTCATACCAAAGCTCTCGTATGTTCTGTTCATGGTTCATAACTTTTTTTGTTATTACCTTCTAAGTGTTCTAATTCCTTCACCTTGTCTTTGAGCCCCGATATTCTTTCCTCTGTTTGGTTTGACTCTCCACTGAATTTTTACTTTGATTGAATTTTTCATCTTCAGGATTTCTGTTTGGTTCCTTTTCAGGATCTTTGTGTCTTTATTGAAATGCTCATTCATATCTTGTATGTTCCTTCTTAGTTCATTCCATAGATCTTTTTTAATTTGTTGATCATTTTTTTTCTTTGGTGGTGCTGGGGATTGAACTCAGAGCCTTCTGCTTGCAAGGCAGGTACTCTACCAACTGAGCTATATCCCCAGCCCCTCATTGATCATTTTAACAAGCAACGTTTTGAATTCTTTGTCTGGAATTTCCTCCACTTCAGTATCTAGTTCACTTATTAGAGGGTTTTGAATCTTTGGAGGCATCTTATTACCTTGTTTTCTCATGATTCTTCTATTTCTCTCTTGAGGTCTGTCCATCTGCTGGGAAAAATATCTCTTCTATTGTTATTTTTGGGTGTTTTATTTCCCTGCTTTCTTTTTTATTTGCCCTAAGATGGGGGTGTATGTCAGTGCTAAAGTACCCACTCAAGGGGCTGGGGTTGTAGCTCAGAGTCAGAACACTTGCCTAGCACATGTGAGGCACTTCATTCGTTCCTCAGCACCCCATAAAAATAAGTAAATAAAAAAGTTATTGTGTCCATATAAGACTAAAAATTTTTTTAATAAAACCCATTCAACATGTTTTCAGTGCTGTGATCAATTCCTGGCACTTCTTTGAGAGAAGATAAATTATCACCAGTGACTGTGACCAGGTACGAGAGAGACATACACTAATGTCACTAATAAACCACAACAATTTATTGAAAATATTCTCTGTAACTCAAATTCCAAATGTGGAAAAGGTGAGTAATACTCTAATATAGACTGAAAATTAGATATTAAAGACAGTAAAATTACTATTAAGCTGTATAAGGCATGAAAAGAAAACAAGATGAAGCAAAAAGAAAATGACTAAAATGGTTAAAAAGGGGTGGCAGTGGGATGGAAATGGGCAGAAAATGTGAGCAGAGAAAAAAAGATATTAAAGAATTGAGAAAAAAGACAAAAGATTCCATCCAATTAACACATTAAAACATTAAAAATAATAACATTGAATTAAAGTATGTAACATCAAATAATGAGGGAATCCTTTCAAATATATGCAGAAGACAATGGCAGTGAAATAAAGAACCATGAAGGTGTCTTAAATTACTCCTTACTGTGGCACTTGAGATGGAGAAATTTCTTACTGGGCCTTTTCAGACTTGGATTCTGCCAGGTGTTGGGAGGTATAGTAAATGCCCAAGCTTTGGTCAGGGAGGTAGGAACTGTATCATTCATCTCTGTTCAGTTTTCTGGAGCTGTATATTTAGTTTTTCTTACATCAGCTTTGTGCTTTGAAAATGATGCAAAACTTAGGCCCTGGCACCTATCCACATAGATCTCATCCCACCCACCTCTGACACAAACCTCGGCAGCTCCCACAGTTCCTTGGCATATTCAGGCACCTAAGAGTTCTTTGGAGGTCAGAGAAAATAGCTTCTGATTGTCTCAGTTAAAATCCATATCTCTTCCTGGCTGGGCCAGATCTCTCACTTGCATGCTCACCTGTAGGAATACTGTGCATGCTGAGGGCTTTCAATAGAGTTCTTCTCTCCCTTTCTCTGTTGAGGCTGAGGTGGCTTTGAATGTCCCACAATGAATTCAGACACTTTGATATCCTCCTCTTGGAGATTAAACTGTGTTAGTCTGTGGTGGTTGGGTGCTTGCCCATGTAGTTTTTGGTGTGTGGCCCACAGCAGAGACAGCAGAGGCATTATGGTGTGCAGAAGAGACATGGTGTGCAGCATAAGCCCTTCTCCTTAGGTGCTGCACTCCTGGCCAGTGTTGTGTGCTCTGCTCATTGTTCTCTGCCTGTTTCTGTCAGGGGCAGGGTGAAGGGCAGATTTCTGCTCTCAGCAACACCATTGTACCACTGTACACATTACTCAGATGGACTGGTTCAAAGGTGTTTCATATGATGATAATTGCTGGAATCTCCAGGTAGGATGCAGCTGAAGGAATTTAATTCTTTCAAGGGCTGTAATCTTCAGTGTAATCTTTACAAAATGGCTGCACATAATAATTCTCCAACAACAAGTTGAGAGGAGAGAAACATTTATCACACACCAGGTGGGTTTGCAACTCCTGCCACAACTCAGTCTGACTTTCTCTTCTATCCTGTCTCCAAAGTAAACTTGTTAACTTTGCCTCTCTTCATTTCTCCCATTGTTACCCCTCCTCCCAGACTTGCCCCCATAACGCAGGTGAAGGTTCAGGGCTAACATACTCTTCCCTGTTTTGTTTTGTAGTAACAAGAATTCCAGAGTCTCTCCAAGTCTCTGACAGTCTAATATTGTGTCTTAGTGCATTCCTTCTGTCACCCGCCTTTCCAATCAACTGTTCTCTTGATGCTTTCATCCCAAACTGTGGAGGAGCTGAGATTTGCAGCCTACCTCTGCTCCACCATCTTGATTTACCTGCCTTTCCTGTCTTTTTCGTGCCTAATTGCTTGGGATAGAACTGCCAGTACAGTGTTGGACAGAAGTGGTGACAGTGGGCATCCTTGTCTGTTCCTGACCAGAGAGGGAAAGGTTTAATCTTTTGCCAGTAAGTATAATTTTACCTAAGGACTATGAAGCTCTCTCTAGCTTTTTCTCCACTGACAACTTTTGTGTGCCTGTTGCCCAACTCCCAACCACAGTCTTGCTTACAAAAACTGGCTAGTCTAACTAGCCTGATTTTTGCTTTTCATCACATGCTCTTGTTTATTTTTGTCTCTCCACCCATTGCTTATAAAGTTAAAGAGAATACCCCATTTCCTCCAACAATCTAACTCATACTTCCTCAGGATGAATCTCCCAGCATGTTGCAGCACTGCCTCCTCAATAGCCACAAGTGGACACACATACACATGAGAACACACTCAGCATGTGTGTAATAACCTGCATCATGCGATTCCTTTGCTACCCATTTCCTGGGTACTTGAAGCTAATTTACATTTTATTTCACCTCTTACCAAATCATTTCAATTTGTAAATTTTCTTTCCTCATTTCTTTTGTCTTTGTCTTGGCTCCACCTACTACACTGTAAGTTTCTTCAGAGCAAGGACCAGGAACCCTATTTTAATTTCACACCCCCCAAACAAGACTCAATTCAGAGGCTTACAGAAACAGAAAGGCTTAATAAAAACTGATGGACTTCATTCAGTTTTGTTCTCCCAGGTAAATTGCTTCTTTGTGAGCCACTGTGAAAATCAGAGACTACCTACATGCTACTTAGAACCTCAATCAGTGGCCCTTGTCAATTTCCAAACCATTTCTTTTCTTCTTCCTATGTTGGCTAAGTTTCAGGAGGGAGATAATTGGCTCCATCAATTTTTATAGCTTAATGAAAGTCTCGACCATGTTTACCTGCTTTCCTTCCAGGGTAAATGCACCACAAGTCAAGTCAAAGTAATTCCCACAGCCCTTGTTTAGAAAATGTATGATTTTTATATTGTCCCCATTAAAGCAATATCGTCCACTGGCTATAACCTCAAACATGACCTTCTTTAAAAATGAGTGCCTCTCAGTGTGAAATATTAATTCTTAAGGCCTGGCCCATGCTGGGGTTTGAGGGTTTGTAACAAAGGTCCTGGGTTACTAAGTGTAGTGCCTAATGTTGCTTTCTTCCTGTGGCATTTGCTTGTTTTTTTTTTTTTTTGTTCTTTACTGCAACTAAAATATCGACGTCTCCCTGCTTCACCCCACTAACCACAGCAAATGCCATAGAATGAAAATCCTTTATAAAAAGTACACGACAAATAACAGTGTAGGGCTTGGTCTTGCTTCCTTAACCACTAAAAAGGAAGGCTGCATGCCAAATGGTCTTTATCAGGCATTTGCTGAGCACATGGCCTGTGTCAAGTACAGGGTGATAGGTAAGCAAATACATAGTTGCTGCTGTAGGAGAATTTATAGTTTTACGGGAGTTATAAAACTAATGTACTCAGAGAACTACTAAGTCAGAGGTAGAGCATGATAATTGCTAAAGCAAGGGCAGAAGAACATTTGGTTGGTGTGAATTGGAGTCAAGGAAGGCCTCTGAGAGAAGATTGACTTGGAAAAGAGTTTGTTGGACAGAGGAATGAAAGGGATATACAGAATCTATGTTGTCAATACAAGGAGGCCAGACTGATAGGGTTGAAGATTTAAGAAAACCACTCATAATATGACATCTCTCTGCTCATCAACCCCCATTTTTCTAAACAACCTTTCCCTTGCATCAATACTTCAACTGTGATGAAACTGGTTCAGTTTCCAATATGTGCCACACTTGCAGCCTGTATACTGCCGGGATAACTCATCCTTCTGGTCTCAGTTGAAATTTTACCACCTCTGGGAAGACGTCCTAACTCCATTCTCACTGAAAGATCTAGGATAAATGTTGCTCCATCAAATTTTCACAGTCACTTTAGAGGTTAGCCTCTTATAGAATGCATCACAATTTGCAATTGCTGCTTTAATTGTATGTCTCCCTAAGTTGTTAAGCTCAGTGAGGACTGGGTCCATATTAGCTACGACTGAAGTGTCTTAGTCTGTAACATGGTGTCTCAAATATAGTAGATTAAGTATTTTAAATTGTGTATAGTTGTGAGGCAAAATTAATGTTACATATATATCAATATAGTTGAGGCAAAATTAATGTTATATATATAAATCAATCTAACATATCTTCAAATACTTATTTTTGTGGTGAGAACATTTGAAATTTACTTTCATAGCAATTTTTAAATATCTAATTCATTATTATCTGCAGTCAACATACTGTGAAATATATCTCTAAAAATTAATTCCTCCTGCTAATTGAAACTTTGTACCTTTTGACTGATTTCTTTGCATTCCTCCTTCTCCCCAGCCTCTGGTAACCAACATTCTACTTTTTGCTTCTCTGAGTTTGATCATTTTACATCCCATAAATAAGACAGATCAGGTAATATTTGTCTTTCTCTGCCTGGCTTATTTCACCAAACATAATGTCTTCCAGTTTCATCCATGTTGTTACAAATGGCAGAATTTCTGTTCTTAAAAATGGAATAGTATAAAAAAATGGAATAGTATTCCACTGTGAATAAATACCACATTTTCTTTTTCTTTCTAAGGTGGTTGTTCTAATTTTCCATCTGAACAACAATATGTAAGTGTACCTTTTGTTCCACATCCTCGTCAGCATTTATTATTGTTTGTATTTTTGATGATGACCATTCTAATTGCTGTGAGATCAAATAGTATAGTTTTGATTTGCAGTACCTTGACTTCTAAGGATGTTGAACATTTTTTTCATATTTGTGTTGGTTGTTTGTATTTCTTCTTTTGAGAAATGTTTGTGTAGTTCATTTGCCCATTTATTGATTGTGTTATTTGTTTTTTTGGTGTTAGATTTTTTAGTTCTTTTTGTATTCTGGATATTAATCCCCTGTTGGAAGAGTAGCTGACAAAAATTTTTTTCCCATTGTGTAGGCTTTCTCTTCATGCCCTTCTTTCTTTTTCTTGGCAGAAACTTAAATTTGAAGTCATCCATTTATTGATTCTTGGTTTGATGTGTTGAGATTTGGGCATCTTATTAAGGAAGTTGATGTCTGCATCAATATGTTTGAGTTTTACCCCTGTGTTCCTTCAAATAGTTGCAGTGTTTCTGGTCTATTTCCTAGGAATTTGATCCAATTTGAGTTGATTTTTATGTAGGGTAAGAGATAGAAATCTAATTTCATTCTTCTACATATACTCAGTTTTCCCAGCACCATTTATTAAAAGGCTATCTTTTCTCCAGCTTAAGTTTTTGGCATCTTTCTTAAGGATCAGATAATTAAGTGTATTTGTCTTTGTGTCTTCTTTTAAATTCCATGGACTTCACATCTATTTTAAGTGCCAAAACCAGGCTGTTTTTGTTACTATATCTTTTTATAATTTGAGATCAGCAATTGTTATTATGTCTTCAGCATCACTCTTCTTGATAAGCATTGCTTTTGCTATCCTGGATCATTTATTCTTTTTTTTTTATTTACTTATTGATTCATTGAACACAAATGGAGTACAGCTATTGTTTCACTGGTTGTACACAAAGTAGAGTCACACCATCAGTGCGTTCATACATGTACACAGGGCAATGGTATCTGTCACACTTTCTGTTATTATTTTTACCCCCCACCCCGCCCCCAACCCTCCCTTCCCTCTGTGCTATCTATCCTTCCTCCATTCTTGCCACCCTTCCCCCCCGCATTATGCATCATCATTCATTTATCAGAGAGACCATTCGGCCTTTGGATTTTTGGGATTGGCTGATCTCACTTAGCATAACAGTCTCCAACATCATCCATTTACCTACAAATGCCATCATTTTATTCTTCTTTATGGCTGAGTAATATTCCATCGTGTATATATACCACAGTTTCTTTATCCATTCATCTAATGAAGGGCATCTAGGTTGATTCCATAATCTAGCTATTGTGAATTGAGCAGCTATGAACATTGATGTGGCTGCATCACTGTAGCAATCTGATTTTTTCCCGGCCAGATCTCACCCAGAGCCGCAGCACCGTGTCCCGGCGGGAAGGGCTGAGCTTAGGTCCGAGGGCTCAGACAGCTGAAGATGGCCTCTCTCCGCCAGGGAAGCTGTAGAATGGCGCCGACCGGGCCCAAATTCCCCGCTGGAGCCGGCAAGCAGCTCCGCTCCCGGCCAAATCTCACCTGGAGCTGCAGCACCGTCCATTTATTCTTTTAAATCATTTTAGGACTGTGAAGAATGTCATTGGTATTTTGATGAGGTTTTAATTGGATCTGTATAACACTTTTCATAGTATGGCCATTTTGAAAATGTTAATCCTGCCTACGCAAGAACATGAGAGATCTTTCCATCTTCTAAGGTCTTCTTCAATTTCTTTCTACAGTGTTCTATCCTTTTCATTGCAGACGTCTTTCACTTGCTTAGATTTATTCACAGGTATTTTTTAAAGGCTGTTGTGAATGGAATTGTTTATTTCTTTCTCAGCAGATTCATTGTTGGACTGTAAGAAACCTCTAGAGTTTTGTATGTTGGTCTTGTATCCTGCTGCTTTGCTGAATTTGTTTATGAGGTCTAGAAGACTTCTGCTATTTTTTAAAAAAAATTTCTACCTGTAGAATGATGTTGTCAGCAAACAGGCATAATTTCACTTCTTTTCCTATCTGTATCTCTTTAAATTCCTTCTCTTCCCTGACTGCTTCTGCTAGAATGTATTGAATGGGCATGGTAAGAGTGGGCATCTTTATCTTGATCCTGATTTTAGAGGAAATGTTTTCACTTTTTCTCCAGTTATGATATTGGCTTCGAGTTTGCCATGTAGAGCCTTTATGATGTTGAGTTAAGTTCCTTTTATTCCTAGTTTCTTCTATGTTTTTAACTTATGAATGGGTGCTGGAATTTGTTGAAGACTCTATATATTGAGGTGGTCATGTGACTTTTGTCCTTAATTCTATTTATGTGGTGAATTACACTTATTTATTTGCATATGTTGTACCAAACTTGCATTCCTGGAATAAAACCAACTTGATCAGGATGTACAATATTCTTAATGTGTTTTTGAATGTGAATTGTTAATATTTTATTAAGGATATTTACATCTAGGTTCATCAATAATATTGATCTGTATTTTTCTTTCCTTGATGTGAGTTTGTCTGATTTTGGTGTCAGAGTTATACTGGCTTCAGAAAATTCATTTGGGAGTGTTCCTTCACTTTCAATTTCATGGAATAATTTGAGAAAGATTGGCATTAGTTCTTCTTTAAAGGTCTGGTGAAACTCAGCTTAGATTCCTTCTGGTCCCTGAATTTTTTGGTTGGAAGACTTTTAATTGTTGTTTCAATCTTGTTGCCTGATACTGGTCTATTTAAGTTTTCTGTATCTTATTGGTTCAAGTTGGATAGGTCATATGTATCTAGAAATTTATTAATATTGTTTAGGTTTTCCAATTTATTGGAATTAAGCTTTCAAAATAGTTTTCAATGATCCTCTGGATTTCAGAGACATTTGTGGCGATATCTCCTTTTTCATTTTCTAATTTTGCTGATTTGGATTTTCTTTCTTTTGCTTAGTTTGACTAAGAGTTTGTGTTTTCAAAGAACCATCTCTTTGTTGCATTGATCCTTTGTATTTTTTTTTCAATTTCA
Organism: Glaucomys volans; assembly: GCA_020662805.1. Taxonomy (NCBI): domain Eukaryota; kingdom Metazoa; phylum Chordata; class Mammalia; order Rodentia; family Sciuridae; genus Glaucomys; species Glaucomys volans. The sequence goes on from JAJEJO010001663.1 coordinate 183,233, forward strand.
TTAATTTTGACTCTGATCTTATTTCCTGCATTCTACTGGTTTTGGAATTAATTCATTCTTGCTATTCTCTGGCTTAAATGTGTAATCTTAGATTATTTATTTGGGTCTATTTTTTATCTAGGCACTCAATGTTATAAACTTTCCTCTTAGAAGTGATTTCATACTGCCTGATATTTTGATATGTTGTATCTCTGTTCTCATTTATTTTTAAGAATTTTTAAAAAATTTCTCTTGATTTCTTCTATAATACAATCCCCATTTGAAGGTGTATTATTCAATATCCATGTATGAAAATAATTGCTTTTAATTTTATTGTTTTCTAATATAATTTCATTATGATCTGATAAGATAGAAGGAATTCTCCATATTTCTTGTATTTATAAACACTTGCTTTTTGTCCTAAAATATGGTCTATTTTCAAGAAGATCCCATGTCAGTTGAGAAAAAATTTGGTTGTTGATGGATGGAATATTCTATAGATGTCTGTTCAGTCATAGTAATTTTTAGTTTTGAAGAGTCTAATTTTATATCTGGACAAACTGTCTATTGATGAGAGAGGTGTGTTAAAATCACTCAGTATATTTGTATTGTGTCTTATCTGATTATTTATATAGAGAGGGCTTGTTTCGTGTATGTATTATACCGACATTTGCAGCATAAATATTTATAATTATTATATTTTGTTGGATTGTTCCCTTAATCTGTATGAAGCAACCCTCTTTGTTTTTTCTGATTAATTTTGGTTTGAAGTTTACTTTGTCAGAAATGATAGTAGTAGTAGCTATTTCTGCTTGCTTTCAGTCTCTATTTTCATTGTGTATCTTTTTACATCTTTTTTTGTGTGGTGCTGGGGATTGAACCCAGGGTCTTGTGCAAGGCAGGCAAGCACTCTACCAACTATATTCCCAAACCTTTTTTCCATCCTTGCACCTTCAGCCTTTGAATGTTTTAAGGCAAGTCTCTTGTAAATAACTTATGGTTGGGTGTTCTTTTTGGATTCATTCTGTCTGTATATGTCTTTTAATTGGAGACTTGGAACCATTTGCATTCAGTATTGTAGAGGGATGATTTTTATTTCCTCCCACTTTGATTGGTAATGTTTAATTCTAACTTGATTCTCCCTAATTACTCTTCTTGGGTGATTCATCCAGTTGCTGATTCTGTTGTCTGTTTCTCATTTCTTTTGCATGTAATATTTCATTATTATTTTTGTAGTTCTGGCTAATTAGTTATGAATCCCTTTAGTTTCTGTTCATCTCAGAAGGTTTTTATTTCATCCTTAATTCTGAAGGAAAGCTTTGCTGGATATAGAAATCTTGGTTGTAACCATTATCTTTCAGAGCTTGGTACATGTTATTACAAGTCATTCTGACTTTTATACTTTGGGTTGAGGGATCAGAAGAAAGTCTATTTGGCCTGCCTTTAAATATGACCAGCCATTCTTCTCTTGCGGCTTTTAAAATTCTATCATTGTTCAGTATATTAGACATTTTAATTATAGTGTGCCTTGTAGAGAATATTTTAGGGGATATCTTTATATTATATATTTGGGGATCTAAATGCCTCTTTATTTGAATTTCCATCTTATACCTATGGTTTGGATAATTTGCTGATATTATTTCACTGAAAAGGTGTGCATTCCTTTGGTTTGTATCTCAGTGCCTTCTTCTAGGCCAGTGATTCTTAAATTTGGTTTCTTGATATTATCTCAAGTTTCCTGAATATTCCCTTTATGGTCTTGTTATCTTCTTTAATTGTTGCTGACTTTGTCTTTGAGATTATATACGATGTCTTCAAGGCCTGAAAATTTGTCTTCTATGTGGCCTATTCTATTGGTGATGCTCTCAATTGAATTTTTAAAAAATATTTTTTAGTTGTCAGTGGACCTTTATTTTATTTATATGTGGTGCTGAGGATTGAATCCAGTGCCTCACACATGCTAGGCAAGTGCTCTTCCACTGAGCTACAACCCCAGCCCCTCAATTAGATTTATTGAGTCTTTCATTTCTAGGATTTCTGTTTGCTTCTTTTTCATAATCTCTCTCTATTGAAATGCCCTTTCACTTCCTGTATTTTCTCTCAGTTCATTTCTTAGGTCTTCTTTTAGTTCATTGAACATTTTAACTACCAATTGCTAATATTTATACTTGTATTCTGTGATGATTATCTTGTCTACTTTTTTATAAGAGACTTTTTGGTGAGCTGTTTTCCTTTTATTAAATGCCCAGGATGAGCACATAAATAAGTACCAATATTAACACTTAATGTGCATTCAGTGTTAGGCCCAGCATCCAGTATCACTTTGAGAGAAAATACTGATACCTTTTAATTACAATAACTTCAGAACAAAGCCATAAACTAATAAACTTTAAAAAAACTTATTAAGAATATTTTCCACAATTCCTTTGTGTTAGTCAGTTTTGTATTCTTGGTGACTAATATACCTGACAAGAACAACTTAGAGGATGAATAGTTTATTTTGGCTTCCCGTTCCAGAGGTTTCGTAGCTGTGAACCTGAGGTGAAATAGAGCTTCATGGTGGAAAGACATGGCAGAAGACAGGTCAGGATATGACAGCCAGAAAGCTGAGAGGTAGAGAGAGGGGTTCCAGGGACAAATTATAAACCCCAAAGGTACAACCTCAGTGACCTATTTCCTTCAGCTATACCCTACCTGTCTACAGTTATCAACCAGTTAGTCCATTCAATGGGATTTATCTACTGATTAGTTTACAACTATCATAATCTAATAATTTGTCTCTGAATAGTCCTTATGGTCTCACACATGAACTTTTGGGGGGCACATCATAGCCAAACCATAACACCCTCTATTCCAAGTATGAAATGGGAGTAATGATCTTGAATGCATTGAGAAATTAGGTAATGAATATAATTACTATTAAACTATATAGGGTTTGAAAATGAAAAAAGATGGATATATATATAATATAAGAGTAAACAAAGAAAAGAAAATAATACAAACTGAGATAAAAAGAAGAAACTATGGGAGTGGGGTTTGAGACAGGATTAGATGATGTAAGAGGGGAAAGAGAGACTGAACAGGAACAAGTATAAATTTGAGCTAGGAAAGGAAAATAGAATGATTTCAATTAATGCTTTAAAACATCATGAGAAATACACTGAACTGGGATGAGGACTAAAGTATTGAATACTAAGAGAATATCTGTCAATTCAGTACAAATAGTAATATCCATAAGGTCAAAGCTAACATTAGAGTTGTTTATTGATATTTCATGCCAAGGTATTGGAGGTGTTGAGATAGCTTATTGGGTCTTTCTGATTTGGATTTTATCAGGATTTGGAACCTTTAGAAAATGCCTGTCCTTCCTCCTCTTTACCTCTAAGTTTCACTCGGTGTGGAAGTAGTGATCACACTAGCACACCTCTGATAGAATTTTTAGGAGGCCTTCTCCATTCGTTGATGTGTCCAGGTGCCTACTATTTTTCTGGTGGGTCAGAGAAGATAATTGCTAATTGTGGTTTGGCATCTAGGTTTTTCCCTGTTAGGGGGTATGGTCTTGGGTACCCTCCTTAAGAAAAAAAAACTCATGTAATCAGAGTTATAGAATAGGTTCCCCCATGCATATTTTGTAGTATCCAGGGTATGGCAGTCTATGATAGAGGTGTGTTGGTTTGGCTGAAGTGGCACTGAGTGGCCCAAGGGAGTTACAGGGCTGCTACCCATCTCTGGAGCAGCCAAGTCAGTGGGTTTGTATCTGTACATACTCCAACAGTGGCTAGTGTCTTTGGGATACTCCTCTGTGAGACACTTGGTGCATCTGTGTGCTCAGTGCCTTCAGCATCTGTTGGCTGTGGGTATACAGGGCTCAGAGCTGTCACTGGTTGCTGTGGGTCACTGCACGCCACTGGTCTATGTCTAAACACATGGTGGCAGTGTATGACGGTGATGTCTATGTATGCAGGTCTCTATGGGTGTTCTAGGCGCTTTTATGGCATGGAAGCCTCCATCCTGCCACTGGGGGAGGATGTCAGTTTGCCCTATCTTTGCCCTATGCTTGGTTGGTCAGCAGCATGGGGGTACAGCAGCACTCTCTTAGATTAGTTTCACTTCACTGTCTGTTTGTAGTTGGTGGAGGGAGGGGTTTTCAATAATCTTCAGCTCTAGAGATACCTCTACAATATCCTCTATGGTTTATGGGGACAACCTGTTTCAGGTGCATCTCCTATAGTTTTGTTTCTTACTATCTGTGGATGAGGGAAAACTGTGTAGATTTAATTTCTTCTGTGGGAACTAGCTAGTTGTATTCTCTACAAAATGGCTGCCCTTCTAGGCACAGTTTTCTGCCAGCAATTCAATGTGAATTGTGTCATTTCCTTCACTGTCCTTGCTGCTGCTATTCCATTTTAATTCTGTCTGCCTTCCTTTCTAGCTGTTAAGGAAGCAAGTTTGTGGGCTTTTATTTTCCTGCTTTCTCCCTTTGTTCCCCTTCCCCATTGACTGGTCAGGGTTTGGAATCAAGAAGTTCTTTCCTTATTTTCTAATCTTGTAATCAAATTCCAAATTCTTCTAGGTCTCCAACTATGCAATATTGAGTTTTAGAGTATTCGTTTAGTCACCCATTTCTCTGGCCAGCTGTGGTTTCACTACTTTGATATGGGGTTCACACAATTCCAGGGCTGCTGCCTAGATCTGTTCCACCTTCATCTCCTTTCTCAGTCCTACGTATTCTGAATGAGATGCTCTATTGCTTATAGTACCAAATTTTGTACATGCATATTATATATTGGTAAAGAGTATCATTTTATTTCCACTTAAAGAACTTCCTTTAGCTATTCCTGAAAAAGGTCCAGTGGTGATAAACTCCCTTAGCTTTTGTTTGAGTAGGATGTTTTTATTTTTGTCTTATTTTTGAAGGATAGCTTTGCTGGGCACAGTGTTCTTAGCTGGCAGATTTTTTTCTTTCATCACTTTGAATATGTTAGTCTCTTTTGGCCTGCAAAATTTCTGCTAAGAAATCTGCTGATAGCTGTGTTAGGACTTTTTTTTATATATGGATGTGTTTCTTTTGTTACTGTCAGAATTTTTTCTTGGATTTTTTTTGATAATACTTTGATTTGCATCTTGGTGAAACTCTTCTTTGAGTTGAATTTGATTGGAGACCTTTGCACTTTCTATATCTGAATGTTCACATCTTTCCCCATATTTGGGAAGTGTTCCGTGTGTTGTTTCTTTAAATATGCTTTCTTACTTTTTGTTTCTCCTTTTGAGATTTTATTATACAAAGGTCAGTTCTCTTGACAGTGTCCCATAATTCCTATAGGCACTTTTCACTTGATTCTTCTGCTTGTTTGAGTATGCTATGAAACTCCCTATTTAAATTTTAAGTTCTATCATCATATTCTTCACATCTTGTATTTCTACTTTTATTGTTTTTATTTCTTTGTCAAACTTATCATTTCGACCATGAATTACTTTCCTAATTCAATTAATCTTCCTTTATTGTAGTTCACTGAATTTCTTAGAGGATTATTGTGAATTCTTCATCCATCACAATTAATCTCTAGTTTCTTAAAAGTTCATTGTTTGAGCTTTATTAGGATTTCTTTTTGGTATTATACTTCTCTGATTTCTTTATAACCCTTATGTCCTTACATTGATCTCTGCACATTTGAGGAGACAGCCACTCTTTCTGTCCTTTGCAGGTGTTCTTTAACAAGGATATACATTCACTATTTAGCGTAGCCTCTGATTCTGAATGAGACAGTTGGAGTGACCCTGGGCCAGCAGAACTTACCCACTGATTCTCTACTTGACTGGGCTGCTGATTTTACTCTGAGGGTAGGTGGGGCTTCTTCACTGTGCTGCTGTTTTTACTCTGAGGGTAGTTGGGGCTTCTGGCTGGGGTTTGCTGTCTTCTGTGTTCTGCTGAAATTTTCAGTCGTGAACATATCTCTATCTAGGCAGGGCCTTGGAGTAGTCTCAGACTGAGAAGAGATGTTCTTTGGACTCCTGGTTATTGCAAATCTATCTGTATGCTCTGCTGAAATCATTAAAGGTGGATGCTTTCTTGCCTGTGTGAGGCATTGGGTTATTTGCTGAGGCTGTGATTGAAGACTGTGTGGCTAGGGACTAAGCCATTTTAAGCTTCCCACCATGCTTCTAGTAGTGGCCAGCTTGGCTTTGCAGGTGGGTTGTGCTAATATGTGGTATCTCAGATCAGGTGCTACTGCTGACTGGACCATCAAACTTAGAACACCAAGCTACCACCAAAATTTGTGTGCTAGTTGCTGTGAGCTCCATCACCTTTCTTTGTGCTTCACACAAGACAGTCAAGCTGTGCCATTGGCCCCAGTGTTCCTGATGAGGTGAGATGGGAGTGGGCTTCCTGGAATATGTCTTGGAGTTTTAGGGAAGCTGAATGTTCATCAGTGGTTCTCTTTTTCTACTGTAGAAATCACGTGACCAGGAAAATCCTCTATATTTTGCATTTTGTTTCATTGGGGGAGTTGGAGGGGTGACACAGCCAAAATAAGATCATTTATTTTATCCAGTGTTTTTATTCAGTTCTATGGTTCAATTGGGTGTATCAGTTTTGTTCCCAAGTTTTGGGTTTTTCACAAAGGTGTTTGTGCATAGTTGCTAGTTGGACTTTTTGCTGACAGGAATAAAGCCTGGGACCTCCTATTCCACCTGGTAGGTTCTTAAAAATATCTTCTAAAGGACTATATGAGTGAATGATTCCCACCATGTATAGAAGCTTATACCACCTTCCAGAAAACTTGCCAATGTATAGTGACAATGCTAAATTTTCCATAATTCCTCAATTTTTTATTAATTTTTTGTGGTGTTAGGATTGAACTTTTTTATTTGATAAGTCATCTTAAAAGGATACACTTTTAGGGCTGGGGATGTAGCTCAGTTGGTAGAGTGCCTGCCTCGCAAGTGCAAGGCCCTGGGTTCAATCCCCAGCACCGCCAAAAAAAAAAAAAAAAAAAAAAAAAAAAAAGGATACACTTTTAGATCTTGGAAAATCTTTGCAAATGTCAAGGGCATACTTGCATGTGATGATTAGATATTTGGTCAAGATGATTATGGCTGAAAATCTTGCCAATTATTCTGTGGGGAGGGCTTTCCTTTTGACTTGTAATTATGGTTACCTAACTTCTGCATAGTCACTGGGGGAATTAAAAAACAAAAGATAATTAAAAAATAAAGGATGACACATTTTCAACTTATGTAGCCACATAAGGCACAGACTCTCTTTTCTCAGCTATTTGTCATTTATGAACCTGAAAGTATTTTGCTAAGGGGGGCTATTTTCTTTGTGTTATGGGCATCACGGCAGGAGGCTGGAACACAGGAAAGCACAGATGAGAAGTGAGAGACTATTAAATGCCAATTCCGTAAATGAATATTCCAATCTCATAAACTTCTAAATTCCATGATTTTCATTTTTAATAAAAAGAAGGAGCCAATTTCAAGCCCCGGAGGAAGAGTCCTGTCTTTTCAACTGCCGGGAAGGTCAGCAGGGCTTCAGGGCAGCTTTCTGGTCGAGCCTCTGTGGCTTCAGTCCCAACTGTTAGATAACAGCTGTTGGCTGAAAGAAGATCTTGGATTCATGAGCCTGTTGTTTCTAGTTAGGAAATCAGACCAATGTTGAGAGGGAAGTAGGCCCTGCCTCTGGCTCTTCTGGGAAAGAGGGATTGGATATCCCAACTCATTCCAGATGCCATATCTTCAAAGCTCTGACCTAATGCCCAGGGTAGCCTGCTGCCCTTTAAAAGACAAAAATCAGTCTTCAGTTAAACAACATGTGAGCTGGACACTAGGCAGTGCTAATTTATGATGCCAGACTTGGCAGCTTAGAAATGGTAGTGCTGTCTCCCTCTAATGGTTCCCCTTAAGTGCCTGTCTATTCTCAAAAATTCTTCTCTTTAGACTAACACAAAACAGTTCTCAAAAGAGAGAAATTATACATCATGCAACCAGAGAACCATCAGATTGACCAAGAAAAAGTACCTTTGGAAAAGACATTTTTTTCTTCTCTTTACCTTCTTAAGTTGAAAGCTTACTTTATTTTTTAATCTTTATTTCCAATATATGCATTTAAGACTAAATTTATTTCTGAGTACTATTTTCCCTCTCTAAATTTTTCTTTGAACTTTTTCTTATTTAGTTTTCTTTTAAAAAATTTTATAGTTGTAGAGGTACAGCATGCCTTTATTTTATTTGCATATTTTTATGTGGTGCTGAGAATCAAACCAGTGCCTCACACATGTTAGACAAGTGCTTTGCCAGTGAGCTACAGCCCAGCCCCTCTTTAAGCTTTTATTGAAGCATCACACAGACACATACACACACATACATGAAAGCGTACAATACAAAAGTATACATGTCAATGAATTCTCATAAACTGAGTACAGATGTGTAACCAGCACCCTGGTCAAGGAGGAGAACATGGGAAGCATCACAGAACACTTTCTTGGTCCCCGTTCCAGTTATCACCATGCTCCCTGTCAAGAGTAACCACTATCTTGGTTCGTAACATCATATAGGTTAGTATTGTCTGTTTTTGAATGGAATTATACAGTACATACTCTTTTGAGTCTGGATTTTTTCCACTTAGCATTGTATCTGTGTGATTCCTCCATGTTCTTGTGGGTGATTGTTCATTATCCTCGCTGCAAAATACTTAATTCTGTGAATATACTCCCATCTATTATGATGGACGTTTGGATTGTTCATAGTTTTTAGCTTTGAATCTTCTTGTACATACCTTTAGTAAATATTTCCATTAGGTGTATATATATAGGAGTAGGGTATGTGTGTGTTCACGTGTTGAAGTTCATGCCAGTTTTCCTAAGTAGTTACACTCCTTCCAGCAGTGATATGAGATTTACATTTGCTCTGCATCCTCACACACACTTCTTTTTGGTTTTCATTTTAAACTTTTCAGTGTGTAATTGTATATTACATTGCTGATATTATTTTTTTTCCTCAGGCTAACAAACATGAATTTATTGAAGGGATAGGGAAAGGGAAAGGGGACATTCTTAAGGGAGAGAGTGGGTTCTCTCAGAGAGGAGAGGAACAATGTGCCTCTCCTGCACTACAATTTTATTGGGGATCCAATAAGAGAAGTTTCCAGAGTTCCACCTACGTTCACCTTTTGACTTTTGACTGACAGTGGGATGACATCAGACTTTCAAGTCCTTAGTGCTATGACAACTCTGGGATACTTTGGCCCTTGCTGACTGGTTCTAACTGGATTCTTAATCATAAATTCTTAGAGATTTTATGGTTAGGAGGAATTATCCTCATCTCCCTGAGTTTTTGGATCTGGTCTGTTAAAAAGGTCACAAAAGTCTCCTTCAGGGTAACTTGGGTTCCTCTTATTGATGTTATTTCAGGCCTGCATGTCTCCTGCAAATAACAGGATTTGCTGAGGAATATGACATATCCTGTCCACTTAGGACAGGCAGGGCTGCAGGTAAATTGCTTCTTGACAAAGAAAGCATTTGGGGGTCAGTACAGTGGGCCCATTTTATAGAATTATTCCCTTAACCTTGTGTTCCCACCATTCACATCTATCTATATCCTTTTATTCCTCCCTTAAGGACTTTGGGTTCCTAAATTCTTTGACTCATTCTGGCTGCTTCTTGCTGAGAGAGGGAGAAGTTGGGGGTAAGTGACTGGAGTCCTTGTTGTTCATCAGGTGGGGCATGGAGAGTTAAGGGTATTTATCATCAGGGCAGTCCATAGTTCCATGGTGGCAGTTGGTGGGTAACTGAATGAGGTATACATAGGGTAGGGATCATGCTAAGACAACAATAAATAAGACAGCAAAACACTTTTTTGCAAACCATTAGCACAAGAGTAATCAGTATTATTGACTGGTCCCTGAGAACCATGAAGATGGTAACTCATTAAAACTTATGGTGGTATCCAATATGCCATTGATTTGTAGAGGCCATTTAAGGCTTTAGAAACATTAGCAGAGTTGTTAGAAACATTTACACAACATTTAGTTTCTGTAATGTCACAGGTGTCTCCTTGAGCTAAAGTTAAGATATCTAATGCCATCTGATTTTTATAAAATAGCTTTCTATTGACATTACCTTGTGTTTAGTGGAGAAATCCCTTTCGCTATGTCACTTAGGACTTTCTTGGTAAAGTTAGTTAGGGTTTCTTTGTGCCACATTACATCTTTTAGACAAATATGGGGGTTAAATAGTGGGGCTAGATATTCCTACCAGCAAAGCATAGAAACATAGATCACAATCATCTATGTACAAGATTAGGAAGATTTGTAGATCTCAAATTGACTTTAAAAATAAACTTGAATCTGTCAGTCTTTTGTGATAGCAATCAGGCACTCCTCTCTAAGACCCTAATTTATAGCCTCCAGCTTTACTTACTTTTGGTAAGATGACACGAGTATATACATCTTGAGTTACATTAAAAGAACTGTCGTCTTTTCTGTTATTTTTTATTTATTTTATTTTTACTTAATTTTTGATTCATTGAACACAAATGGAGTACAGCTATTTTGTTTCTGGTTGTACACAAAGTAGAGTCACCCCATCTGTGCATTCATACAAGTACACAGGGCAATGATGTCTGTCACACATACTGTTATTATTCTTATCCCCCACCCCGACCCTACCCCTCCCTTCCCTCTATGCTATCTATCCTTCCTCCATTCTTGCCATCCTTCCACCCCACATTATGCATCATCATTCACTTATCAGACCATTCAGCCTTTGGATTTTTGGGATTGGCTAATCTCACTTAGCATAATAGTCTCCAACATCATCCATTTACCTACAAATGCCATAATTTTATTCTTCTTTATGGCTGAACAATAGTCCATTGTGTATATATACCACAGTTTCTTTATCCATTCATCTATGGAAGGACATCTAGGTTGGTTCCACAATCTAGCTATTGTAAATTGAGCAGCTATGAACATTGATATGGCTGCATCACTGTAGTAATCTGATTTTAAGTCCTTTGGGTATAGGCCAAGGAGTGGGATAGCTGGGTCAAATGGTGGATCCATTCCAAGATTTCTAAGGAACCTCCACACTGCTTTCCAGAGTGGCCGCACCATCTTGCACTCCCACCAGCAATGTAGGAGTGTACCCTTTTCCCCACATCCTCGCCAACACCTGTTGTTGCCTCTATTCTTAATAGAAGACATTCTAATTGGGGTAAGATGAAATCTTAAGGTGGTTTTGATTTGCATTTCTCTTATAAAGAGGGATGTTGAACATTTTTTCATAAATCTGTTGATTGCTCGTAGATCTTCCTCTGTAAAGTGTCTGTTCATTTCCTTGGCCCATTTATTGATTGGGTTATTAGTATTCTTGGTGTAAAGATTTTAGAGTACTTTGTAGATTCTGGAGATTAGTGCTCTATCTGAAGTGTGTGTGGCAAAGATTTTCTCCCACTCTGAAGGCTCTTTCTTCACATTGCTGATTGTTTCCTTTGCTGAGAAAAAGCTTTTTAGTTTGACTCTATCCCAATCATTGGTTCCTGCTTTTATTTCTTGTGCTTTGGGAGTCATGTTAAGGAAATCTGGTCCTAGGCCAACATGATGAAGATTTGGACCTATGTTCTCTTTTATTAGGTGCAGAGTCTCTGGTGAATTTCTAGGTCCTTGATCCACTTTAGGTTGAGTTTTGTACAGGGTGAGAGATATGGGTTTAGTTTCATTTTGCTGCATATGGATTTCCAGTTTTCCCAGCACCATTTGTTGAAGAGGCTGTCTTTTCTCCATTGCATGTTTTTGGCTCCTTTGTCAAGTATGAGATACCTGTATTTATGTGGGTTTGTCTCTGTATCCTCTATTCTGTTCCATTGATCCACCTGTCTACTTTGGTGCCAATACCATGCTGTTTTTGTTATTATTGCTCTGTAGTATAGTTGAAGGTCTGGTATTGTGATACCCCCTGCTTCGCTCTTCTTGCTGAGGATTGCTTTAGAAATTCTGGGTTTCTTATTCCTCCAAATGAATTTCATGATTGCTTGCTCTATTTCTATGAGGTCCGTCATTGGGATTTTAATTGGAATTGCATTGAATTTGTATAGCATTTTTGGAAGTATGGCCATTTTGACAATATTAATTCTGCCTATCCAAGAACATGGGAGGTCTTTCCATCTTCGCAGATTCTCTTTAACTTCTTTCTTTAGTGTTCTGTAGTTCTCAGTGTAGAGATCTTTCACTTCTTTTGTTAGATTGATTCCCAAGTATTTTATTTTTTTTTGAGGTTAATGTGAATGGGGTAGTTTTCCTGATTTCTCTCTCAGAGGATGCATCACTTATGAATAAAAATGCATTAGATTTATGAGCATTAATTTTATATCCTGCTACTTTACTGAATTCATATGAGTTTCAGAAGTTTTCTGGTGGAAGTCTTGGGGTCTTCTAAATAGAGAATCATGTCATCAGCAAATAGGGATAGTTTGAGTTCTTCTTTTCCTATTCGTATTCCTCTAATTTCTTTGGTCTGTCTAATTGCTCTGGCTAGAGTTTCAAGAACAATATTGAATAGTAGTGGCAAAAGAGGGCATCCCTGTATTGTTCCAGTTCTCAGGGGGAATGCCTTCAATTTTTCTCCATTTAGAATGATATTAGCTGTGGGCTTAGCATAAATAGCCTTTACAATGTTAAGGAATGTCCCCACTATCCCTATTTTTTCTAGTGTTTTGATCATGAAGGAGTGCTGTATTTTATCAAATGCTTTCTCTGCATCTATCAAAATAATCATGTGGTTCTGGACTTTAAGTCTGTTGATGTGGTGAATTACATTCATTGATTTCCAGATGTTGAACCAACCTTGCATCCCCGGGATGAAACCCATTTGATCATGGTGCACTATCTTTTTAATATGCTTTTGTATGCGATTTGCTAATATTTTGTTAAGAATTTTTGCATCTATGTTCATTAGGGATATTGGTCTGAAATTTTCTTTCCTTGATGTGTCCTTCTCTGGTTTTGATATCAGGGTGATATTAGCTTCATAGAATGAGTTTGGAAGCCTCTATTTCATGAAATACTTTGAGGAGTATTGGAATGAGCTCTTCTTTGAAGGTCTTGTAGAACTCGGCTGTGAATCCATCTGGCCCTGGGCTTTTCTTTGTTGGTACGCTTTTGATGACTTCTTCGATTTCATTGCCTGAAATTGATCTATTTACGTTGTGTATGTCCTCCAGATTCAGTTTGGGTGGCTCATATGCCTCTAGGAACCTGTTGATGTCTTCCAGGATTTCTATTTTGTTGGAGTATAAATTTTCAAAGTAGCTTCTTATTATGTTTTGTATTTCAATTGTGTCTTATAATATTTCCATTTCCATCACGAATTTTAGTAATTTGGAGTTTCTCTCTCCTTCTCTTTGTTAGCGTGGCTAAGGGTTTATCAATTTTGTTTATTTTTTCAAAGAACCAACTTTTTCTTTCGTCAATTTTTTGAATTGTTTCTTTTGTTTCAATTTCGTTGATTTCAGCTCTGATTTTGATTATTTCCTGTCTTCTACTACTTTTGGTGATGATCTGTTCCTCTTTTTCTAGGGCTTTGAGCTGTAATGTGAGGTCATTGATTTGTTGACTTTTCATTCTTTTATTAAATGCACTCCATGCATTTAATAATGAATTTTCCTCTTAGCACTGCTTTCATAGTATCCCAGAGATTTTGATATGTTGTATCTTTGTTCTCATTGACCTCTAAGAATGTTTTAATTTCCCCCTAATGTCTTCTGTTTTCCATGCATCATTCAATAGCATATTATTTAATCTCCAGGTCTTGGAATAGTTTCTGTTTTTAACTTTATCATTGATATCTAATTTCATTCCATTATGATCTGATAGGCTACAAGGTGATATCTCTGTGTTTTTGTATTTGCTAAGAGTAGCTTCGTGGCATAACATATGGTCTATTTTAGAGAAGGAGCCATGAGCTGCTGAGAAGAAAGTGTATTCGCTTTTTGATGGATGGAATGTTCTATATATGTCTGTTAAGTCTTAATTAGCGATTGTATCATTGAGTCCTATGGTTTCTTCATTCAATTTTTGCTTGGAAGATCTGTCCAACGGTGAGGGAGGAGTGTTAAAGTCCCCCAGTATTATTGTGTTTTGGTCTATTTGGTTCCTGAAATTGAGAAGGATCTGATTGACGTACATGGATGCACCATTGTTTGGTGCATAAATATTTATGATTGTTATGTCTTGCTGATTTATGCTTCCTTTAAGCAGTATGAAATGTCCTTTGTTATCCCTTCTAACTAACTTTGGCTTGAAGTCTGCTTTATCTGAAATGAAGATGGAAACCCCTGCTTTTTTACTCAGTCCATGTGCATGGTATGTTTTTTCCCAGCCTTTTACCTTTAGTCTGTGGGCATGTTTTTCTATGAGATGAGTCTCTTGAAGGCAGCATATTGTTGGGTCTTTCTTTTTAATCCAATCTGCCAGTCTGTGTCTTTTGATTGATGAGTTTGGGCCATTTACATTCAGGGTTATTATTGAGATATGACTTGTATTTCCTGTCATTTTAGCTTTTTTGGGGTTTTTAGCTTAACTTTGTTTCTCCTTTGATTGACTCTTTCTTTAGGGTAATTCATCCCCATGTTGACTGAGATTGTTATTTTTCGTTTCTTCCTCTTCAAATATTTTGTTGAGAATGTTCTGTAGGGCAGGCTTTCTCTTTGTGAATTCTTTAAGCTTTTGTTTATCATGGAAGGATTTTATTTCGTCATCAAATCTGAAGGTAAGTTTTGCTGGGTATAAGATTCTTGGTTGGCATCCATTTTCTTTCAGAGCTTGAAATATGTTGTTCCAGGCCCTTCTTGCTTTTAGGGTCTGGGCTGAGAAATGTGCTGATATCTGTATTGGTTTCCCCCTGTAGGTAATCTGATGCTTTTCTCTTGCAGCCTTTAAAATTCTATCTTTGTTTTGTATGTTAGGTAATTTCATTATAATGTGCCTTGGTGTGGATCTGTTGTAATTCTGTACGTTTGGTGTCCTGTAAGCCTCTTGCAATTGAATTTCCATCTCTTTCATCATATTTGGGAAATTTTCTGATATTATGTCATTGAACAGATTATTCATACCCTTGGTTTTTATCTCTGTGCCTTCCTCAATCCCAATAACTCTTAAATTTGGTCTTTTCATGATGTCCCATATTTCTTGGAGGTTTCGTTCATGATTCCTAACCATCTTCTCTGTTTGTTCGATTTTGTTTTCAAGATTAAATATTTTGTCTTCATTGTCTGAGGTTCTGTCTTCCAAGTTATCTATTCTGTTATGCTTACTATTGAGATTTTAACATGGTTTATTGTTTCCTTCATTTCCTTGTTTTCTTCAAGGATTTCTGTTTGTTTTTTTTTCAGAACTTCTATCTCTTTATTGAAATGATTTTTTACTTCCTGCAATCTCTCTATTAGCTGATTATTCATAGCCTGAATCTGCTCTCTCATCACATCATTCTCTTCTTGGATCATTTTAATTATGAACATTCTGAAGTCCCTTTCTGTCATTCCTTCTACCATGCTGTCTTTCGGTTCTCTTGATATATCATCTAGGTTTGTTTGGGACACTTTCTTCCCGTGTTTTCTCATGTTGTTCTTGTATCTTCCCCTCTATTAGTGGGAATCCGAGGGATTGCAATTTCCCTGTAAAGACTTAAAGTGTCCCTGCAGATTTCCAGTAACTCACCCAATGTTTGAGAGATGCTTGATCAAGCGATGACCCAGGAATGGTGCTGTCCCACTACCTCCAGGTTGGGAATCATCAATGTTTCTGGGCAGTGGCAGCCTGGTGTGGATAGACAATCAGATATAGCAAGGTGCTAGACCCTGGGCCAGGGTGTGGACCTGGGCACTAGACCAAATTGGGGTGGGGGCACAGAACTGTGCTCAGTGATGGAGACACTGGGCTTGAGAGCCCAGGCAGGCCTGAACTCCTCGCTGGGGGCTCAGGCGGTGGCAGGTGGTTGTTCTCTCCCGGGGATGCTGTAAAATGGCGCCAAAGGGCCTAAACTCCCCCTGCTGGATCTGGTGATTCCAGCTGCTCCAGGCCAGATCTCCCCAGGAGCCCCTGCACAACGGCGCCAGAAAACCAGAGCTCAGCCCTGAGGATTCGGACAGCCGCAGATGGTTGCTCTCTGTCAGGGAAGCTGTAAAATATTGCCGAAGGGCCTAAACTCCCCGCTGGAGCTGGCGACTCCAGCCCCTCCAGGCCAGACCACTCCAGGAGCTGCCGCGCAGTTGTCTTTTCTTTTAATTGTCCGTGACTGTGCTTTGGTTTTAATCTCCCTTGAGATGTTTAAGACAATTGACGTTATTCCTATCTACTGTTAAAGTCAGCTCCAATTTGTCAGGGATCACTCTTGGGAAACTGTGAGAAGCCTCTTGAATCATTTAGCCTTCCTCTACCCATTGTGCCATCTTCCAGGGTGGGTCAGGGTGTATTGACCACATGTGATTTTCCTTGGAAGCATCAGGGACATTTCCTTCTCTAGTGACCCTCCGCTTCGCAGAGTGTGCACTGGTTGACTTCCTGTTCTCTAAGGTCCTTGTAATCCCCCTGATCATGAGTTCTGGTAACTCACTGGAGTTGTAGGGCACTTAGAGGGGTCCTATCATTCCCTGGGTCCTGGTTGACTTTAGAAGGAAAGGGACACAATATTGACTGCTTTTTCCTTGGCCCTTTTACTTCCTTGAATTTGATCTCTAGGTTTTGGTTACAAACATGCAGCAGGACAGTTTCTCCAGTCTTGAAGTAGAAATTCTGGGTTTTAACATTAATGTCTAATTTTACAGGTACCCCTTCCATTTAATTGGGGTCAGTATTAGTACTGGAAGTACTGACATGATTTGTTTTTCCCTGATGCTTAATGATGCCAGAGTATCCATTCTTATAGCTATGGAATCAATGCTTTTGAAACATTCTAAATGTTTATAATTTCCATTTTAGTTACACTTTAGATCAAGAGTTAGAATTGTGTTCTTAAAAATATTCCAGTTATTAAGAGTTTGAAGAACAATCCTTTTTGTAATTAATATGTAATTTTGAGAAGAGTGAACATGGACTGCAAGCCATTATGTTTTTGTAATTTAATGATATTTTCTCATAGTCTCATGAATGGTCCTTTTGGTGAATATTTATGTATTTTTAAAAGTATGTACTACCTACTTGTTGAATACAAGTTGTATATATTGAGTTATTGATTTTGCTATAAAGATGATCTCCAACTTATGATGATTTGACATAATCTTTTTTACTTTGGTGAGAAAGTATATTCATACAACCATTATTTTTTACTTAATTTAGCAGAGTATTCAATAAATTACAGGAGATATTCAGCACTTTTTTATAAAATAGGCTTGTGTTAAATGATTTTGTTTGTGCTCTGAGCACATTTAAGATAGGCTGGGCTAAGCTATGGTGTTTGGTAGACTAAGTGAAATGAACTCTAGAAGCATTTTCAACCTACAATGGGTTATACCCCCATCAGAAGTTTAGGACCATCTGTATTCTTAAGTTTTGTCTACTTTATCTCTCAATTTGTTAGAGAAATGTGTTAAAATTTCCCATTGTGACTGTCATTTATATAAATCATTTTTCTTCTTGTGCATTTATTAGTTTATCATGTCTACATTTCAAGCCTGTGTTCATGAATACAGAAAGGTTCATAATTATTATATGGTCTTGGTGGAGTGTCCTTTCTTTTATCAAAAAGATGTTTTTCTCTTTGAAGCACTTTTGCTTTGAATTTATATCTTGTCTTTATAAAGTACCCAGTCCTTCAGTATTTTGTTATAACACCACCAATGGGCTAAAACAGTGTGTGTTAAGTTTAATTTCTCCTGCTTGGTACTTGACAAATCAATCAAATACTCATATCATTCTTCAATTCTGGGAGATTTTTGGCTATTGGGTTTTGAAATATTGCCTTATATTTTGTCTGCTCTTTTCTTTTTGTTTTGTTTTTGTTTTTTGCTGTGCTGGGGATTGAACTCAGGGCCTTGTGCTTATGAGGCAAGCACTCTACCAACTGAGCTATATCCCCAGCCCTGTGCTTTTCTTTTGGAACTACTATTAGACTGATGTTAAAACTTCTGAATCTGTCCTTTATGTTTTTGTATTTTCATATGTTCTATCTTTTTAATTCCTTGGATTTTGGAAGATATTTTCTCTGTCCTTTTTTTTTAGCTTACTTATATGCTTTTCACCTGAATCTAATCTGTTCTTTAGACAATCATTGAGCTATTTATTTTAATAACTATATTTTAATTTTCAAAAGTTCTAATGAGCTTTAGAAAACCAAGTTTTTATCCAAAATTTCTTTATTGTTTTATGGATGTGATTTCCTTTATATATCTCTGAGGAAATAAATCAAACTATGTAGAGATCTTATCTGATTTCTCCATTAACTTAGTTTCCCTGTATGTAAATTCTTTCATTTATTGAGTTTGTTATTTCTCTTCAATAGTGTGAGTTTTCTTAAGTGTTTGACAGTTCCTGCCTCTGCACAATCTGTTTGAAGGAACATAAGGAAGTTGTCACTGTGTGCCATGACTATTTTCAGGGAGAATATTACATATTGCTGACTGAGGTACATGGGCATTATCCTTTTAGATATGGATTCTCTCTATTCCTCTCAAGGGTTACTAGCCTCATGAAAAGGGTTGCAAGATTTAGTAAATAAAGGATTTCTAGTCAAATTTGAATTTCAAACAAATAACAGATAGGTTTTTTATTATAAGTATATCCCATGAAGTATTTGAGACATATTTATATAAAAAATCATTTTTTATCTGAAATTCAGATTTAACTGGGTGTTCTGTGTTTTTTCTGACAGTTATATGCTTTTGAAGCATTGCTATACTGCTCTAATCTGGAGGCATACACCAGTGTTGCTTTTGTGGCTAGTACCTGTTAGGAGATGTACAGGACTGATTTGATCTTGTATAACATTCCCATAGTAATTCCTGAACTCATGCCACATGGGTATGAAGCATCCTTTGTATTACCCTCATCTGCCCAGCAGTTTTACTACCTATAACTTGGGCTACAGTTTCTTTCTTCAATACTGTTCTGTTTTGGGTCTTTCAAGGAGTCCACTGTATTAGAGTGGATTTGTTGCTGCATGGAGAGAACTATAGTGATCCTGCACATTTACCCACCAGTTCTTGGCATGATCATTAATTTCTGGTGGTTTGAGGTTTCATGGAAGGAGGAAACTACATAGTTGGGCTCTAAGGGTGATGAGAATGCTATGAAATGAAATGGAAGTTGGCATCTGGGGAAGGGTGGAACAAGGCAGCTGAGACCTGTGACAAAGGAAATAAATTGATAGTGTTCCTATAGGCAGGCATAGACACTGGAACCAGAGATATGTGTTTTACTCTTCATCAACACTTACTAGCTTTGTGACTTTGGACTCATTATTAGTTCCTCTGGGCTTCAGTTTCCTCATCTGTAAAATGGAGACATTACCTGTTTTCCTGATTCTAACTTTCTTTTGGTGGGGAGTACTGGGGATTGAACTCAGGGACACTTAACCACTGAGCCACACTCCCAGTACTTTTTTGTATTTTATTTAGAGACAGGGTCTTGAGTTGCTTAGGGCCTTGCTAAGTTGTTGAGGTTGGCTTTGAACTTGTGATCCTCCTGCCTCAGCCTCCTGAACTGCTGGGATTACAGGTGTGCACCATTGCACCCATCTGATTCTAACATTTTGGCACTTTTGTATTTGATGTTCATCTTATAATCTATGTGTACAATTCATATAGGATTTGTTCAGTTGATGGTGAATCTTAAAATCCATGATATCTTTGATTTAGAACTAGGGTACTATTACATGTTTCAGAGTTTTGTAAAGAGTCAATGAGGTAATGTGTGGAAAGTGCTTAGCTAAGTGCCTGGCACATAAGTAATGCTCACTGAGTTTTAGCTAGTGTTCATGAAAGCATGGGAAACTGGTCTGGGACTAACAATGTATCATGAAGCTTAAGAGGGGAAGGGCCTTTGGGCACCCTGACAATGGCAATGACAATAACAATCTGGACACTATGACAAGCTCATGGGAAAATCCTTTTGATTGGGAAGTGTACTACAGTGGCCCTCTAATAAGGAAATCAGGCTAGCTTTGCCTGAGGGCTCTGTCAGTATTTTCTGCATAGTGTATACTTTCTAAAAGCAATATGATGACTGAGCATAAGGAACTATATTAGTCACTTTATGAACAATCAAGAATAGCTGCCCTTACTCTCGTCTGTGAATTCTTTTTGAGTAAAAATCCAGAGGAGTTTGCAAAGGAAGTGGGTTGAAGAGTGAACATGTTGACTTTATCTCCAAGAGTTGACTTGTAACATCATGGGGCGGAGATCATCACATAAGCTTTGAGCTCAATGCAGTTGTGTTGGGGATTTATCTGCCTGGTATAAAGTCTACCATGTTAAGAATGATCAGTTTGCTTTCAGCTTTGTGGGATTTCAATCAATAATTACATCTATTGATCAAAGGCATACATTTAGAACACTAATTTACATTGAGCATCTTAACTTCATAAAATGGCAACAACCAAATTGGCTGAAATTGATTTCCCTTTTGTTTTCAAAAGAAAATTCTCAGTGCTGTGGATACCCTCAGTGTGAGTCAGAGCTCAAAGGTGGCTAGTTATTCAGCAATATCACAGAGAAGAAAGCCCTGCAAACATTATTAGGGTGCAAGTTGGAATCCTGATGGAGTTTGTTCATGCATATTTTCTGAAGTTCATCTACAGATGTGGGGAACTGTTTCTGGCTTTGGAGGGCATTGAACATGAGGAATGGTGCCATAGTCAGTTAAGAAGATACCTTGTACAGGAATGTTCATAGTGGAATTAATCATAAAACCAAAAGATGAAAACAACAACACAGATATCCATCAACTGATGCTTCTGGTGTGAGCCAATGTTTTCAGTTCTCTTGGGTACCTAACTGGGAATTGAACTGCTGAGTCATATGGTAACTCTGTTAAACATTTTCAGGAACTGCCAAGGTGTTTTCCACAGTGGCTACACCACTTTACATTCACATCAGCTACATACCAGGAGTTCTCTGCCTTTTCATCAACACTTGTTATTGTGTGTCTAAGCACAACCATTGCAGTGGACATAACACAGTACTTTATTATGGGTTTTGCTTTTGAAGTTTTAACTTGCATTTCTCTAGAGAGTAATGGTTGTATATCTTTTCATATGCTTATTGTCCATTTGTACATACTCTTTGATAAAATATTCATTTATATGCTAAAAAAAAAGAAGATACCTTGGCTCACAAGATGGCGGAACTGGATGATGGCTTTCCCAGGGCCAGAATACCCATGATTCAAAGCTGTAGTCACTATGCTAAATAACAGTTTTATATATAATAATCCACAAACAAACTTTACTAGGTTGGTTCAGTGGTGGTAATTTACAAAGCTACTGAAAAAATATAGTTTCTGTGTGAGTTCTTGTCAGGAATTTTTCACATAGAATAAGTTGTCATAAACTAATCTGCACTTACTCTTACCCTTTTGAACCCACATTGTTTTGATGAATCCATCTCAGAATTTACTTGCTCCAGCAAACCCTCTCTGTTTTCTCATTTCTTCTGGTCTCTTTCCATTTCTAAAGCTTATTCAGATAAAAGCAACGTGTTTCATACATTATTTCCTTACCTTGTTGTCAAGTGTCTGCCCAGAAAATAGGGACCATTGCGGGAAAAATGTTCCTCTGCTACAATTTCTGAACATGAAAGAGGAACTTGATAAAGTGGAGATTATGAGCTATAAGCTTAAGGCTGGACAACTTGGATTGTTCAAAAGGACTAGAGGATTCTAAAAAATGAAATTTGGACAGTTAAACACTTTATTCTGAATTAGTAGATAAGGAGAAGGATGTAAATGATGTTCAGGAAGCTTTCTGATGAGGATAATTAGAAGAGGGAAAGGTAACATCCAATCTAAATAAAAGAATGAGGAAATCTGAAAACGATAGATTCATCATTCTACTTACCCTAGGGAACTGAACAAACATGGGGTTGTCCTACTGCTGGGGCCATAAATGCCGTGTAGTGTTTCCCTATTCTATTTGGTGGATTTAGGGTTACATGGATGATCCTCCTGGAGCTTTTGGGGTAAGAAGTGGGAGAGGTTAAGTTTATGAGAAGATGAGCTCTATCCTTGTTTCAAGCAATGATTCTGTGTTGTCACTGTGTACATTGTTCCTAAATAAATTCATGGGTAGAGACTTACCTGGTCTCATCTTTGCAGATGTAACAACATATACGTCTATTTGGATGACTCCACTTTCCCTGCAGGATCTTTCCTAGCCAGCATCCAAAGCTTTCCTTTCTTTCACCTGTGGATTTGAAACATGCCCATGATATATTGATTGCATTAATGGCTTTGATTCTTCACTTCTGCAGTTGAAGGTTTGTGTTTTGCCTGATCTCTGATTCTGGGTTAAGCCACGTCATGCTTCAACCAGCAGGATGTTAGCAAACATGTTGCAAGCAAAGGCTAGAAGTATGCTTGCACTTTTCCTCCTGCTTACACTTGCTTCTCTGTTGCTCCCTTACCATATCCATGATAAGCTGGAGGTATGTGAGAGGCATAGGAACAGAGCCACACCTTCTCTCACTTAAATTCCATACATTCTAGAAGAGCCAATAGCTACCTGATCTCTAGACAGGAGTCTACCAAGACCTGTTATCTGACTTGCAGCTGAGCATAGACATAAGAGCAAGTCCAACAAAGATCATCAGAACACCCAGCTAACCTATAGACTCAAGGGCGATAAATAAATAAATAAATGATTGTTAATAATAAATAAATGATTGTTATCTTCAATCACGGAGTTTTTGGGTGTCATTTTGTACAGTATGATTGTGTACCCCATCTTTGAGACTTAAATTACTGCAAAGCCTTCCCTCGCAACTGTTATAGAAGAGAATGATCCTTCTTCAGAGCTCCTAAAAGCACTTACTAGTCATACTGCCTATTTGGACTTTTTGATTCTCTGCACTGTACTGGCACATTTTGTTGACAAGAAACCATTGGTCAAAATGAATCACTGTGAATAATAAAACATTATTGAATGTGCAACAAGTTATCTATCAGAAGATATGTGCTAACTTCAGAAAGTTAAAAATGCATTTCTTAGAATTAGTGAGATAGGGTACTCTTTACAGGTTTTTTTTTTTAAATCTTTGGTCTCCAACAAGATTGTCTTTGAGAATGAATACTGGGTTTTCATGTATTGTGGAGCAGAATAGCCAGCCTATTTTTGGAGGGAGGCAGACCTTTGTTCAGAGTCTGGCTTCTCTTGAATAGGTGGGGAAAGTGACCTAACCTCTCTGAGCCTCAGTTTCTCTCTGTAAAATTGGGATGGTAATAGTGCTCATCTCAAAGGGTCATTTTTAGAATTTATTCGATCATACAAAGATCATGGTGGGGAGTTAAAAAGAATGATAACTTTTTTGATTAGGTAATGAGTGCATGATATGAAATTCAAAACATACAAAAGGTAATGTAGTAAGACAAAAACTTTCTCCTCACTCCTGTCCCCCAGTCCCTCATTTTCCATCCAAGGAGACCACCACAGTGACTAATTTTTTTCACCAAAAGCTCATGTGTGAGGAAAGGCAAAATTTTTCAGAGGTGAAATGGTTAGATTAAGAGAGATATAACCTAATCAGTGGATTAATCTGCTGATGTATTAATTGGGTAGTAATTGTAAGAAGATAGGGTGTGGCTGGAGGAAGCACGTCACTAGGGGGTGTGACTTTGGGGTTTACGTTTCGCCCCTGTGAGCAGAGCTCTCTCTGTGCTTCCTGGTTGCCATGTCCTGAGCTGCTTTCCTCCACCACACCTTTCTGCCATAATGTTCTGCCTCACCTTGGACCTAGAGCTATGGAGTTTGGTGAACAAGGACTAAACCTCTGAAACTGTGAGCCAAAATAAAATGTTCCTCTTCTACAATGTTCTGGTCAGGTCTTTTGGTTACAGCAATGAAAAAGTTGACTAAAACAGTATTCTTCTAGAAATATTCATAGTAGTCCTTACATAAATATTAGTTTCTTTCTGCTCCCTTTTGAATACCACAGCACCTAGTAGAGAGCTAGGGTCAAGCAAAGGTCAAGGTGTGATTGCCCATTAATGTCTAAAAATTTACATGGAAATAGATAGTACAGAAAATTAGACTGGATAGAAGAATGCCAGATAATGCTGGGTACTTTGGGAGAAAAATGTTTGTCAGTCCATCATTATGTAATGGGCATTTTTTTTTGTTGTTGTTGTTGTTGTTTGTTTTTTTGCATAAGAGCTAAGTGCAGAAATTTTTCAATTAACAGAGCTCCTTACTTGGGTGCAAGTTAATATAAGTTTTACTATTACCACCACTTCTTCAAATGTGCTGAGACAGGAAATGCAGACTTCACTTACCCCAACTGAAAAGCTAGCCAAGCAGAGGAAACCAAACTAATAATGTGGCTGATATTGTCAACTTCTATACACACACAGAGGAAACCTATATTGACATAATAATAATAAATATGTAAAGAAAGCTCATGGTTTACCAATAAAATCATTTACCATGTTGCTGACTTTACTGGAAAATGATGCTTTATTACCAGTCTCTCAATTTGATTGATACCTAATTAAAAATTCACTAGGCTCAACTTCAAGCACCTCAAGCTAAATTAAAGTCACTGCTATACCAATGGAGGCATAATATCATTTAAAACCAAAGCAAGTATGATCATTTATTTAAAACTTAGAAATAGTTCTGAAAATTGCAAAGTTGCATAAAATCTGTGGTCTCATAAAGAAAAATAGAGTGCAGTTTAGTGGAAGGAAAGAGAAGGTCAGGAGAACTTGGTCTCAGTTCTGGCTCTGTCAGGGTCATACTGCATGGTCTTGGGCAAGTCATGTTTCTCTGTCCCCTGGTTTCATCATTGGAACAATGAAAATAATAATCTTTTTTCCTACCTCACTGTTGAGAGCCATAACAGAGGATGGGAGAGCATTTACTGAGATCAGGGGTCTCTGATGCCCTCATGGCTGTGGCATGCCCAGTTCCTGGTCATGTTTCTGTGCAAGGGCACGGGATGTCTAACTGCTGTGGCAATGCCCTGCACCAGGAGGCTCTGTGCAAGAGTCCTATCTCAGGCACACAGATCCCAGAAAGGAAGGAATTCTTATGCTAGGCAACCACAATGTTTCACCAACTCCGCTTCTCTGGTTCCTGCCTGCCTTATAGTAACTTTTAAACAATGGACTTTCTTGAGCGCTACACAAAGCTCCTAACATTGCACTTTGCAACTGTGGATTGCTACTGTGGAAAAAAAGCTACATAGGATGTCCTAGTTTCTGTAACTTTCCTGAATACAAAGAATAATGCTTGCATAGTCTTTAACATGATGAGACATATATAAATAAAGATTGCTGGTGTAACTCTTTAGGCCTGCATCTCCATCAGAGAGCAGGCTCCACCTGATCGCAGCTTAATTTTCAAAATCTGTGTCTGTGAATCTTTATTTGCCAATACCCCTTCATCCCTCAAGAGACCCAAGAGTTTGGTTGCTCTGGTTGCAACAACTCACTGGATTTTTGTGAGACTCAATGAGATAATGTATACAAATTAGTTCAAATGGTATAAAAATAGTACTTAAATGCAGTTCCAGAAAAAAAGTAGTGAGCTCTTCCTATGTGTTAAGAGCTGCATGGATCTATGGATATATAAGTGAACAACCCACACTCTTTCCCTCAAGGAATTCATAGTTGAACTGCCAGAGAGAAATATTGGTGTGGTGTGTTGATAGAGTGGTCAAATAAAATACAGGATGCCCAATTGAATTTGAATTTTGGATAAATGAATATTTTGGCAGAAATGTGTTCCAAATATGCCATAGGATGTATTTATGCTAAAATTATTTATTATTTATCTGAAGTTCAAATTTAACTGGGCATCCTATATTTTAGTTTGCTTCATCTGGCAACTCTGTGTGTCACAGAACAGTAGACAGTGACAGAATAGAATAGTTGTGCAGTGGAAAAGTACATGAATTCTGTCTTATGGTGTCAGAGAAGGCCTCATGGAGATGATGAAGTGAAGTGAACAAGCATTTGACAGGTGAGCATGGTTGTATGGGGTGGGGAGAGGAAGAGAGGGCATTTCAGGCAGTGAGAAAAGCAGCAGCACATGGCAAGAAACACCTTAGGGAGGATAAGCAACTTCAGATTTTTCATTGTTGCTTAAATGTCAAACCTGAGATAGGGAGTGACAAAATTCAAAGTCCCTAGAAAAGAACTTACGTGGACTTACAATTATACTAGTCAAGCAGAACATGGGAATGAATTCCAGTTCATGGATTGAGATTAGACAATACACACACAATTTACACACATGCACAGAATTTTTGAACCCCAAGTAATTAAGCTCTAGGATGTATGGCAGAGAAAACCTATGCAATTAATTCTTCTGGAAACTTCTTCAAAGACTCTGTGTGAAACTGGTCCTGGGCCAAAGTGGTCTGTGTCAATTCCAGAAGGGCAGAAGATCACCATATTGATAAAAATTGGAAAGTTGGAGGGAGCTGAGATAATGCAGCTCTTTGACATCCCCTTTGTTCTCAAAATACCTGCTTCTCTGTGAAATGTCCAGATATCACATGGAAGACCCTAGGGTTGGGATGGGTGTTGGAAAACTTGGCCACAAGAACAAAGTATTAGGTTCCCTCCATGTGAAGAGAGGATAGTTGACAGGACAGAGATTTTTGCTGTCTCAGAAAGGTGAGGGAGCTGGGCAAAGTGGCGCATGCTTACAATCCACTCAGGAGGCTGAGGCAGGAAGATCACAGATTCAAAGCCAGCCTCAGAAAAAGCTAGGTGCTAAGCAGTTCAGTGAGACCCTGTCTCTAAATAAAATACAAAACAGGGCTGGGGATGTGGCTGAATGGCTGAATGCCCCTGAGTTCAATCCCCAATACCCCCACCCTCCAAAAAAAAAAAAAGGCGAGGAGGAAATGGAGCTATTGTTTATAAATGCTGGATCCTGAAAAGCATAGTGAGGGTCCCTTTTCTGAAGCTAAAACAAGATCTCTCAGAATAAATAAAGGAAGGAAATATGGACTTCACTCAGTTGGGAGTAGATTTTATTACTCAAAGGGTAGTATAGTCTGAAAAAAAATAAATAGAAGAGGTTAAACAATTGCTGACATATGGACAGAGGTCCCAGGGTACAGGCCAAGTTATAAATATTCAGCTAACTCATACACATCTGGAGGGCTGGAGAGGAGGGTGGCTAGGAGTTAATTTACAGGAAGAAGTAAGGGGATTGCTGATCAGGTCAGATAACTAGATGATTGCACTATGAACCTTAGCCAAGGGTATGGTAGAGCCAGCTCAGACTAGCTCACAAGAGCCAATTGTTATATTTTCAGGAAATTTTACAAGCCAATTTTAAACATTGTCATTTAAAATATTTAATTATAAAAGCTTACAATTAAATAACTTATATTAAAACAAGGGTAATACTCAAAGTTTATCATTTCCTAATTATTTTGCTATTATGTATGCTCTTGAGATTATTTAGTTATATTTGTATGGTGGAAATACTATACAATGATATCCTATTACATGTTTTCCCAATTCCATATTCAGGGACATCAAGTTGTAGGTTTCAGATTGGCCATCATGGGAGTATTTACATGTGGAAATCAGCGAGCACAATAAACAAGGCCTTTTTTCTTTATCCCAGAGAGCTATTTCTTAAACATCTAGCTACAGGGAATTAAGGGAGGGCAGTTAGCCCCTTTCCCATTAGAGTAGTGCTTTGGTCATATAGAGGAGTTGTTGTGATCATAGGATCCATAGATAGCCTGGTCTAGAGTCCTGACTTTTTCTGTATTAACTAGCTGAGTGACTTAGGCAAATCACTTAATGGCTAAGAAGCTCAGCTAGCTATAAAATGAAGCTGAATACTAACAGCTACACAGCAATGTTGCTAGTAGGTGTGTCACTGTAGCAGTGTAATAATCTACCCCCAAGCTCAGGGGCTTAAACTATAAGCATTTATTGTTGATCATGCATCCATATGGGAATTTGTTGTTTTGCAGTGCTGAAGACTGAACCCAGGGCCTCATGCATGCTAGACAAGCACTTTACCACTTAGCTACACCCCGATCCTATTAGAAATATATCAATTAGCTAGGTGATTCTGGTGTCTGCTGGGCTTACTCATGTGTTGGTGTTCAGCTGTGAGTCAGATTGGCAGCTCTGTTGATCTTGGCTGAACTCACACACATTTGAGGGCTAATTGATTGTAGAATGGTATACATGTCCTTTCTCCAGCAGTCTAGCCTGGGCTTTTTCAGAGGATCCTGTTAAGGTTCTGAGGGCAGGGTGGGGAGAATGAGAAAATGAGGCATTAGAGGAGGGGAGGAAGATGGAGGAAGAGAGAAAATGGGAGGCCCCTTGAGGACTGGATTCAGTACTGGCACATCTTTACTTCCACCTTGCTTTGCTAGTCAAACAAGCCACAAGGTTAGCCCAGGTTTGAGGGTCAAGGATGTGAACTTTAGTTCTAGATGGGAGGGGCTGCAAAATCACATTACAAAGGATATGGTTTAAGGGAAGATGGAGAAATAGAGAATTGGGGACATTAATGCAAGCAATCTACCACCAATACATTTTTGAGAATTAAAGCAAGGTGCCTTCTCTTTTTATATAAAAATACCATTTGCCATAATGACTACAGCTGGAATTGTGGACATTCTGGTCCTGGGGAAGTTATCCTCCAGCTTAGCCATCTTGTGAGACAAAACATTTTCTTCACTGACCATAGCACCATTCATTAGCATATTAAATTGCTGAGATTTTATCATTTTGGATTCATGAAAATGGCAATTTTGTGCAGTCCAACCAAATACAAAAGGCACTCCTTTCTCTATGCCGATTGAACCTTGAGTTAGGGTGCACAGGTTTAGCTAGTGGGTTTTAGCTAGACTTCATCTCCCATGGGGGCTTAGTTTCCTCTCTGGTTCTGGAAGGACTGATATGATACCCCGCTGTGTCAGAGACCTAGACTTCAACTTCATTTTTCCACATTTTGGGGCTTCTGCTCCCATTGTCATTTCATGGTTCTAGTTGGAAGGTAAGGCTTTAGTCATGATGATCCCATTCATCATGGAATGAGAAGGACATGCCACCTGCCTTTAGGAAGGCAAGAATGGCTAGGAAATGGAGTTCTTATTCCTGCTGACCATATGGTGATGAGGAAAGAGAAATATATTTTGGGAGACAATGATCAGTCCCTACCACCCATAGGGACAAGGATCCTGCATGAGATAATGCATTTTGTGGATTTTAATAAGGCTGAGAGGAAGATGGGACAGGGGACATTTATGTAGTATCTGGAATGTATCAGCACATTCTGGTATAGTCTGTCTCTTTTTCCTTTCCTTTCGTCCTTCCCTGTTGGGGATGGCACCCAGGGCCTCACACATGTTGGCAAGTGCTCTACCACTGAGTGGCATTGGTGTCATATTTCTACATTAGAATAAAAGTCCCAGTACAGAAGAGGCCCATTGCAGTGGTGGTGATGGCATTAGTGGCAACATGGAGATGGAGTCCTGTGACAGTGAACAACAGCAAATTCTTAGGTAGTAATAATGTGTTAGACCGCAGAGTGGGTGGTCTGGATCCTGGCATTCAGAAACTATGTGGCAATAAGGTCTAAAGCAGAAATTGCAAAACATTCCAAGGAGCCATCTTTATCTATCTCTCTGCAGCTAATTTGAGCCAGAAGAAGGAACATGGATGTGGCTGGAATTCCTCCAGTTCTGTAAGTGCAAGTTGAGTCACCAAAGGACACTTTTGTTACTGTATCCTTGTGCATGACTGCATTCTGCCTTTGGCTGGTGGTCCGAGAAATCCCTTTGCTCATAAATCCAAGTGTGACAAACTGAAAACTAATGATGGAAGGTCAGAATGTTTACCTGTACTCTCTGAAGTGAATGGCATGAAGAGTAATTGCCACATCCCTACAGCCTATCATAGCCTACTATTACAGAGGCATCTGCCCTCTCCAATGGAATTTTGATATAACTGGTTCAATGAAGACTATTAAGTTAGCAGAGGCATTAACACGTAAAGGTTTCATGTTTTCTAAACATTGATTTTGTTTTGTTGAATTCCTTTTTAAATTCAAAACATTTGAAATTATTAAAATTTCAGCCTCATATCTGACTCAATGATTGCTCCTTATCCTGCTGCTGTCTTGATGGTTGAACAGAACTAGAAATAGATGCAGGGGCATGGTGTTCTCCTCCATTCTTCCCTCATCTATGTGTGAGTTAGCTTCATTGGTTTTGCTCTGTAGCTGTCTGTTCAAGGTAGGGAGGTGTGCCAGGCTTTGTCCTGGTTAGATTTGCTTCTATCTCTTGCTGGTAACTTTTGCTGCTGGGTGCCCTCTGTGTATATAGATAGCATATGTCACTTTCCCAGATATGGTGCCCAGCTTCATTGTAGTGTCCATTGTTACCCAGTACTTTCTCATAAAGGAGCAGCTTGGTTTCTCTGAGTCATTATCAGAAATCCATGTATCCAATCCCTTTGCTAAGTGCATTGCCATGACCATTTGCTCTGAATCTGCCTAGGTAGCACAAACACTTTTCCCTTTCTGGTCTGTGCTCCTGTGCATGGAGTCACAGAACTACTATGATCTTTCATTCAAGGGCAGCAGGGTCTGAGATTGGTGTTTCATCCTGTTCTTCTATAACTTACATTATATTACAGTCCTTCTGCTGGACTGGACTACTCCAGCAAATCTCCTGCCTTCAAAAATCTCCGGGTGAGATGCAGGCCCCAACCTCAATATTATGTATACACTGTCTCTAGAAAAAGTACATCACATTCTTTTAAGGATTCTCACCTTCTTCCATCTAAATGTATTTGTGTAAGTCTGTAAAGTTCACAGTTCAACAAGTATCCTATTGGGGGCAAGATGCCAATCTCCTTTTCTTACAGGCTCTCCCCAAATCTATGAAAGATTATTGTGTCCCTCCCCTTCACTTGACTTTGGTGAAGAGGAAAAAAAAACACCTTCCCCCTTTCTACCAGGTTGAAAACTCAAATAACTTCCTTTCCTCCAGAACTCAGGGAAATAGATTAGAGATGGAGGGTAGTAGAGGATAGAAGTATGTCTAGTAAGCTTTGAGGAAAATATCTGGTCCCATTTGTTGGTGACTCTAAAATATGATATGGTCCAGGCTATAAGGCACTTCAAGTCTGGAGTTAGAGTATCCAATTTCAAATCCTGGCTCATCTGCTTACAAACTCTGCTAGTAGGTAACTCACTAAAATTTTCTGTGCTGCAATCTCCTCATGTCTAAGATAACAGTAATTATATTATCTGTAGTGTAGACTTATTGGGAGGACTATTTGGATTAAGGATTATAAAGTGCTTAGTACAAAGCCTGGTACATAGCCAATGTGATAAAAAAATATTCACTGTTTATTATTACATTTTTGTTTTCAGCTTTGGACCACAATTACCATTCTGGGGATAATGGGCAAAGTCCCCTTTTACATTTGATGAAATCAACCTAGGAGCAAGGAAGGACATTTGAATTGCCTAATGGTAACACTTGGAGTTAAATTGAAGATGAGCAAAGGAACAAATCACTATACTGCTTGAATATCCCATTAGAAATATCAGAAAAAGATTTGTGTGGGTCATTGGTCCTTGCATCCCTAGTTAGTAAATCAAGCAGGGTGTACTTCTGATAGCAGAGATGCTCTGTGACAAGAATATGCTCATTCAAATTAGGAACCAACACATTCTTAATAGATGCTCCACATGCAATAAAGTGAATTATCATGCTGCGTAAACTCTGGAAGGATTTCTCTTAACTTTCTACTGGATAGAAAAGCTTGTTTTATTAATATATTGAATAACAGCATTCTGTAAACAGCTCATACTTTTTAGATTTACTCCTGTTAAAGAATGCCATACTTAAGTGCTTGGAATTGACACTTGAAAATGAAATACCGCTGCAAATAATGGGGAAATTGTACATGTATTTTATACCTCTCCTTCCCAAATCAAAAGGTCTCATAAATACAGTCTCTAAAAGTGTCGGTGGGGGAGTTAACATAACTGTACAAGCAATAAGCCTGACCTTTCAATGTAATTTATTTTTGATTTGCTCAATCCTTTTTTATTAAAACTAGCACATCTGAAGCAGAATTAAATCCTATTATAACAGGTGTGTGATCATATCAGGTTCTCACTGCCACCGACCTACTTTATTAAAAGTTACTTTGTTTCAAGGAGGATAACCCGATCACGGCAGTGGGATACCTTTGGAGGGTTGAGGACAGCAGGGGAAGAATGGTTTTATTTTCCTGAGAGCAACTGCTGTTACCAGTGAAATCAAAGAATATTTATGATCACCTTCTTTTGTGTTTGAAAAGCCATGGTGGGCTGTAATCTCTCTGCTGTGTTTATAAAGGTTATTTCTCTCTTGGGTTATTTAGACCCAGGGACAAGGTGGGTCATCAAGCTGTTCTGTATCATCATTCACACATTACTAGCTGGCAGTCTTTTCATGTGCAGCATTCTTGGTCCAGTGACCATTGTGGGGAATAAAAACACCTTTGAGACACTACTTAGATACAAATTCTTTTGGTAGAAACTGTATTTCAGTATTTGACCTGTCTCAGGGAACCTGATTCTACTGGGTCCTTGAAGAAGATACAGAATTTAAGAATCTCATACCATTTACTAATGGTTTGGCTTTTTTCTCTGGTTTCATCTTTTGGTTTCTGTCTCCTTTACCTACCTGGTCATTCTCACCACCGAGTTCAATATCTACATCTTTCAGGAAGCTATGCCCACAGTGATCTCTCCCCCTGACAAATCTTATATCCATCAACCGGCTGCTTATCTGAATGGATTTATGTTTACTTTCACCAAACTGAAAACTCCTTGAGGGTAGAAATTCAAAGCAGTCTTATTTCCCTTTGGAGTGAGTTGGAGGGCACATTGGAGCTTATCAAGGAAAAAAATATGACTGTGAAGTGGCAGCAGCATACAAACAGGCTTGGTGTCACTCTGATAAGTTGCATGGGATGGCGGGGGGAGTCCCTTATGGCACAAGGCCTTCCAAAGGTTATGAATGGTGCAGGGGCCACCACACAGAATGGGAGGAGATCAAGGAACATCCATGGAAGAGGGGGAATGTGAAGATGGAGCTTACATGTCTAGATGATGTTGCTCAGCAGCACAATGGGGAGTCACTGCATCAGAGGTCTCTGGAGGGCAGCAGTGGTTTGGGATCTTTAAAACTACAGATTTTATCATACATATGGGTAGCAGATATTAGGTACAGTTTTGCAGAGTATGTGAAACAGGCAGGCTGTAAATGCTTAAAAATCTGCCCATTTGGGCTTTATTTAAAACAACTGAATGTGTAAAAAGTTGAGTTTGGTGCTTATTGGCTTTTGAGTTAGGCTTCAGCCTTCTAGGAAGAAGTAACAACATAGGGCTAACATAGAGCATATTTGGCTCATTTATGTAACATTTGTTAGTACTCTTGAAAGCTACTATTCAATAACTTAAAAAAGTAGATTTTACCACTTGCCTAAGCAATAAAGAACTTCACACATAATGCATAAACTTTCTGGGAAAAGTAGAGGGTTTACCATGTATAGGATTTCATACAATATGTAGCTCGTGGATTGGTGAACTTTCAGAAGCAAAATTGTTTAGGGATGTTACATCTAGCAAAGGAAGTATGGTTAATGGAACGTGTCTGCTGCAACTGACTGACATTCTGAGGCATGGGGATATTGTTGATTGGTTAGCTTTCAGAAGTAGGATTAGCAGTACAAAGTGTCACTAACCAAAGGAATGAGTTTAAACCTGGCTCTGGGGCTTAGTTGTTGCTGTGGTCAAAGAACAAATCAATCTTTTCTTAGGAGAATAAAACCTTTTTATTCTCAGCACCCATCACCTAGTATAGTGTTTTTAAGCAAGGGACACTCAGTAAGCACTTGCACAGTAAATGAGCAACATATTTGCATCATTTAAAACACACTGGCCTCAGTCTCCCTAATGTGAACATTTTTCTCTGGCATTGAAATGTGAAAAGAATAATAGCATCCACACATGTCCTTATCTTTTTCTTATTCCCAACAAAAGCACTTTCACATCCATTATCTCACTTGACCTTCACTTTACTCTCTAAGGCTGGAAGGAAAAAGAATATTTATAAATATTTCCATTTGTAAATTAGAGGTGAAGGGAAGTGTCCAAGGCCACACAGTATTAAATCTCTGGACTCTACATTTCTCTATTAAAGGGAAGTAGCGGGTCAGTGGAGCAGAGATTCCCATCTGAAGTACAGAGATACTTATCCTCTCATCCTTAAGTGGTGTAGGGTTGGGAGTGGCCAGAGTCCTGAAAGACTGCTTTAGCTGGAAGAAACCTGGTCCATTTTTCTTCATTGTCCTGACAACTATCATTTTCTACATGTTGTCCTGGTGTGAAAATGGAGGAAGCCCTACATAAAAGTGTGTTTTGTACATGTGTGGAGTCTGTACAGAGTGTATGTGACTCTCCATGAAATAATACCAGTTTATATCAGATTAGTGTGGTAGAGTTTACAGAGTACTCCCATTAATATCGACAGGGCAGGGAGTGGTGTTATTTGCACATACATTTCCAATATCTGTTTGGGAAAGGATGGAGAAAAAATAATTTTGTTATCTTAATCACTCTTCCAATTTTGATAATTATAAAACCAGGAATATTGTTTTCTGACATAATTAAAAATCATTCATGATGGTTAATTTTATGTGTCAACTTGACTAAAAGATGCCCCTATACATGGTTAAACTTTATTTTTGGATGTGTCTGTGAGGGTATTTCCTGGAGATTAGCATTTGAATTGATGAACTAAATGAAGCAGATGGCTCTCTTCAATGTGGGTGGGCTCATCCAATCTGCTGAGGACCTGAATAGAACAAAAAGGTGGAGGAAGGTTGAATTTACTCTTCCTGACTGCTTAAGATGGGACATAAATCTCCTGCTCTCTGCACTCCTGATTCTCATGTTAGAAATACTGAGGTGCTCATTGTGTATACCCACAAGAAATTAATTTTAAAAAATAACTGGGTAAATGGCAGAAAGATCAGTAGAGGGAAGGGAGCAGGGGGTGGGGGAGAGGAAGGGAAGGAGAGGTATTGGGGTCTGAATTAGAACAAGATATATTCAATGCTTGTATAATTATGTCAAAATGGATTCTACTGTCATATATAACTAAAAAAGAAAAAAAGAAAGAAATACCAGGGTGCTGCAAGGAATCAAACACCTACTCAGAAGTAGCTCTTCAAGGCAAACTATTTCTGCAGAAGTAGAAGGGTGTGCCACCTAACATCTGGCAAGCAAGCGCACTCTGGTGCGTGGTCCACCTCTTTTTATCCTTAATGCAGCATTGCCCCTTGCTCTGATAGGAGGAGCATGGGGTTACAATCTGTGTGACTGGTTAATTTTCAACTTGTAGAGGGCAAAGGGAAGGGTTATAGTTAAAATGGCTACAATTGGATCTTACATTTCGATTAAGCCTAAATACCATATTCTGAAAATGGACCACCAGACTTTATTTTGCACACTCAGGCCTTTAGACTTGAACTAGAATTTACTCTTTCAGCTCTCTGGCTCTCAGGTCTTCAGACTATACCACTGACTTTCTTGAGTCTCCAGCATTCAGACACAAGATCATAGGCCCCATAATCACATGAGACAATACCTTATAATAAATATCTCTCCCTCTCTCTCTACATATATATATATATTACATATTTATATATAAATATACATATATATAATTTGTCTATCATCTATCTATCTATCTATCTATCTATCTATCTATTTTCTTATCTATCTATCCATGCATCCATTTATCTCCATCCTATTGTTTCTGTTTCTCTGGAGAACACTCACTAATATAAATTTTGGTACATGTTTGGTTCCAGAGGAGCAGAATTTTAAGGATAAGTTTTTGAATTGGTTTTAGGGTTTCTGGAATTGACTCTCAAATATGATTAGATTTAAAGATGCTAATGATTCTACTAACAGCAGTAAGGAGAACGCTAATAATCCACCTGTGATTAGACAACAGGGATAGGTAAAATATCTGCATTCGATACTTCTGATCAACCATTTATCACTTATAAGAAGGAAGGATTTGGTTTACTGTATATGTAATACTGTATAATATTTTTTGGGAAACTAACAAATACAATAAGATTGGCTTTTTGCTCCATATGCCACTGGACAAAGTGGTGAGAGAAAAGCAGGAACTCAGTGATTTGATTTCCCAACTCAAGTGTGATAAAAATGACTGGAAGACTTTTCTGTATGCCCTGAAGGAAACTCTTATCTCTTCATCCTGCATCTTCCTGAATTCAACATGCACTGAATTCCCAGCCCTGGAGAGTGTCTAGTGAGCACATTGGTTGGAAAAGAATGAGATCCTGTAACTTGGAATTTTGGATGAACGGAAGACTCTAATGAAACTGGGGACACTGGGTCCCTGAGTTCTGATGGATCTTCTTTGCAACTGAGTAAAAAGCTTTTATCATCATTGGATGCAGCTTCCCCCCTAGTGAAAATGGCCTCTTCACCCCTAGTGGAAGTGACCTCCTCACTTCCCAGTGGAGAAAACTTTCCCACCCACAGTGGTATCAACCTTTCCACCCGAGTCTGAGGGAGTTAACTCTGCATTTCCCGAGGAAACCGTAATGGCTGCCTCTGAGGAAGCTGCTATGCAGGACAATGTTGGTTATCTTCAGGACCCACCCTCAAGATGAAACTGGAGTTTTGGGATGAAGCTCAATTCACAACTTCTGTTGGCAGATGGGGTCTGCACAGTCTGCAAGCCTCTGCAGCTGAGAAGTGTTGCAGCTCTTAATGGTGGGCCATGCCCTCCAGTGTTGCAGCAGACCCCAGCAGCTCACCTTCAATTCATTCTCCTTTCTGGGTTTGTTATACTCCCCAAAAGATTCTCAAATGCCATCAGGAGGGAAAGTCAGCCCCACCCTAATCCCTTCCTTCCCTACAGCCCCACACTAATCCCTTCCCCTCCCTATAAATGCTGGCAACAGAAGGAACTGGCACGAGATCCCCTGGCACACTGCTTTTAGGTGTATGGGTGGTCGTCGCTGGCCAGCTAAAATAAAGGCTTCTTTTGGCTTTATGTGAACGGCTTGGATGATCTTGTTTTCATCAGGTATAACAGGTTCTTGTCTTTGAATTCAAAGAATGAAATCCATAGGCCAGAATGAGTGAGTATAATGGTTAAATTTATTGAAGAATAAGAACAGAACTCTTATAGTGCAAGAGGGAACTGGATAGCAGGTTTTTCCCCTACCAACTGTGCTAGTGTAGGGGTTTATATAGCACTTGGTTCACTGCTATTGGTCTAAACTTATGCTAATTAGGGCTTGGAAAAGTACCAAATTTATGCTAACTAGGGTTGGGAAACTACTAACACTATGGGTCAATTCTTGAGTCCAAATCAGGTTTGCCTTACTTCCATTTTCTCCCAGGTTCAGGAAGTAGGAGGTTGAAGGCATTGAATTGCGCATGCTCAGTGGGGTGTCTGGTGTTGCAATGCTGTGTGGAATGTGCATTTGCGGTGGGCATCACCACTGTGTACAACCAGGGCTGCTGCAGGGTGACAGATCCATTTGCCCAGCTCCTATAGGCACTGACCCACCGTGCCTCAGGCCTGCCATACTTTATGGCAGGCTCCACAGAGCCATGGGCTATTCTTGCCACGCATGCTCCAACTCACCTGGGCGGCCACTCTGCTGCTGTGCCACTCCACCTCTCTGCTGTCACTTCTTGGCAGGGACCAGTAGGCCAGCTATGTGGCTTGGCAGCAGAGGAGTCATGTCACAACCACCACTCTTTACTTCAAGGTAACTGTAGTTAACTCTCAACAGACTGTTAAAGGTCAGATACCAAGTATTTCCCATGAAGAGGTATGCTTATTAAGTGCAAAAGAACTACTTGAGCTTTCTAATTTATACAAGCAAAAATCTGGGGAGCATATAAAAATGGGTAGTAAGAATGTAGGACAACAGTCAAAGGAGCATAAAATTGGATCAGGAGCAATTTATTGAAATGGACTTCACTAAGCAAAGATTGTGCATTTACTATTCCAGCTCACAGAGTTAGAACGGGCACTGCTTGCATGGTGAAAACTTGCACCAAAAGGTGGCCCAAATTGAGTGAATTAGAAATGCCAGACCTACCTGGACATAGTGGTGCACACCTGTAATCCCAGAGATTCTGGAGGCTGAGGCAGGAGGATTACAAGTTCAAGGCCAGTTTCAGCAATTTAGTGAGGTACTCTCTCAACATAAAAATAAAAGAGTGCTGGAGAATGTAACTCAGTTTTAGAGCACTCCTGGGCTCAATCCTCTGGAACTAAAACAACAACAAAAAAGCCAGAGCCATCTTGATTTAACACAGAATGGAATGGGGGAAAAGTTATCTCCAAAAAAAGGTCTGAGGAATTTCTGGAGAGAAAGGGGAACACGGCTCAGGACCTGTAGAGTTCCTGGCAGATGTAAGGGAAAAGATTTTCAGCACACACCAGTCAGAGACTTAGAGGTTTCTCTAGGAAAGCTGAGGCACGTTCAAGGGAGAAGGTGGGCTATCTTAAGAGTGAGAAACTTTGGGCGCAAAACAAGGAATATACATTCAAATGAGAATGAGGAGTGTCTCCTGGGGGAGAAACAAAAACCCATTGGTGTGGGATGTTAATATTTACAGGATGGCGGTTGCTAGGGGCTGGACTAGAGATAAAGTTAGGGTGGAGTTACAGAATTTTGTGCCCGTTTTCCCTGTGCTTTCACATTGCCCTCAATTTATTTTTTGCAGATAAGGGCAGGGGTCAAAGGCATAGGTCAAGGGCAGGGATCAAGGGAGCAGGCTCTTTTGCTCAGGAGTTGCAACTGCTCATGGGTGTTTCCTGCATTTCAATGATTTCTGTGCACTTCCTTTGAGACTCAGTATTAACTCTCCCTTTTTGTATCCCTAATTTCCTATCTCAAGAATGATTCAAAGGCTTAGAAAGATTAGAATGTTAGAGTGGCTATGTCATTTAATCCTAGCTCAGGTTCTCTACTTCTTGGTAGCCTTGTCCCGAGCTGCTTTCCTGCACCACACCCTTCTGCCACAATGTTCTGACTCACCTTAGGGCCCAGAGCTATGGAGTGGCTGACCATGGACTAAACCTCTGAAATCATGAGCCAAAATAAACTTTTCCTCCTCTTAAAAAATACACCTACTCAGCCACACCAGGACAGCCCAGAACACATATGTTTCATCAGTACTGTAAGAAATAAATTTGCAAAGCGAGTTTTGACTTCTTTGAAGAGCTTTGTGATCAGTCTTCTCTGTAGGCCAGAGTGGAACTGCAGCCACTGAAC
The DNA here is from genome assembly GCA_020662805.1 of Glaucomys volans. Classification (NCBI taxonomy): domain Eukaryota; kingdom Metazoa; phylum Chordata; class Mammalia; order Rodentia; family Sciuridae; genus Glaucomys; species Glaucomys volans. The sequence continues at coordinate 222,753 of JAJEJO010001663.1, forward strand.
TGGGAGACCACAATGCAGTGGGATTAATCAGGTTCTGGGATTAGAGGAACCAAAGGCAAGGTTGAGACAGCAACCTGGACTCTGTGGTAGATAGCAAAGTCACAGTAGCAATCAATCAAAATGGTTTGACCTACCCAGAGTTATGGTTTTGGTTAATCATGGTTATCCAATAAGTAAAAGAGATAAGAAGCCTACTAATCTTTATTTACTTGCTATGTATTAGCAGAAAAGTTCTAGGTCAAGGGAACTGAAGTCTAACTCAAATTATGAAAACAGAGAGTCATGGCTCCTTAGTCAATTCCCAGACTTGAGCCAGTTTATAGACCAAGAACCCTTTGAATGAAATGGAGGCTGAATCCCCTTGAGTAAGCATGGTGGTATGCTACCAAAAAGGTTTGCCCTTAGACTTTCTCCCAGTTTTCCCCAAACCAACCTACAAGCTTTTTCCACAGTAATTGTATATTGTGGAAAAATAATCCAAATTTTCATGGATTACTGGATACTCATTTTGAACTGATGCCAGTTAAAAATGCTTAATTGGAACACATATACTCAGCAGCTGTCAGAATCCAGCTGATTCCCTAACCTGTGGAATGAGAGCTATTATGGCGGGAAAGGCCAAGTAGGAGTAACCAGAACTGCTTCTACCTAGGAAATTAGTAAAATAAAGGCAATACAAAAAACAATACCATTTCTGTGCTAGAGGGTGGAAAATAAATCTGGCAAAAATTCAGAGGCCTAAATCTGTGAAATTTATGGAACTTCATTGGAGTTGGGTCAAAACATCTCTTCTAAGCTGTAGGATAAGTTATTACATCTTAGTGCCTCCTACAACAACAGCAAAAGAGGCACAATGCCTAGTATTACTTTGAATTTTGAAGGCAATGTATTCCTCATTTGCTTGTGTTACTCCAGTCCATTAACTGGTCACTTAAAAGGTGCTAGTTTTAAGTGGAGCCCAGAATAGGAAAAAGCTCTAAAACGGGTCCAGGTTACTATGCAAACTGTTTTGCTACTTGGTCATATGATCCAACAGATCCAATGGTACTTGAAGTGTTAGTGACAGATGGGAATAGTATCTGAAGCCTTTGACTGGCCCCTAAAGGTAAGTCACCATGCTGGCCCATAGAATCTTGGAACAAAGCTCTGCCATCCTGTACAGATAACTACTCTCCTTTTAGGAAACTACTCTTGGCCTTCTACTAGGCCTAGTAGAGACTGCACACTTGATTTTGGGCCACCAAGTTATCATGCAAACTGAGCTGCTCATCATTTACTGAGTGTTTATCTGACCCACCAAACCAAAGAGTTGAGTATACACAATAGCAGTTTATCATCAAATGGAAGTGGCATATATGTTATGGGGTCTTAGTCCATTTTCTGTTGCCAATAAGAAATACCACACACTGAGTGAGTTATAAAGAGGTTCATTTTTTTTTTTTTTTTTTTGGAACCAGGGATTGAACTCAGGGACACTCGGCCACTGAGCCACATCCTCAGCCGTATTTTGTATTTTATTTAGAGACAGGGTCTCACTGAGTTGCTAAAGGCCTCGCTAAGTTGCTGAGGTTGGCTTTGAATTCGCCATCCTCCTGACTCAGCCTCCCAAGTCGCTTGGATTACAGGCGTGTGCCACCACGCCCGGCTAAGAGGTTTATTTTGATTCATGGTTCTGGTCCAAAGTTAAGGGACTCTGTCTGATGATGGTCTTATTGCTGGTGGAGTCCTGAGGTGGCATGGACATTATATGCTGAAAGAGAGTGTGTGAGAGACTTAGCCAAATTGCCTTCTATAGCAGACCCCCTCTCAACCCAGTAATAGCATGAATGGATTAAGCCATTCATGCAACTAGATCCCTAATAGCCTCTTAAAGGTTCCAACCTCATCCTGTGTCTTAAAATTAAATTTCAACATGAGTTTTTGAGAGGAAAAGCCATATTCAAACCATAGCATCATTTTAGATAAAAATTCCCACTGCTAATTGTGCCATATCCCTTCAGTGATATGTACCTACTCTCTTCTACTATTAGGAGCAATTATATTGTCAAGTTTGAGAAGCATTGGGTATGCCATGAATTTTTCTTAATTATAGGGATACAGAAATGACTAAAACATAGGCCCCAAATTCCAGGATATCATAATGGGGGCTGTAAAATATCCCCACATAGATATTGAGTTCCTGGAGGAAAGAGTATCATCCTCTGTCACTGAATCAATAAAACACACAGCATTATCCTATAATGATCACTTTGTTTAACAAACATTGGCTGAACACCTTGCCCCGTATGCCAGACTACTCAAGGCTGGGGATATAGCAATAAATTGGGCACAGGTCCTGCCCTCAGGTGAACCTTCTGGTGGGAGAGACAATCAGTGAAGCAGAGACTCAAAACACCTGAGGGCACTGTACTCCATAGAGAAGCACTACAAACGAAGGTTTGTGGAGGGAAAGAATTCCACATGGGGTCACATTTAAGATTTGAATAACCCTATTTTGGGAAGTATGTCAGTAAAAACAACAAAAAGTTATGCCACTGCTATAGTTTGGATCTGAAATATTCCCAAAGGCTCATGTGTTAAAGGGTTGGTTGTCAACTTTTGACGTTATTTGGAGGTCGTGGAACCTTTAAGTGTGTGTGGGAACTACTGGAAAGAAGTCCTGGGTTGTGCTTTTGAAGAGGATTGCTTCCCAACCACTGTGATGTGTGAGGTGAGTGTTTTTGCTCTACCATGTACTCTCCCCTGTGATGTTCTGCCTCACAGCAGGCTCAGAAAGAGTAGAGCCAGCCAACCATGGACCGAAACCTCTGAAACTGTGAGACAAAATAGACCTTTTCTCTTTGTAAGTTGTTTATTTCAGGTATATTCCCACAGCAACAAAAAGCTATCAGTTACAAAATATGGAGGGTACTGCCCATTGGTTTGAAGCTTTTCATGGAACCTCTGACAAATGGCTCCAGACAGAATTTGCCAGGATGGCAGTGGTTCTTAGGATTTCTGTGTTTAGTTCACTTAAAATATTTTTTTGACCATGCATAGGTGGCACACACCTGTAATTCCAGTGACTCAGGATGGTGAGGCCAGGAGGATTGCAAGTTTGAGATCAGCCTGGAAAACTTAGACCCTGTCTCAAAATAAAATATTTATTTTGCAGTACCTGGAATTGAAAGCACCTGGGGACACTTTACTACTGAGTTACATCTCCAGCCTTTTTTATTTTACTTTTTAATTTTGAGACAATTTCTCACTAACTTGCTTATAGCCTCACTAAGTTGCAGAGGCTGCTCTCAAACTTGTGATCCCCCTGCCTCAGCCTCTCGATTCCCTGAGATTACAGGTGTGCACCACCATGTCTGTCTCAAAATAAAAAATTTTTTAAAAAGGATTAAGAATGTAACTCAGTGGTAGACCACTCCTTGGCTCAATCCTAAGTACTACAAAAAAAAAGTGATTAAAAGCACATAAAATTTGTTATCTTAACCAAGGAGGGTGGCAGGAAACTGCTTCAGTAACTTTTATCTAAATACTCATCTGGAGGATGTTAATATCTTGAGAGGCAAAGAGCCTGAGAGAGCTAGTTCCTTCAGGGAAGAGTTTTTGTATTGTGTAGTCATTTTTTTTACCACTTTTGTGGAGGAACAACTTCTGTCTTAGATCCTTAAGAGGAATAAGAAAGGGTGCTACAATAAAGCCATGCAGGGAGCTTGATATGTCAACCTGGAGTTTGTGGGAAAGGCATTTGTTCTAGTAAGAGAAACTGTGACTGAACTGTTCTAGATTGGGAGATCAGAGAGAGAAAGAACTGCATTCAGAGTAAACTATATTCTCACTGATGAGGGCAAAGAACCGTGTACTTTCTGTGACCAAATTTGAAACACATGTCAAGGTGCTTGTTAGGACCATTTTACATTTTGCCCAAGCATTTTTGAATCTGTGGGTTCATGATGGGCCCCCAAGAGTGTTTGCTTGGGATGGAATATTCCAGTTCTGTTCATCTCCAGGGCTATAAAGGCCCCACACATACTGTTTACTAATCCCAAGGAAAGAACTTGGAGGACTCAATGCAGAGGTTTTGGATATTTATTACTTACTCCTTGGTGGTGGTGGGCTAGGATATAATGGAGGGATCTACTGTGTCTATAAGCAGGGGGAATGTATAGGATAGGTCACATACCCACTGCACAGGTGGGTTTACTCAGATGTTTTGTGTGTATGTTCCTTTTTTTTACAACTAGGGTTATTTTGTTTAGATCCTCTCCTAAAGATTGGAGAGAAGGGAAGGGATCAGCTTCCTCTCTCCATTTCCTTCATTATCACATTCTTTAGAGAATTAATCTCATTGTAAGCTTTCCTAGGCACTGATTAGTGTTTAACCCAAGTGATCAGGAGCTGAGGGTAGAAGGCACAAGTAGCTTGGAAGAGAAGATGATTCATTAAAAAAACAAGTTGAAAGGCTCCAGTGGGGTTATCTGTGGAGAATTTATGTGTCCCATGAGATAAAGAATGTCATGTCCTGAATGTGCCAGATCAGATCTAGCATCCTTTACCAGTTTGGATCATTAATTTTATGTGTTAACTTGACTGGGCTATAGGGTGTCCATACATTTATTCAAACATCATTGTGAATGAGTCTGTTAGAGGATTTTGGATGAGCTTAACATTTGTGTCAATAGATAAAGTAAGGTGGATTGCTCTTCTTACTGTTGGTAGCCCATATACAGTAGATTGAAGGCCTGAATAGAATAAAAACACTGACCCTCCCCTGAGCAAGAGGGGATTCCTTTAGTCTGACTTCCTTCCAGTTGGGATATCAGTTTTTTTCCCCCCACCTTTGGATGTGAACTGAAATGTTGGCTCTTACTGTCCTTTGGATTGGAAACATCATCAGCTCTCCTGGGACTCCTGCAGATCTTGGGACTTGCCATCCTACATAATTGGGTCAACCAATTTCTTATAATATGTCTATATTGTATGACATATAATGTTATATAAAATCTCCTAATCTGTTTCTCTGGAGAGCCCTAATATACTAGTCAATTAAGACTTATCTTGTCCTGTTCTTCCTTCCCCAACTCTAACCTGGATGAGCCATTGGCAGTCTAGTGGTGGGCAAAGGAGAAGGATGAGGAAAGAAAATTCACATAGGGAAATAGAGAAGAATCTTCTCTCTCTCTCCTCTTTGACTACCAAGAAATTTGATCGTGTCCACCAGAAGAAAGTTCGAATTATAAGACAAAACCCAACTGTGTTAAATATTACCTGACTAATTGTAAGGTGAGTCAGGTTTCTTGAAACCTGTGTTTTCTTATCAGTGAAATAAGACTTAACAAGGCCTTCCTTACCTCTCTTATGGATTGTTAAAATTATCAAAACAACTAGTATAAGTGAAAAGATTAAGGCACTAGGCTCTGTACAAGGCATAATTATGGTACGAGTTCAGAGGAACAAAAGGGCCCCTGGCCTTTCCCTAGCTATGGGATAAAAACAAAACTCGAATTATTCCTTTGGAATAGGGAGAAATAAATATTTAACATCAAGTGTGTGGCACATTCTGGACTGGTCATTTTTTGTACTGGAGATTAATTTCAGGGGTGCTGAACCACTGGTCCATACTCTCAGTCCTTTTCATTTTTATTTTATGACAGGGTCTCACTACGTTGCTAAGGCTGGCCTCCAACTTGCAATCCTCCTACCTCAGCCTTCTAAGTCACTGGAATTGTAGTTGTGCATCACCATGCCCAGTTCTGTTGGGCATTTTAACAAAACTAACTCAGTTAATCCTGGCAACATCTGCTTTCGTATGTGTTATCTCCTTTTTATAGATAAGTAGCCTGAAGCTCAAAGTGACAACTTTGCCAAGATCACACACTCAGCAAGTGTTGGAGGCAAGGAATTCACGACTGTCTGACTGGCAAATTCATTCCCTTAATTATTGAGTCATTTTGCTTCCTAAATTTGGTTTATGATGAATTATAATTTTCTCTGAGAGGAATACCTGAATCTCAGTCATTCACTGTTGGACAGCTGGGTGTGAATAAGTGTCAGCTACTTTTCTCAAAGCACGTTTTATATGGGGTTAAAGGATGGAAGCAGAGGGCATTGGGTATCATTTAAGGTTGAATGATATTAAAATATTAGAAGAGGTTGGGCAATGTGGCATACGCCTGTAATCCCAGTTGCTCAGGAGGCTGAGGCAGGAGGATCGTGAGTTCAAAGTCACCCCCAGCAACAGCAAGAAGCTAATCAACTCAGTGAGACCCTGTCTCTAAATAAAACACAAAAAAGGGCTAGGGATGTGGCTCAGTGATTAAGTACCCCTGAGTTCAATCCCCAGTACCAAAAAAAAAAAAAAATTAGAAGAACAGGATGTGGTGGCATACACTTGTAATCCTAGCCTAGGGAGGCTAAAGCAGGAGATTGCAGGCTTGAGGCCAACCTTGGCAATTTAGCAAGACCCTGTCTCAAAATGAAAATTAAAAGCACTGGGATGTAGCTCAGTGGTAGAGTAACCCTGGGTCAAATCTCTAGTGCCAAAAAAGAAAAAAGAAAAAAGAAAGAAAGAAAGAAAAGCAAAGTAGGGAAGGTAGTGGAAAAAGAAATATTGGCTATTCATCAAAAATGGTTTTGATGAATGTATACTCTATTACACAGTTGTATGACTTTGGAAAAATTATTTTAACTTATTTGAATTAAATGAAAATAAGTTGAATTTTTGAGGATCAAGATGATGTTTGTGAAGTTGACTTTTGATATTTTGTCCAATGCTCTGTGTCCTTTGATGGGCACCTTTCCATATTCCATGTGATTTTGCTGGAATTATTAATCATGATGCCCCAGTCCTGGCTATAATAGTGGTAATTATATAATATAGGATGGGCCTTATGCAGTTTCTATCCCCTGGCAACAATTGTCAGTCTACATGTAGGCCCCAGATCTAAACAGGGCCAATCAGATATTTTCTATGGGTTGACTTCTGGGTGCTGGGAAGAATATCCACTTTTTTCTGTTTGGGTTTCTAAACTGGAAGCATATAAACTTGAAGCTATGGATAGTCATCTTTCTCAGTGCACAGAGAGAATCTGTCAACAGTATTAACCCAGCACACAGAAGAGTTGAGATGTGTGCTCTTGAGTCCACATGTGCCTGAAGCAGGTTACCTTTTATGAATCCCTGTTTTTGCTTGAACATTTCCAATAGAGTGTCTCTCAAATACTTCTGAATCTTGACTTATACATTGTTATAGCACATATAAAATGCATATAGCATGAATAGTGCTGAATAAATGATAATATGTGGTAGAGAAAATAGTTTGAAAACAAATGTACTTTTTCATTTGCATTTTCAGGTACACAAAATTTTTTTCTTAGCTTAAGACATCCATCTACTTCTAAAGAAAAAAGATTGAGAATAAAAATGAAAGTAAACACTGACCTTCTGCTCTTGACATTCAAAATAGAATTCTATGCTAGGAACAGAGCCAGACATTGTAGAGATGATTTTTTCTAAATTCCCTAATCTCCTTCTTTAGCATATCAGGATCCATAATTGGTGAAATGGAGAGTATAAGAGGAAAAACTCTTCCTTTTAATGTCTATACTGCGAGAAAATGCTCAGGTAGGAGAGGTCATGCATATGTCCCACTATCTCCTCTTCATTGTGTGATATGTGCTGAGCCAATATGGAGTGGCTCACCATATTTTAAGTGGGTGGAAAAGGTAGCAAGACAGAGAGATTGACTTTGTTTCCTTGTGGTGTAGACACTAGGTTTAGGGCTACTATGCATCTATGGAGCTTACAACATAATCCATGGGTCAGAGAGCCAGAACGACATGGAAAATATTTGGAAGAGTCCCAGCCCAGTCGAAGCTACACAGAGCATTATTAATACTACATATGTCAGATGTTCTTGATGTAGAGCATGAAGGGTTATTGCTGTGATTTGGGCCACAAAATCACAGTTTACTTCTCACTGAGGTGACGGAAGATGCCAAAAAAAAGCAAAGAGTAAAATCATTGGCAGTCAGCCTGGCACATTCTATTTTTGAAGGGACTCAAGAGTGTATAGAATTAAAGTTAAGAATTGTCTGAATTGGGTAATACCTCTAACTGTCCACAAATGTTTCTTCAGCAACCCTCCTGGGTATCCTATTTCCAGGGTGTGCAATATGGACTTAATTGGAGGCTTAGTTTATTTTAGAAGCCCCTTTCCTCCAAGGTCCTGTGGTCCTGTGATATCAAGTTTCTAAGATGTATGTGCAGTCTTGAATTCTGCCCAGAGATAGGTCATTCTTAATCTAAAAAGTCCAGAGAGCCAGGCTTCACAGCCAGGCAGTTGAGCATCCTGGTGTCTAGTGGAAGGATGCCTCTTCAAGGTTTTGACTTCCAGACCTGTGAGTGCCCTAAACCCTATGGGAGGGGTAACAATGCAAAGGAAGCTTCTTTTCAGATGATTCATAGTGCTGTACTTGGTTTCCATTTATTTTTAGATAGCTTTAATTATTTGAAAGTTAATTCATTTTCTTTCCCCATTTTTATTGGTGCACTATAATTATACATAACAGTGGGACTTATTACATTTCCATACATGCACATGTATAACAATATAATTTGGTCAATATCTTTCCTAAGTGTTTTCCCTTTCTCTCTCTTCCTCACTCCTCAGTCCCTTTTCTCTACTTTATTGGTTTCCTTTTATTTTTCATGAGATTCCCCTCACTTTTCTTTTCCTTTTTCCTCTCTAGCTCCCACATGAGACAAAACATACGTTTGACTTTCTGAGTTTGGCTTTTTTTGCTTAATATAATGCTCTCAAGTTTCATCCATTTTCTTTCAAATGACATAATTTTGTTCTTCTCTATGATTGAATAAACTATCATGTATGTGTGTATGTGTGTATCCATCTATATATATTTATATATATATATATGTGTCCAGTGGTATATATATATACGATTTATATACATATATATATCCATTGTTATATATACATGTGATTATATATTATATATATTATATACACACATATATATATATATAAAATATATATATATATATATATATATAATCACATGTATATATACCACTGGACACCTAGACTGGTTCAGTAATTTTGCTACTGTGAATGGTGTGATTATAAACATGGATATGCATGTATTGCTATGGTATGCTGACTTTAATTCTTTAGGATATACACCCAAAAGTGGTATAGCTGGTCATGTGTTTGTATTAGGGTTCTCTAGAGGAACAGAATCAACAGGAAGTATGATTATAAAAAGGAGATTTATTAGACTGGCTTATGTGACCAGAAGCTGGATAGTCCACAATGACTGCAGGCTGGACAGATGGAAGAACCAGTAGCTGTGAAGTTCAAGAGGTTAAAGCCCCAGAACGAGAGGGATCAACTGTACTACCCTAGTCTGAGAGGGAAGGCTTCTGAAAACTCTCTAGTGAATCACTGGCGGAGTCCACTTTGGAAGAGTGAAGGAGAAAGAGTCTGATACCCTCAGGTAATTGCATAGCAATCAAAAGCCTGTTCAAGAATTGAGCTTGCATCTGCCGTTTCCTTGTTCTTCCAATTTTTATCCAAGTCACCATCCTATTGGACGGTGCTGCCCATGCTTAGGGAGGGTCTCCACTTCAGTTCACTATCCCACATGTCAATCATTCCTAGACACACCCTCATTGACACACTCAGAAGTCTCTTAATCATAGGCATCTCTTAATCCAATCAAGTTGAAAATTCAAATTATTACAATGTGGTTCCTTTTGTAGTCTTTTGAGGAACCTCCATACTGATTTCCTAGTGGTTGTACCAATTTAAAATCCCACCAACAGTATAAAAATCATAAAACTGTTCCTTTTCCACACACATCCTCTCCAACACTTATTAATTTGTGTTGTTTTTTTAAGTGCTGGGGATCAAACCCAGGGCTCCACATTTGTTAGGGAGGCACTTTGTCACTGAGCTACATTCCCAGCCCAATTTTTCGTATTCTTGATGACTGGTATTCTACAAGAGATATGAAATCTCAGTATACTTTTGATTTGCTTTACCCTAAATGCTAAGGATGTTGAATTTTTTTCATATATCTGTTGCACATTTGCATTTCTTCTTTTGAGAAGTGTCTGTTCAGTTCATTTGCCCACTATTGATTAGGGTTATTCAGATTTTTGATGTTTGAGTTCTTTTTTATATTCTGGATATTAATCTGGACAGAAGAGTCCCTAGCAAAGATTCTCTCCCATTCTGTAGGTACTCTTTACATTCTTAATTGTTTCCTTTGCTGTGTAGATTTTTAATTTGATGCCATCCCATTTATTAATTCTTGGTATTATTTCTTGAGTCCTATTGAAGAAGTTCTTGCCTGTGTCTATATGTTGAAGTTTTGACCCTACACTTTCTTCTTGGAGTTGGTAAGTTTCTGATTAATTCCTAGGTCTGATCCATTTTGAGTTGACTTTTGTTCAAGGTGAGAGGTATGGATATAGTCTCATTCTTCTACATATGGATAACCAGTTTTCCCAATACCAAATATTTTTATGCTTTTATTAGTGCAGTATAGTTACACATATAGTTGGATTCATTTTGATATAATCATACATACATGGAATTTAATTTACTCTATTTCAGTTTCCAGTGCCTCCTCTTTCTTTTCTTTTTTCCCTCCCCCTCCCCCTATTCCCCTTTGTCTACTCTCCTGGTCCTACTTCTGTTTGTTTAATTGGTGCCTTGTATGTATACCTCATGGTGGAATTCATTGTGATATATTTATACCTGAACATAGTGTAATTTTGTCAAATTCATTCCACATTTCCTCGCTATTCCCATTTCCCTCTTACTTTTCTCTAGCTTCTGCATATGAGAGAAAGCATTCAACCCCTCATTTTCTGACTCTGGCTTATTTCACTTAAGAGAATGTTTCTAGTTCCATCCATTCATTGGCAAATACCATAATTTCATTCTTCTTTATGGCTGAGTAAAACTCCATGTATATAGACCACATTATCCAACCCATTGATCTCTTGATGGGCACCTGGACTGCTTCCATAACTTGACTATTGTGAATTGTGCTGCTACAAACATTGACATGACTGTATCACTATACTATGCTGATGCTAGTTCTTTTGGATAAATACTGAGGAGTGGCACAGCCAGGACATATGGTGGTTCCATTCCTAGTTTTTTGAGGAATCTCCATATTACTTTTTAGAGTGGTTGAAGTAATTTGCAATTCCACCAATTGGTATCAGTGTGTTTCCACTCCCCATATCCTCACTACCATTCATTTTTATTTGTATTCTTGATGATTGCCATTCTCACTGGAGTGAGATAGAATCTTGGTGTGTAGGCCCTGTCCCCTGGAAGGAGGCCTACATGGCATATGTCACAAGATGGAGGTGCCAACCAGGATCCTCTGGAACTAGGGCCTCATCTGCTTTTCCTGTGCTCTGTGAACAGGATGTTCTTCTGTGGTTGGTAAAATAACTCTTCTGTGGCTTGTGAGCCTGTCACCTCCTGGGTTCACAGAATTGCTTGTTACTTTCTGTTACCGACCAATAATCTGCCAAATAGGCTAGTAACTCCTTATGCACGACTTGACCTTTAAGATGTGTGGCTAGCTTAACTGTAAGCACATAAAAGACAGTGTTACATGCAGTAAAGGCAGAAGCAGCTTCCTTTGTGACAAGTGCTCCATCTCCCCTGAATAAAGCTTTTCTCCTCAGATCTTTGCATAGAGACTGAGTCCTTTTCCCACTGTACACCAAAGTTGCACCCAGTGTAGTGCAACTACTCAATCTCTGTTGTTGCAGATGGTGCAACATTGGTGTAGTTTTGATTTTCATTTCCCTGATTGCCAGAGATATTGAACATTTTTAAATATATTTGTCAGCCATTTGTATGTCTTCTTTTGAGAAGTGTCCCTTCAGTTCTTTTGCCCATTTATTAATTGGGTCATTTTTTTTTCCTGAGTGTTAAGCATTTTCAGTTCTTTATATATTCTAGATATTTATTCCCTATCAGAGGAGGAGCTGGCAAAGATTTTCTCCCATTCTGTAGGCTGTCTCTTCACATTCTTAATTGTTTCCTTTGATGCCAGCAGCATTTCTTAAACAGGCTGTTTTTTTCTCCACCCATTGTATTTGGTGCCTTTGTCAAGGATCAGATGACTGCATTTGTGTGAGTTTGTCTTTTACTTCTGTTTTGTTCCATTGGTTTATGTGTCTGTTTTTATGCCAATACCATGCAGTTTTGTTACTATGACTCTGTAATATAATTTTAAGTCAGGTATTGTGATGCCTCCAGGATTGCTTTTTAAAAAATATAGAATTCCTTAGAATTCCTTTGTTGATTCTGGGTCTTTTATTCTTTCAAATCGATTGGAGGACTACTTTTTTCTAGTTTTGTAAAGAGTGTAATTGGCATTTTGATGGCTTGTTGCATTGAATCTATAGTTTGCTTTTTGTACTATGGCTATTTTAACAATATTAATTGTGCCTATCCATGAATATAGAAAATCTTTCTGTCATCTAGTGTCTGCTTCAATTTCTTTCTTTAGTTTTATAATTTTCCTTGTAGAGGTCTTTCACCTCCTTGATTAAATTTATTCCCAGATTTTTTTTTCCTTTGAGGCTATTGTGCATGAGAGTGTTTTCCTGGTTCTTTCCCAGCAGATTCATTATAGGCGTATATGAAAGTAATTGATTTTTGTATGTTGACTTTATATCTAGCTGCTTTGCTGAATTTGTTTATTAGCTCTAGAATCTTCTAGTGGAGCTTTTTGGATCTTCTAAGTATAAGATCACATCATCTGCAAACAGTGATAGTTTAACTTCTTTCCTATTTTTTTATCCCTTTTGAAGATCATTTTTACATTATTTTTCAACATTCAGCCATGCTAATTGTCCCATTTTTGTCCCAGGAGCCAACTAGACTAAGTACTTCATTACAAATAATAACTGTTCCACATTAGTCTAAGTCAAATAAGCCAGACAAAGAGAAACTACCACTCCATGATCTTATGTTGAATCAAGAAAACCTTAAACTCACAGAGGTTATAATAGTAATTACAAAGGGCAGGGCTGGGGGAAAGGGCGTGTATTGGTTAAAGAATACAAAATGTTTGTTCCAATTATAAAATATGTTCTGAAGACCTATGCATGGCATGGTCACTATAGTTTATAATGTATACTTGAAATCTGCTTAAAGAGTAGCTCTCAAGTGTTCTTACTCACCCCCCGCCACAAAAAAAAACTATGTGAGGAGGTGTGTGTGTTAATTAGCTTGGTTTCTTTCTTTTTTTTTTTGTACTGGGGGTAGGACCCATGAATACTTTGCCACTGAGCTGCATCCCTAGCTCTTTTTATTTTAGTTTTTAAAATTGTAAGACAGGGTCTTGGTAAGTTGCTGAGGCTGGCATCAAACCTGCTAGCCTCCTGCCACAGCCTCCTAAGTAGCTAGGATTATAAGTGTGTGCCATGCTTGGTTAGCTTGATTTTGATAATCATTTCACAGTATATATGTGTATCAAAACATCATGTTGTGCATGTCAAACCTGGAAAAAACAAGCAAAAATAACCCTCCCAAGGTTTGCAGATGCTACTAATGGTTTCCCACTAAGCCTTCTCCTGATGAGTTGCTCAAATAGTTCTCAAAGACAAGATTTCATATCCCCTAATAATGTTGGTTGTTTCTTTCTGGGAACAGTAAAATTTGAAAGATACCTTGTTACCTATGTCATCCATAACCAAACAGATACTTCAGGTATGGTTTGTTTGGTACAATGGGATTATTGCTTCCCTTGATTGCTATACCAGTCTTCTGTTAAGATAGTTTATTAAACCAGAACAAACTAATTTGTCTTAAGCTAATAATGGGTGACAGTTGCTTTTTAATCAAGTTGAGGGCACTGGAAGCCTAGGAAGTGAGGGATGAGGAACAACTTTCATTTCTTGTTGGTTTTTATATGCTAATACATTCCCAATTTTTAAAATAGTTGTATTTTTTCATCCTGTGGCCCATATGGATTTGCATACAAAATCAGAAACCCACAAGTAGATTTTCCATTTGTTCAACATTTGCTCCTGACTTTCTGGACCAGATTTAATGAAACTTAATCAGAAAATATATTTAAACTTAATTAACCTTGCTGTGAGATGATTATTCTTATCTGTATTTCTCCACAGATGCAAGAAGGTCTATCTCTATGTATTTAAAAACTATGTATAGTAGTCACATTTTTCCTTTACCCATTCCCACAGTTCTGTGGAACCAAGAAGGACAGGTATTATTAGATGAAGCAAGTAGTATGATTTATGGCACTTATGAATCCTTGGGGAAGAAGTGAAGTACAAATGGATTAGTAAACAAAGAACTGTGAGTCCTTAGATAGCTTCACTAACTTGTCAATTCCAGTCAATTATTGCCCTTAAACTCCCAGTTCTGTGTTAGGATGCTTTCAATATGGCTTATTTAGTCAGCTCTATTTCATGATTGTACAATTTGCTTTCTTTGTCTGAAATGATCTAGTCAAAGACCCCTTGAAAATTCCAAATATTAAGTATCACAATGGTAAGTCCTATGACTGAGCCTGATTTGATTCAGTGGAAAATGACTTCAGTGTGTAAGATTGGCAGTTAATTTAATGAGTGCTGTAGATGTCAATACATTAGTGTAAGCCTGGTGCAGGCAGTAATTTGGTTTCTCATGAGATTCCTGATCAGCATCCTACTATGAAAACTAGGATATTATTCAGTGGGTGCAGAATATACCTGGATAATCAGACCTAAGAAAATTGCTAGTTGCATATCACAATAACACTATGACTACTTGTTTGGGACTCGGTTTCTATTTCTGTAGTAAGCGGTTTGGACTAAGGCCCTTGAAGTTCCAAACCTCTTCCTACAATAACATCATATAACAATGTTTTGGTCAATGATAGACCACACGTATGATGGTCACATAAAATTATAATGGAGCCATCATAATGTCATAGCACAATACATTGATCTTGTATTTGTAGTGATGCTGATATAAAAAAAAAAAACAATTGCACTGCCAGTCATATAAAAGTGTATGCACAGTTGAGCATGGTGGACATGCCTTTAATCCTAGTGACTCAGGAGCTTGAGGCAGGACCATTGCAAGTTCAAAGCCAGTCTGAGCAACTTAGTGAGGCCCTAAGCAGCTTAGCAAGGCCCTGTCTCAAAATAAAATTAAAAAAGGGCTGGGGATGTGGCTCAATGGTTAAATGCCTTGGGGTTCAATCCCCAGTACCAAAAATAAAAGTATGCACAGAACATGATAATGATAACAAATGACTGTCACTTGCTTATGTATTTGCTATAATTTTTATTATTTTTTTAGAATATATAAAAAAGTTTATTGTAAACAATATGCCCTGTTATGCCTGCAGTAGCCTCATGCATCTTGTGTTTACTAAATCTCTTGATTGCATTGAGGTAAGATTGATACATAATATTGCAAGTGTGAAATTGTCACAATTTTGCACAATTAATATGTATTAACAATTTTATAAAAATAGCATATTAAGAGGAGAAAAAGAAATAGCATAAAAAGCCAATTTTAGTATTTGACCTATATACCACCTAGATTTTTCTAAGCACCCTCTGATGTGCCCATAATGAAATCACCTAACTACAAATTTCTCAGAATGTATTCCTGTCATTAAGTAACTAATTACTGAATTTTATTAGTCATCTTAGGAAATAATCCATTTTAAGACACATGCTTCCTAAACAAGAGAGATTTTCTTAGGTCATTTGTGCTATGACCTGCACCCCCTACCAAAATTATGGCTCCACAAACCTTGTCTGACTGCTGAATCATATTTCTGAATGTCTCTCCAGAAAGGCATAAACTGACCATTTTCCTTATATTTTCTAGGATGTTTGTATAGGGAAAAACCTTGCAATATAGAGAGGGTATCTCCCTATGGAACAAAGGGCTGGCTTGCTTATGACCCATTATAGAAGATTCCATAAGCTGTAGTTCTCTAAGCTCAAGGTTCCCCTTCTGTAATGCAACTCACTTCGTGTTCAGGTGTCATTTGACCCACTTCATGTTGCTCCATGGAAACTGGACCTCCAGAACCAATGCAAAAACTCTGATAATCTGTTTACTGCTATTGCCATGAATATTAAATTTTCTTTAATCTCTAATCCAGAAGTCTCATTTTCTAGCAGTATCCATGCAACTGTGCTAGGATAACTTGCTAGTTTGCAAGTAGAATAAAATCTCAGACCCTTCAAAGTTCTCTAGAACAACCTTAGACATATTCACTTTCCTCATTTCATAACATCATAGCACCTAATCTCTGATTAATCTAACCCAAAACACATTTTTTGTGGTACTTCCAGTTGAACCTAGGGCCACTTTACCACTGAGCTATACCTTCAGTCCTTTTTATTTTGAGAGAGGATCTCACTAAGTTGCCCAGGTTTGCCTAAAAATTTCTAGAAATAATAAATGGCCTTGAACTTGGGACCCTCCTGCCTTGACTTCCTGAGTTGCTGGGATTACAGGCATGTGCAACTGTGCCTGGCCACATTTTATCTTTTATTGATTTTACGTTAATTTTATCTCCCAAGTATGTTGTAAGCTCTGAGACCAGGTCAATACTTTTCTGTCTACCTGGTAGCAGCTGGTAAAAGGATGCATGCATAGTAGGGGCTCAATATGTTTTTTGATGAATTTTGATGTTATCTATGTCAGTTGAAATAAAATATTACATGATTTTTACCATTGACCTTCTTGGCTTGTATGTCTGATGATGGATGGAAACTATAGATTTACTCTCTTGAGAAATAGAAAAGCTCTAATGAGAGAAGGGGGAGCTGATTTTTTCTCTGGTATTCCTCAGTCAGTTGGACATTAGTGACTAATGGCACAATTTCAAAATGATTTTGAGGCCCACATTTCAGAAAGTATCAGGGGCAGTTTGTTTTTCGGAGCTATTAATAATTATCATGCTTTGTTTGTGAAGAACTAGAATATATTCTGTTTTTGTAGAATTCAATAGCATTGGGAGATCATCTGTACCAGCCTTCTACCTTCAGCATCAATGGGAGATCATTTTACCTTGATAGTGACCTCAGAAAAGGGTTTGACTCTCTGTGAGTGCAGTCTCCAAAGTTATGCATTTGTATACTTGCTGCTTGTATTCTTATGAGTATCCTACTAAAGGATCATTATGCCAGAAGCAGAAACACCTATATATGTATTTTCATTTCGCATATTGTTTCCAATAATCTAGATTATTATTACTTAAGTAACTAATTTTTCTCTGAGGGAATATGGAGACACAATGGATTTTCTACCTTTAGTGCTAACATATTAGAACCCAGAGCTCTTTTTGTGGATATAGTCTGATGATGTACTCCATAGCCTCATAACTTTATTTTTGTAGGTATTAGAACTGCAACACACTCTCAATTCAGTCTTCCTGAGTTCAACTGATTACTTTACAGATGTGACATGGTTATCATTTTCTAACTTTAGCTTTGCAAATCTGGCATTTTCTAACTTTAGTTTTGTGAATTTAGACTGTTTCTTCTCATTTAGAAAAAAAAATTCCTCCTATATGAATTTGAGTATGCTGCCACCAAGTGTTTGCCAGTCCTTTGATTTACATGGCCTTACTACTTCAACTACAGGTTGTATTATTTTCTTTGTTGGTGGTATGCATGTTAAGATAGGCGGATGTGATGCCTGTGAATAGGCGAAGGTATCAGGCATCAGAAGGAGTTAGGGTCAATATTCATGAAATGTCAGGAAGACATTGAGGGACAAAAAATGGGCTGTCCCTTAAGGAAGGGAGAAGAAGGGCAGTCTGAGGTCCAAAGAAGGAGATTAGGGAGTTGTAGGGGAATAGAGAGGGAAATAGCAAAAAAGTAAAATGATCCACAGTTAAGAGAATTGTATTACTGAAATAATTTTTCATCTTTTGTTTCTACATTTTTTATAGTTCCTGTATTTATTGGGAACTTTGAGTAGCAAGATAGAAGCATTATCGTGAGCAGTATTATTTGTTGTACATCTTCATATACTCCACAGGGTCTAGCATAGTGCTGGTCATGTACTTGGCTCATAATAAGTGTCCTTTGAATAAATCCCCCAAACTTGCAGGAGTTGAGATGACATGTAATTGAAGTGTACAGTGCTGGCCTGAAACACATGGGCAGTTCCCAGTGAGCAGATCCTGACAGTGTTCCACCTCTATCAAACTGAGGCCCTGTGCAACTTTAATTGACTCCTGTGACCAAACTTTCAAATTTGATTCTTCTCTAAATCTTCTGAGTAAGGTATTTACATGCCTCCTCTCCCTTCCCCCTTTCCCCCTCCTCCTCTTTCTTCATCCTCTTCCTTCAAATGGCAGATCCAAGGATCTTGGTTTCCTTCCTACCTTTGAACCAGCCTGAGTGCTTGGAGACAAGGGACAAATGGAAGCTTTTGATTGGAGCACATGAGACCTGGATCTTCTTTTATTCATATGTATATATGGAATGGCTAGATAAGGTTTTTAAAAGTGCCTATAAAAAGAAAACTGAAGATTGTTCCATGTGGATGTTTTTTGGAATTAACACCCTGACTATGTAGGTCTACTCCAGAAGAGGATTTGCCTTTACTTGATAAGGCTTGTGCGATGTTATCTTTGGCCTGGGTCAGTATATGACCACATAACTAGTTTTTCAAAATACATGCTTGGGTTTCATTCATTACATAAATATTATAATGTATGAAAACCTGGTGAAATTTGCCTGGATATGCTGACCCTAATATGGACATTAAATCCATGAGGACTATAATTTTAGTGAGCAAGTGTGTTGATCTGTTTAGCACCATAGATATTCATATCTTTAATACACAGTTCCCCAAATGGGGTTCCATGTAGAGCCATATAGCATAGTAGATAAGTAGAGGGGCTTGTAAATCAGACATGCCTGGGTCAAATTTTACCTCTGTCTCATTGGAGCTGTTTCATGTTGGGCACGTCACTTCACCTCTTTTTGCCTCCTGTTACTAACCTGCAAAATAGACTAAGATTAATTGTTTTATGTGCTTGTTACGAAAGAAAAATGGCAAGACGCATGTAGCACTCTTAACACAATGCTTGGCTTATAGTAAGTACACAATCACTGATAGCTATTATATACATTTCTTCCTAAAACACAAAACTTAGAAAGTGATGGCTCTGAATAGTGTCTATTCACTTACCACTATGTCCTTGTCTTCAGCTTCTGAGGGTTGTGAAGATTCTCTGGGCACAGAGGCTCAAGCTATCTCCTGCCCCAAAGAGTACTGAGCAAATGGGAGCTTTTAAGCTAAATAGGATGTCATTTTGAGTCCCTATTGTTCTAATTTCTTTAGACATTTCTGAAGAATGATAGAATTGCCTTCAGTTTAAATTTCCCTCCCTTCCCAGATAAGTTTTCCAAATGTCCACTTCCTATTACCTCAATCAAGGCCAGAGTTGAAGAAAATGGGCCTTTAATCTCTAACAGGCTGAGAGTACCATTTAAACTCAGGAACAAATTGTATTGGAAAAGTAGCAAAATCACTGAAATGAATTGTCATGAAATGGGGCCTCACATGAAAGCACAAGGCAGATCCTGGTCCTAATTGGCAGTGGAGTTAGTTAAGAGGCTAATTCCAAATGCTCCATTGCAGAACATGCTCCCCACTTCTTTCTCCCCTCCTCCCCCTGCTGCTTTTGATTGCTTTTGACTCTCACAGCTTTTGGAAGATGATGATCATTTTTAAAAAATCTATAATTCATGAGCTTTGTACAGGCACAGAAAAATGTCTGAACTGTGGTAAAATTTCAAGTGTTCTTTGTGTGAGGGTGATTAATGATCCCCCAAATGTGTCCCTATAATAATCCTGGGAATCTATGAATATCTTACCTTAAATGCTAAAGGAACTTTGAATAGGTGATTTAGTTAAGAATCTTGATATGGGAAGATTGTCCAGGCATGTACAGTGGAGCTTAATATAATCATTAGGGTCCAAAGGGGAGAGACAAGAGAGGAGTCAGAAATAGATGATAAAATAGAAGCAGAGATTGGAGTGATGACTTTGAGGATCAAAACCCAAGGAATCCAGGCAGCCACAAAAGCTGAAAGGGTTAAGTAAATGCATTTCCCCTTCAGATTCTCAAAAAAAAACCAGCCCTGCCTACTTTGTGACTGACCCAGTGAGTACTATTTTAGACATTTGGCCTCCAGTATGATAAAGGAATGAATTTTTATTGTTTTAAACCAGTTCCTCAAATTCTTTCAGATATGCTGTGAAGCTAGAAATTCTTTGTATTAGAGTTATTTTTTAGTTCGCATTACTAAAAGACATGATTATTAAAAACTTTCACTAAAATGCAATGGGAAAATGTGTTTTTCAACATTGAGCCTATTTGTACTTTGGTCTGACTGGCTGGCAGAGTACACAGCAGGAGATGTGGCATACAGGGTCATCTGGACCTTGGGGCATTGAATTGAATTCATGGGTGGGATCTTTATGGCTGATCTGTGTGGTTGCATGTAGCAAGTGATGAGATTGCCAAAAGGGAAGTGAGAGTCTAAAAACTAAATCCCATTTATCATACTTTCCCCCATATCTGTCTAGTGAAAAACTCAACACTTTGGCCATGAGCAACATCTATGTGACTAATCCAGTTTCAAGCCTGTTCCATAGAGCTCTGGTGAGCTTAAAGGAATAAATAACATTTCGTGCTTGCCTAGTGTTATAAACTTTGACTTGGGAACCTGCTGCTCTTTTGTTGGCCCCTGTAGGATTTGGTCTGCTTCTGGTACTCTGACATCCTGCCACTTCTACTGCCTATTGTGAACTCCTGATCTTCTCTAACTTTAGATCTTTGGGCTAACTGCAAACACTTTTCCATTCTTTGTTAGAGCCTTGTAATTTTTGCTTCTAATAATCCTTTTCCTTAAACTTTGCCACCTAGCCCCTGGCACCAAAGCCACCATCAAACCCTGATCAGGGGACCTCCCAGATTCTTTGAGATGACACTGTCTGAGAGAGAATTCTCCTCTCCACTGCATCCACACCCAAGGAATTTTGGCCTTTACAGTAAGAAGTAGCAGCTTTACAGATGAAGAATCTTTCCTCCAAAATCCTGCTTTGTCTGAAACCAACACACTCCATCACCTCCCTTCCTTACCTCTGATCTCACCTCTATACTACTGCAACAAAAGTCAGGAAAACCGAGAGGCTTTGAACCCATTAGTAGCTTTACTCCTTCATCTCCACTTGTAGTTTGATGATTATGAGGAGCATGGACCTGATCAATTAGACCTTTAAAGATGCATGTCAGAACGACACAGCTAATATATATGGTCTTCAACCTAAGAAGGAGAGATTTCCTATTTCTGAGATCTGTTGCCTCAGAATGAATACAGTGATACCTTCCAAGAATGAGCCTATAATACAGGATATGTAACAGATTCACTTATTAAGCTACCAGGTGGTTTCAGGAAAAATCCATCCAAATGGGAGTGCCTATTTCTCAGTAACTGAACAGGTGAGCCCAGGTACTATAAAGGAGCACTTCTGATTTGTTTATGGGTCTAAACTGTACAAACACAAGAGCCCAAGAATATCAAGTAAGCCATATTGAATTCTTAAAAATCAAGGAATGATGTGATCTGAATCCCAGGCTATGTTTTTTTCTTTTGTTTATTAAATAATGTTCTAGCCCTTGACAATACCTAGTAATAGAACAAGGGGTTGAGTGGTGGTAGAACAGACTGCATTGGAATAAAAGTCTTTGGAATTCAGGAGGGCTTACTGGGTCAGGTTAATCCTCGGCTGAGACAGATGTAATTATTTATTTCATGATTTGGTTATTATAGGCTTGAGTACATGGTAGTTGAATTCTGAGTAAGTTCAGAATCAGGTCAGACCACAGAAGGATAAGAACAGATAATTATAAATATTCATAATAACAAACTGAACAAAGAACCAAATCATTGATCAAGCAGAGGGAGGCAGTTGACCAATGGTCATCCAAGGAACTAGCAATTGGCAGAGTACAGATAAGCTGCTGATCAATTATCAAGGAATTATGGCAGTGTATATTAGGGATTCATATCAGGATTCAGACTAGGAAATATTTTTGTGTGGAAATTCAATATCATTACTGAGATTCAAGTCAAGAAATCAGACACAGGATAGGAAAGACATGTAAGTGCTCTGATTATGGAGGGATAATGGAGTGGTGGGCTTCTGAGTATGGGCAACAGGGAGTGGTAGGTAGATGGGCAAAGAGTAGCATGGGTTATAGATGGAGTTGATGAGGCTGTGGTAGTGGGTGAGGCTAGAGGGTGTGCCTAATGGAGAAGTGTTATGGTTTGGATCTGGCATGTCTCCCCTCCCCAGAAGGCTCATGTGTTAAAGGCTTGGTCCCCAATGCAGCAATGTTCAGATGTGGGGCTTTGGGGGAAGTTATTGGCTCACAGGCACTCTAATGTATCAATGAACTGATCCATTGATGTATTTCATAGTTGAATGGACTGTTGGGAGGTAGTAAAAGCCATAGGAGGTGGGACCTCGTTGAATGGAGTGGGTCCTTGGAGGGGACATATGTCAGTAGAAGAATGTGACTTGGTTTTAAATTGCAAAATTAATGATCTCTTCCAAAATCTTACTAACCAGTATCTTCCTCCAAGCTGTTATCTATGATGTAACTAGCCTGAGTGAGTTTTTGGAAATGCTAGGCTGATTGCATTGTGTCTAATTGCTCTCAGGATAAAAGACCAGATTCTTTACTATTTTCTATAAGACATTGTATGGTTTGGCTCCAGTTCATATCTTTAGCCTTATCTTCTACCATTTTCCCTGTCTCTCTTGGTACTTTAGCCACACTGGTTTTCTATAGGATCCTCACCTCCCCACCATCTCAGACCTGTTACACATGTAATTCTTGCTGCTTGGAGTACATGTTACCTCTGTCTTCATCTTTCCAGTCTCAACTTAGACACCACAACATCAAGAAGGAAACAGTTGATTTGTTTATTTTAAATAATGTCCATTTATTCTTTATAATGGTTCCACTCAACACCATCAATTATACTCACAAGTCATATTCACTAACATTATCTACCACAAGCAGTGAGCCCACCCCCTCCCATGCACCACTTCAAACAGGCTTTACCACTCTACCACCATTGCCCACTTTCATGTCTACCACAGCACCCTTCTTGTATTAGTCAGCTTTTTGCTTTTATCACAAAATACCTGAGAAGAAAAATGGACTTGAAGGAGAAAAGATTTATTTTGGTTCATCATTCCAGAGGTTTCAGTAAATAGTCATTCATCCTCATCACTATGGCCTTGTGGTGAGGCAACAGGGAGAGTGTGGTAGAGCAGAGCTGCTCACCTCATGGCAGCCAGGAAGCAGAAAGAGTAAGGAAGAGGGCAGGGACAAGATATAGTCCCCAAGGGTATGTTCCCAAGGACCCACTCCATTGAACTAGGTCTCACTCCCTACACTTTCCACTACCTCCCAAAAGCCCATTCAACTATGAAATACATCAATGGACCAATTCATTGATGAGGTTAGAGTGCCCATGATCCAATAACTTCCCCAAAGCCCCACATCTGAACATTGCTGCATTCAGGGGTCCAAGCCTTTAACACAACACATGAAACTTTGGGGGACATTCCAGATCCAAACCATAACACTTCTCCATTAGGCACACCCTCTAGCTCCACCCAATACCATTAGCCTCATCTATTCCTTCTATAGCCCATGCTACCCTTTGCTCCATCTCCCTAACATTCCTTATTACCCACACACAGAAGACCACCACAACATCATCCCTTGCCCATCTATCAGCAGCAAAACACTAGCAGCCCTAACCCAATGTTCCTATTAGTGAGCAAGGGCCCCCTTACTTGCAGTTCAGGTATTAGCCTGCTTCAGTAATGTCTTCCCTGACCATTCAGTCTGGATGAGGTTTCTCTGTTTGCCCTTCTAGTGGTACCCATCTTCCCTGCCCTTCTTCCAAGTACTTATCACAACACTAATCATACAGTACTTCTGGTGATTGTGTTTAATGTTCATCACCCCACAGGATCCATGTCTATATTGTTCAATTTTATTTCACCTGTGCCTAGACATACAATAGATCTCAAAAAATTTGCTGAAATTTGGATCAAGTGATAAAGATAAATATATCTGAGGTTTCAAGCAGCTAATGTGCTCAGGGTTACACAACTAGTAGGTGCCAGAGCTGAGATTCAAACTCCTGTTTGGGTGCCTATAAATCATGTGGGTTCTTAATCATTGATGCCACTGATTTCTGCCAGACCAACAACATCAACCACACTTGGGAAGTTGTTAGAAATGCAAATCCTTAGGAACTGCCTGAAATCAGAAAACCTGGATACTTATTGAATCAGACATCCTGGAGGTGAAGCCCAGCACTGTTTTAACAAGCCTTCCAGGTGATTCTGAATCTTGCTCAAGTTTGAGAACCATTGCTATATATGACACTGTCCATTATGTGGGTCCTACTTTGTAGAGATCCAAGGTTGTTCCTAGTCTATGCAAATGGCCATAATGTTGCCTAGTTGGAGGCTCAGCATATGATAGTTATTTAATAAGCATGTGTTGAATCATAAGTGAAATGAGCTCTTGGGCATATTAGGTTTTGAAAGATATGAATAGGCTTCTTATGGTCAAAACTGCAGGAGGAAAGTGAAAACACCATAAAAAACATAATATAAGGGACATGACACTTGCCTGAGGAAAAGTTTCAAGATTAAATTATTCATTTATTACCTCCTTTGCCCTCCTTCCTTCTTTCAGGTAATCTTTTCTATGGAACTATCTGTGACCCCTATGATTGATATTGATAGCTTTCTACTTTGACTTCTTTATAGCATTTAGAATACCATTTAAGCTATCCCTGGATCATGTGTGGTGATGAGGCGTTTTTTTGTGTCTCAGGTATATAAACCATTGTCTCCATAATGAAACTGTATTCTCTTTAGCATGTGGAGTGTGCCTTTTCTTTTGTTTCCTGTAGTTTCTGCAGAGGCCTTAAATATAAAGTAATGTGTTGGGGTAATGTTTCAATAAATTATTCTCTGTGAGTTGTATGTTCATACCTTGCCCTTTCAATATTAAGAAAAGACAATTTGTCACCTAAGAGGTCATTATAGAAGAGTTGAAAACAAAAAAGTAAAATTTTAGCCTTTGAGTTTTAAAAGCCTATTTAGAATTTCCAGAACCAGAGCTTTTAAGCTCTAAATGCTCCAGTCCTAAAGAGCCCAGGAAATACACTTCATGACTAACACAATAGATTCAAAAGCATATAGGATCAGCCAAAGATAGTTTCTTCACTTCAGATTAGATGAGGATTCCATGGTATATGAGAGGAGTTAGAGAACAAGAATGAGCTCCTAATGAGTTCCTTAACCTACCCTTGTGGGCCAAGATCCAGGTTGAAGAACTACAATCCTCAATGGGTAGAAATATGGGTAGAGAGATTGTGCTTTGCCTCTTTCCATACAAGGGGAAGCAGAAAGCCCTTTGGAGACCCCCTGAACCCAGCCTGGTAGCAGAGTAGTAGAGTGAGGCTGATGAATGTATTTCTCCGGAGACTGGGTTTGAAACCCCATCACAATTCCTTGGACACTGATGAGGTATTATAAGAACCAACTATTTTCTGGATATGCCCAAGAGTCTCTGAGGCATGAGAGAATTTAAGTTCAAGGTAAAAAGGCATAGCAGTGATCTGAGTGCATCTGTAACAATTGGACTATTCCTGCAGAGAATATCCCATGTACAGAGAAAATCAAGGCCACACATGGATTCCAGGGGGAATAGCAGCAAACCACTGAAGATCAAATACTTTCTGATGATCTCAGTCACAATCCCAGGGAGAGTGGAAACAGCTTGAATTGACTGAGATTGTTTTATACTATCTGGAGGAATGGAGCTCAAAATAGACCAAGATACAAGAAAAATGTTCTTCTGCATCTGAATTTGTGGGTTCACATTTATATCATCTTCACCAAGGCATATTATGTTTTATCAATTGGATTGAATTAACGAACCACATCCTTTTTCCTGAGGTCAACATTTAGGAGAAAGTGAATCAGAAAACAAGAAGCTCCTGCTGGGGATTGGGTAAATTACTGAAGTGCTCCCTGAGCTGTCCTCACTCAGCATGCTTTTACCCAATACTTCTCAACTTTCCCAGTCTTTGATAGTGACAATGGTGTCTCAAATACTGCACAGTGAAGTATCCTAGTTAGCCAAAGGAGATTGCAGGTAAATTAAACTACTTACTGAGACAGGAAGGAGGGGGAACTCAGGCATTTCAGAGTTTTCACACATGTACAGAGGTTGAAAAATTCAGGATTTAAATAAGCCCCAGACATCCAACTTTGCATGTAGTTACAAATGTATGACTTCATCATTGATTTTTTAGCAGAACTGGAGCTAAACAGAACTGGAGAGGTTCATATTTTTAACTGGGCCATAGCCTGAGTATTGCATTTGGAAGGGCCACATTATTTATTAAATTGTGTGGGGCTGCTGTGATTGTGCTATAGATAGGAAGAGGTCTCCAGAGTCAATTGGGGTTGTCGAATCACATTCAATGAATGTCCTAGCGTCTCAATTGAAGAAGCCTGCTATTGAGGGACTCCCCTAGAGTAATCAATTAAAGGCAGTAGCATTAAGCAGCTAACGGTGCTAGGAAATCAATACCAGCATGGGGAAGAAACAATTCCCTGCAATGATTTCTATGCAAATTCCGATTCTTGTACCTAATGACATTAGGATTCACTAATGACACATAACTCAAGGAGGTGCTTCTGTCTCAGTAAAGCGTGAAGCACATTTTTGCCCCTACAACCTTGGCAGTCACTTGGGAGGCCCCGTTTCACTGCTGGGAAGCAATAGATTAAGATTAAAGCAGCCCAACTTTCTATGTGTCCCTTCTGGGGGAGAGATGAGGTATGACAGAGTGAATGTCTGGAGATTGGAATGGGTCCCTGAAAGGGTCAGGACCACTCATTCTTTCATTCACTAAGCATTTGTTTGTACTGGCCTTGCATGTTTAACTGCTTCTTCCCTAGTTACTACCAAAAGAGTCCTATCAAAGACACCTACCTGAAACTCAACTCAGACTGCTTTGAGAGTACCTCCAGATTCCACTGCTTTTTCCCAATATTAAATCTTAATTGACATGCATTTTATCCCAAAATATAGAGTGAAAGAAATACTTCTTTTATTCTCTCCAAATGGTTTAATCTTTTCAGCACCAATACACCCTACCCACATTTGACAGAATATTCCATCTCAGTTGTTATTGAAATCTCCAGGCTCATGTTAAGCACTGGGTGCCTTTGGATAATCATAGGAACTCCTCAGATCCTCCCTCTACATACTGGTCCCCAATGATGGCACATTCTTTGTCCAAGACTCTTAACGGTTAACACCTCTGCTGATTCTGGATCAGACTGAGGAACAAGGGTTTCTGTCCATGGTGGGAGCCCTGGAATAGCTTTCATTGGATACCACATTTCCATTTTCCTTTATGGTTCTGCCATTCCCTGGGTACTATCAAGGAACAGGGTACCTATATTCTCTACTTGTGGAAACTGTTAAACTCTAGTCTTTATTTCTGTTTTCTTACACTCAGTTATTTCAATTTTAAGACAGCTTAATTCTTTATTTCCTTTTGCCTTGGTTTGAGAATTCAGAATTACTTAAAACTTGACCTGATGCAGTTGAATCCCTGGGTCACATTGCCCTAGGAAGTCTGTGTGCATTTATTCATGTGTGTGCACCTGTGGTGGGGGGCACTTATTCTTTATGAATTTTCACTTTGCCAACCTCCCTGCTCTTCTACCCACCCTTAAGTCCTGTCTAAGTCTCAGCTTATGTGTAACTCAGATAAGTGTTCATGTTCTCCTAGTCTAATGAGATCCCCATTATGCACACGCATAACACCTTGCAGCTATTCTATTTAGCACTTGCAACAATGGTAATGAGTTATTAGGGTGTTTATCAGTATTTGCTTTTCTCACAGTTTGCAAGCTCCATGAGGGTAAGATCTGATTTTAAAAATCCATTGTGATATCCCCATCCCCTCGCATAATATCTACCATTTAGAAGATGCAAACAAATGTTGAATAGATGAAATGACATCTTTCCATATTTGAGAAGTAACAACCCAGAGGCAATTTTGTAACTTTTCATTCTTTAAAATTATATGGTGGTGACAGTTTATAAGATGAAAATCAAGATTGTATATATTATTAGCATAGCAAAAGAGTTGGCATAAAGTTGTTTATATTATCCTTTTAAAAACATATTTGCAGTGATATTTCTTTTCTCATTCCTTACATTGGTATTTTGAACCCTCTTGAACTTTTAAAAAATAAATAATTTTATTCACTTAAAAGCTTGCTTTTGACCCTAAAATTTCCACAAGAAAACTTCTGGGACTCATAGATGAATTCAGGAAAGTAGCAGGATATAAAATTAATGCTCATAAATCTAATGCATTTTTATTCATAATTGATGCATCCTCTGAGAGAGAAATTAGGAAAATTATACCATTCACAATAGCCTCAAAAAAAAAATAAAATACTTGGGAATCAATCTAAAAAAAGAAGTGAAAGACCTCTACAATGAGAACTACAGAACACTAAAGAAAGAAGTTAAAGAGCATCTGAGAAGATGGAAAGATCTCCCATGTTCTTGGATAGGCAGAATTAATATTGTCAAAATGGCCATACTTCCAAAAGCGCTATACAAATTCAATGCAATTCCAATTAAAATCCCAATAATGGACCTCATAGAAATAGAGCAAGCAATCATGAAATTCATTTGGAGGAATAAGAGAACCAGAATAGCTAAAGTAATTCTTAGCAAGAACAGCAAAGCAGGTGGTATCACAATACCAGACCTTCAACTATATTACAGAGTAATAGTAATGAAAACAGCATGGTATTGGTACCAAAATAGACAGGTAGATCAATGGTACACAGAGACAAATCCACATAAATACAGGTATCTCATACTTGACAAAGGAGCCAAAAACATACAATGGAGAAAAGATAGCCTCTTCAACAAATGGTGCTGGGAAAACTGGAAATCCATATGCAGCAAAATGAAATTAAACTCATATCTCTCACTCTGTACAAAACTCAACTCAAAATGGATCAAGGACCTAGGAATTAGACCAGAGACGCTGCACCTAATAGAAGAGAAAATAGGTCCAAATCTTCATCATGTTGGCCTAGGACCAGGTTTCCTTAACATGACTCCCAAAGTGCAAGAAATAAAAGCAGGAATCAATGATTGGGATAGAGTCAAACTAAAAAGCTTTTTCTCAGCAAAGGAAACAAACAGCAATGTGAAGAGAGAGCCTTCAGAGTGGGAGAAAATCTTTGCTACACACACTTCAGATAGAACACTAATCTCCAGAATCTACAAAGTACTCAAAAATCTTTACACGAAGAATACTAATAACCCAATCAATAAATGGGCCAAGGAAATGAACAGACACTTTACAGAAGATCTACAAGCATTCAACAGATTTATGAAAAAATGTTCAACATCCCTCGTTATAAGAGAAATGGAAATCAAAACCACCTTAAAGTTTCATCTTACCCCAATTAGAATGTCTTTTATTAAGAATACAGGCAACAACAGGTGTTGGCGAGGATGTGGGGAAAAGGGTACACTCATACATTGCTGGTGGGAGTGCAAGTTGGTGCAGCCACTCTGGAAAGCAGTGTGGAGATTCCTTAGAAAACTTAGAAAAATGGATTCACCATTTGACCCAGCTATCCCACTCCTTGGCCTATACCCAAAGGACTTAAAATCAGATTACTACAGTGATGCAGCCACATCAATGTTCATAGCTGCTCAATTCACAATAGCTAGATTGTGGAACCAACCTAGATGTCCTTCAAAAGATGAATGGATAAAGAAACTGTGGTATATATACACAATGGACTATTGCTCAGCCATAAAGAAGAATAAAATTATGGCATTTGTAGGTAAATGGACGATGTTGGAGACTGTTATGCTAAGTGAGATTAGCCAATCCCCAAAATCGAAAGACCGAATGATCTCTCTGATAAGTGAATGATGATGCATAATGTGGGGTGGAAGGGAGGCAAGAATAGAGGAAGGATAGATAGCATAGAGGGAAGGGAGGGGTGAGGTTGGGTTGGGAGGTAAGAATAACAGAATGAGACAGACATCATTGCCCCGTGTACATGTATGAATGCACAGATGGTGTGACTCTACTTTGTGTACAACCAGAGAAACAATAGCTCTACTCCATTTGTATTCAATGAATAAAAATTAAATAAATAAATAAAAGCTTGCTTTTGGGCTGGGGATATAGCTCAGTTTGCAGAGTGCTTGCCATGCAAGGCCCTGGGTTCAATTCCCAGCACTACAAAAAACAAACAGCAACGACAAAACAAAAACTTGCTTTTAAGAGATTGAAAAGACAAATAAAAGTGGGAGAAAATATTTGTAACATACATAATTGGCAAAGGGCTGGTATATAAAACACATAAAGAGTCCCTACAGATCCACAAGAAAAAGCTCAATTTAAAAATATTTGGACTTCCACCAAATAAGATGTCAAAATGGTCAGCAAGCACTAGTAGTTACCAGGGAAATAAAAACTAAGAGCTCAGTGAGGTACTATTAGTGACCTATTAGGACAGCCAACATTAAGATCAACACCGTGAAGTATTGTCAATGATATGGAGCTAGTGGAACTCTCATACATTGTTGATTGGAGTGTAAATTGATCCAACCACTTTCGAAAGCTGGTAATATCTATTTTGGTCAAACATAGGTATACCAAATGACCTAACAAAACAGTTCCTATGTATGTACCCAACAAGAATGCGCACAAGTGTATTGAAAGACATGTATAAAATATCAATGCAGGATTACCTGTAATAGCACCAAACTGAAAGCAACCTAAATGTCAATCAACGTTGAATGGATAAGTAAACTGTGATATATTCATGCAATGGAATATCATACAGTAATTCAATAAGCAAAATTTTACAACATGGATGAATCTCAGATATCCATTTATTTAAATTTTAAACACAGACAAAATTAATCTATGGAGATGGAAATCAAAATATGGGTACAAGGCCAAGATGGACGTGAGAGAGGCTTTTGGGATGCTGGTAATATTCCAAGTTTTGATCTAGGAGTTGGAACAGAGGTGTGCTCACTTTTATAATAAAACTTTGTACAATTAAGGTTTATATTTATTGTAATAATGTTATACTTTAACAAATATTTATAAAATGTTGGAAGAATGCATTTTACTGAATGGATTTTAATGTTCCCTTTAGCTCTGACATACTATAATTTTGAGAAAATACTTCAAAAATAAGGAAAACACCTTGTACTTGTAGAAGAGTATCAGTGGTAGCTGACCCTGAATTTGTAGTTATTTCTTAAATTATGGCAGATAAATTGTTTAAATTTCTATATATTTATTGTCCACTTCAAATTTTAATTGCTTCTCTTCCCTTCTAACTTTTGTTCATTTTCTATTTTCTTTGAACTTTTCTATCAAGACCCTGGATGAGCAACCAGAGACACACATCATGGAGTTTCATCCTCATCACTCTTACCTTTTGAACTGGCAGTAAACAATGGCAAAGCCTCTGGGAGGCAAGTCATAAGGTTTAAGGAGAATGCTTTATGTTTTCATGGAGTCAGTTTTGGTTTTGGATTCCCCAGAGTAGGTTTTTACTTAAAGGTATAATATGCAGTGGAAATAATGATTTTTCCAATCACTTGACTTTTGTTAGGGGTCCATGATTTTAAGCATTGCTATCGCCTTATTTAGGCTTACTGGTAAAATTGAGTTAATGAATCCACCAGTGGGCACAGTTGATAAAGTGGTTGACTTACTCTGAGAGATGAGAATATAGCTTTATGGACACTACTGAGCTAGTTTAGAACCCACTGTACATTTTTCTTTCTTGGAAGCTTTTCTTGATTTCAGGTATTCATTAAGAACCCAACTTTCCTGGTATCTAAATGAAAATGTCCTTTGAAAGTATATTGCCTTTCTAATTCTTGGCCTGGGGAAAAATGTCAGAAAATTCTTTAAACCTATTTAGTGAAGTATTTTAAATGCTCATCTTGCACTTTTGAGTGAAGTGTAATTTACATTTCATAAAAGTAGAAGCTGAGCAGCAAGCTGTAAGTAATTATCATATAATTAAATGTCTACTATGAAGGGAATGAAAACGTGAGCTCCTTCGTGATTTCCGTGACTGGGTTATGTAATGGCAAATTAAATTATGGCTCTTTATCTCAGGAAGGTTCCAGGGGACCTACTCACAGATTGAACAGATACCTCTGAGTTGCCAGTATAGTTTCAGCCAGAAACTGACGCCATCATGTTACCATATAAGCAGGTCATATGGAAATGGTTTGTGTAGCTTTGGTTTTTAGAAATGGAAATCTAAGTGTCTGTTCCTCATAGTGACTTTGAAAACCCCTTCTCCTGTTAATATTTGTAAATGGAAAACACTACCCTGATAATTAATACTTAGTTATTACCATGAATGAGCTTTATTTTTCAAATTTAAAAAATAGTTGGCTTTGGAGATGATAATTAAATGCCAAATGTATTTATAATTAGTTGAAATATTTCCCCAATCTGATTTTGTTTAATATTCATTTAAAATATGCATTGAGTACCTGCTAAGTTCAAGATGCTGGAGGGCATTTGAAGGTCAAAAAGACAAGTTCTTTGCTCCGAAGGAGATTGTAGCCAGCAGGGGTATAAAAGCTGTGCCCACAACAACTACAAAACAAGGCAAAACTGAATAGCTACCAGAGAAATAAGGTGTGGAAGAACTCAGGGGAAGGAACAATCACTTCTGTTTCTGGCTTGCTAGAGATGGCCAGGTTTTAAGAAGATAGTATTAAATTTGGTAGATGAGGGATAGGCTTACTGAGGAAACAAGGAGGAGTGTGAGAAGTAGGAAACCAGTACAGGGTTTTTCAGGAATGAAGTCGGCCAATTGGGTTACTTATTCAACAGTCATAGTGGTAATTTATCTAAACTTGTGAATGTATCTATTAAATTTCACAAACTTTCTTCCAAGTCAAACCTGTAATATTGGGCTGGGGCACTTGCCTAGCATGTGTGAGGTACTGGGTTTGATTCTCAGCACCACATAAAAATGAATTAAAAAACTGAGGTCCATCAACAACTAAAAATATACATAAAAATAATTTTTAAAAAGCTATAATGTGATATTCTTTAATATTTACATTGTTTGGAACATTTACTCATGTAGGGGGTATATAGAGAGATATGGATGGATATGGAGGTTGGAACTGGATTGCAAAGACTCTCGGGCACCAATCTAATGGAGATAGACTTTATTCAGAGAGTCATTCATTTAAAAAAATATGGATGGGCAATTTTGTATCAGGTAATTTAAAATGTATGTGGTGATACAGTGAAGAATGTCTTCATTGTTTACAGGGAAATTCATAGAGGAGATGAATGAGAGGTATGAAGGCACCTATCCTAGACAGGACAGGCGAGGTATTCAGAAAAGGCATTCGTTCTGGAGATAGTAATCTCTGAGTCGAGGTAGGAATAAGAGTATGGGATTTCCTGAAATGTGGGAAATGGGAAAGGTATTTCAAATGCTGGAGCATGCAAAGACACGGATATTGATAATCTGGTAAGTTCTTGGGACTGCTGTACCTGAACCTAGGAGATAAACTGCATTGTAAAGAGTTGAGGCTGGGGATCATTAGGGGCGTGGATATGAAATATGAAATTCGTTATAGATGCTATTCCTTGTCCCAGATGAAGCCTTCAGTTAAAAATGTGATAGTGGGGAGCAAGAAGAAGTTATACATTTGAGAGAGATTCAGGGGGTAGAATTGACAGGACTGTTACCAGTTGCATGTAAATGGTAAGGTGGATAAATGGAGAGAAAGACTCGTTGGCTTAGATTTGGGTGTCAGGGAGTACCATTCACCAAGAAGGGAAATCCTGAACTTTCTTTTACCTATATCGAATATAAGGCACCTGCAGATATCCAAATAGGTTTAATGCAAAAGTTTGGGTAGTTTATTCAGAGTATGGAAATGTAGTTTGGGCTACAGATGTAGTTTTGAAATTCATTAGTACAAGGAGCCACAAATCTGAATGTCCACAGGATCCTGGTGCGTAATATAAATGGGCGATTCTAGCTGAGGTTGATATGGGGTTATGAGAAAAGGAAGTGATGAACACAGGCCCTGCCCCCACAAGGCATCCAGTAAAAAAAAATTGATAAGCCTGCCAAACAAAACTCAGCTGAATGCCGTATGAAGCTTCAAGCAGCCAGTTTTTCACCCTTGAGACTATATTACATATATAAACTAGCAATTAGAATGAATGTAGAATTTATGCAGGGGTAGTTTGTAGAGTATGGAAAAGGTCAAGGACAAAACTTGGGGAGTAACATGAGAAACAGGCAGACACTCAGGTGTGTTTCCCATTTTCTCAATGCATTTGATTTTTAATTTTTATTTTGAGAGACTGTACTTTGCACATATTTTCTTCCACTCAATAGCTAGTCTTTTCATCCTTTTAGCAGGGTCATTCACAGAGCAGTTTTTAATTTTGACAATATGCAATTTATCAGTTTTCCTCTTCTGGATTGTGCTTTTGTTTTAAAGTATAAGAACTCTGCCTAGCTTGTACTCATAACAATTTCTCCTGTGCTTTTTTCTAAAGGTTTCATGCTTTTCTGTTTTACATTTAAGTATATGATAAATTTTGAATTAGTTTTTGTATAAGGTGAGATTTAGGTGAGGGTTTATATTTTGAATGTGGATGTCCAATGTGTCCAGTACTGCATCTTTCCTTTAATAAATCGCTTTTGCACCTGTTATGGTTTGGATGTGTGGTGTCCCCCAGCAGCTCATGTAAGAGACAATGCAAGAATGGTTAGAGGTGAAATGATTAGATTATGAGCATTGCAACTTAATCAGTGAATCAGTCCACTGATATGGATTAACTAGCTGGTAACTATGGGCAGGTAGGGTGTGGCTGGAGGAGGTAGGTCACTAGGGTCATGGTTTTGTGGTTTATATTTTGTCCCTGGTGAGCAGAGCACTGTCTCTGCTTCCTTGTTAACATGTTCTGAACTGCTTTCTTGTGCTGCATGCCCTTAAACCATAAAGTTTTGCCTTACTGTATGCCCAGAGCTATGGAGTTGGCTGACCATGGTCTGAAACTATCAAACTGTGAGCCTAAAGAGACTTTTCCTCCTCTATGTTGTACTTGTCAGATTTTTTGATCACAGCAAGAAAAAAGCTGACTAAAATAACACCTTTGTAAAAACAATCAGTTTTACATATTTGAGACTATTTATGAGTTTTCTATTTTGTTCCATTGATTTATGTGTCTATCCCTGTGCCAATACCATATAGTATTGATTACTGTAGCTATATAATAAATCTTGAATTTGGGTAGAATGATTCTTACTACCTTTATTTATTTATTTATTTTGGTACTGGAGATTGAACCCAGGGGTGCTTTACCACTAAGCAACATTCTCAGCTCCTTTTACATTTTATTTTGAGAGAGGGTCTTGCTCAGTTCCTGAGGCTGTCCTTTGAACTTGCTATCCTCCTGCCTCGGCTTCCTGAGCTGCTGGGATTATAGGTATGCCTAATTCATTCTTTTAAAAAATTGCTTTAGATATTCGAGTACATTTGCCTTTCCATATAAACTATAAACTTGAGACTTATCTACAAAAATTCTTGCTTGAATTTTGATAGGAATTGCATTAGATCTGTATATCAATTTGTGAAGAATTTACATTTTACTGAGTTTTTCAATCCATGAACATGTTGTGTATTTAGATTGTTATTTCTTTCATTAACATTGTATTTTTCAACATGTAAGTATGTGAAATTATTTGTGTTTTGTTAGGTTTACACTTGAGTGTTTGGTGTTAAAAGAAATTTTAAATGGCATTGCATTTTAAATTTCACTATGTGTTCATTGCTATTATATAGAAATATAATTGATTTTTGTATGATCATCATCTATCCCATGGCCTTGCTGAATTCACTTACTAGTTTTGGAGATTTTTGTAGGTTTCATATAAGGATAGTTTCTCTTTAATCTGTGTGCCTTTTATTTCCTTCTACCATGTTGCACTGGCTAAGCCAGAACTTCCAACATTATTTTGAGTAAGAACAGTTATAGTAGATATCCTTTCTTTGTTCTTTATTAAAGGGGAACTCAGTATTTCATCATGACCATGATATTAGCTGTAAATATTATGTGGATGCACTATATCAAGTTGAGAAAATTCTTTATTTCTATTTTTCTCAGAATATTTATCATGAATTGATGTTGAATTTTATCAAACATTTTTCTATACCAATTGGCATGACCATATAATTTTTTCTTCTTTATCTTGCTAATGTGGAATACACTGATTTTTTCCAATGTGCTAGCTTTAAATTCTTGGTATAAACCCTAATTAATTGATATTTTTGTCTATATTCATGAGGGATATTGCTGGATACTTTCCCTGGTATTGTCATTGTCTGGTTTTGATATTAGGATAATAGTAACCTTATAAAATGAATTCTGAAGTGTTCCCTCCTATTATTGAGAAGATAGTGTGTGGAATTTGTGCTAATTCTTTTTTGAATGCTTGGTATAATCTTCCAGCAATCTGGGCTTGGAGATTTCTTTTGGGTAGTTTTTAAATTACTAATTTAGCTGAGAGTGGTGGCACATGCCTATAATCCCAGCCACTTAGGAGGCTGAGACAGGAGGATAGCAAGTTCAAGATCAGTCTCATCAATTTAGTGAGGCCCTGTCTGAAAATGAAAAGGGATGGGGTTATAACTCAGTGGTTAAAGTAACTGTGGGTTCACTTCTCAGTACTGACAAAAATCTCTAAATTACTAATATAATTTTGTTACAACGCCATTCAAAATATATATTTTATATTAAATGAGGTCTTGGTAGTATTTTTTTCAGAAATATTTCCATATCATCTAACATGCCAAATTTATTTCTGTAGAATTTCTCATACCATTCCCTTATTATCTTTTTGATGTCTTCAGGGGTTTTAGTGATATTCCATTTTATCATTGATATTAATAATTTATCTTTTTCTCTTTGTCAGTCTTTCTATAGGTGTGTCAAATTTATTGATCTTTTCAAAGTACCAGCTGTTCAGTTCACTGACTTGTTTCTGTTTCTAGTTTCCTTCTGCTTGCTTTGGGTTTATTTTGTTCTTTCTTTTTCTAGGTTATTGAGCTGAAAGCTTAGATTATTGATTTGAACTTTCTCCTCTTTTACTTTAGTTTGCTATCTATAAGACATTCATATTATTTTCTTTTTTAAAAAAATCAATGCATGTCAATTATACAGAATCACAAATTTCATTGTGGCATATTGATTTGATCAATTTTTCTTCCTAATACCTCTCTTTGCCTCCCCTGTCCCTGATTTCCTTCTACTCCTTTTGGTCTCCCTTACTAAGCTACAACCCCACTGAGCTACAACCCCAGCCCTCCCTTCTACTTTCATGAAATTTTTCATTTTATTTCTTGAGCTTTAGGGGTCTTATTAAGGAAGTCAGTCAGTGCCTGCACTGATATGTTGGAGTATTGACCCTGTTTTTCCTAGCAGTTCCAAAGTTTCTGGTCTTACATACAGGACTTTGGACTACTTTGAGTTGACTTTTGTACAGGGTGAGAGATAGTGATCTAGTTCCATTTTTCTATATACAGACATCCAATATACCCAGCACTATTTGTTAAAAGAGGCTGTCTTTTCTCCCCTGTGTATTTTTAACAGCTTTGTAAACAATAAGATGTCTATAGTTTTGTAGGTTATTTTCTATGTCTTCCATTCCATTCCATTCCATTCCATTCCATTCCATTCCATTCCATTGATTTACATGTCTGTTTTATGCCAGTACCAAGCTGTTTTCCTTGTGGAGATCCTGTACATCCTTGGTTAAAATTATTCCTTGGGTTTTTATTTTTTTTTAAACTACTGTGAATTGAATTGTTTTCCTGATTTATTCTCAGTGAATTCTTTATTGGTATATAGAAGATTTTAAAAATAATTTTAAATTTTTAGTTATACATGACAGTAGAATGTATTTTGGCAGAATATACATAAGTAAAGCATGACTTATTTTGTTTAGGTTCCCAATCTTGTCGTGGTACATGATGTGGAGTTACCCTGGTTGTATATGCAAATATGAGGCTAGGAAAGTTATGTGCAAATAATTATACTGTCTTTTCTATTCCCCTCCCCACTCCCTTCCCTTCATTCCCCTTTGTCTAGTCCAATGGATTTCTATTATTCCCCTCCCCAACTTCCTTTGTTTTGGGTTAGCATTCACGAATCAAAGAGAATATTCAGCCTTTGATTTTTTGGAATTGGATTGTTTCATGTAGCATGATATTTTCCAGTTCCATCCACTTACCAGCAAATTCTATAACTTCATTATTCTTTATGGCTGAGTAGTATTCCATTGTGTATATATACCACATTCTGCTTATACATTCATCTGTTGAAGGGCACCTAGGTTGGTTCCATAGCTTGGCTATTATGAATTAAGCTGCTATAAACATGGATGTGGTTGTGTCACTATAGTATGCTGTTTTTAAGTCCTTCGGGTATAGACCAAGGAGTGGGATAACTGGGTCAAACAGTCGTTCCATTCCAAGTTTTTTAAGGAATCTCCATACTGCTTTCCATAGTGGTTGCATCAATTTGCCATTCCATGAGCAATGTATGAGTGTACCTTCTCCCTCACATCCTCGTCAACATTTATTGCTTCTTGTATTCTTTATAACTGCCATTCTGACTGGAGTAAGATGGAATCTCAGTGTAGTTTTAATTTGCATTTCTCTAATTTCTAGAGACGTTGAACTTTTTTCATATATTTTTGACTATTTGTTTTTGTTTTTCTGTGAGGTGTTTGTTCATTTCCTTTGCTCATTTATTGATTGGGTTATTTATTTTTCTGGTGTTAATTTTTTGAGTTTTTTGTATATCCTGGAGATTAATGCCTTATCTGAGGTACTGGTGGTAAAGATTTTCTCCCAATCTGTAGGATCTCTGTACATATAGAAGATTTTGTATGTTGATTTTGTATCATCCTATTTTTCCAAATTTGTTTTTTAGTTCTAAAAACTGGTTGAGTCTTTGGGGTTTTCTTTTTCTTTTTCTTTTTTTTATTTGCTTAATGATTCATTGAGCACAAATGGAGTA
>JAJEJO010001664.1:593-12925 GCA_020662805.1 Glaucomys volans
ATGTGGAAAATTCTCAAAAGAAAGAAAATCTTACATCATGATTCTAAATATGCCAAAATATTATTTTCTAAAGGTTTTATTTCATTTTAGTGATTTGGACCCAAATCTTTTTGTTGTTGTTGTTGTTTTGGGCCAGAGGTTTGACCCAGTTTTTACTCACTACTGAGACACATCCCCAGCCCTTTTTATTCCAAGACAGGTTATCAATAATTTCCTTAGCCCCTTTCTAAGTTGTCCAAGGTTGGGCTCAAACTTTTGATCCTCCTATATCATCCTTCCAAGTCCCTGAGATTACAGGTGTGGGCCACCTTACAATTTATTTGAAAAGGAAGAAGAAGTGTTGTTTTGGATTCAGTTGAGACAGTTTCAAAAGGTTATGTTGCCTTAGATAGCTGGAGCCTTTTCATTTCCTGGGTAAAGAGTTTCACATGAGTTCAAAAATGTCAAATTCAAATTGTAGAGGAATACATGCAAAATTGCTGCCCTTGATAATTCATGCAATGGAAATAATAGATTTGTAGTATTATTCTAATTAGAAAAAGGAAAAAAATAGAGTTGCAATTCTAAGTAGATTACAGCGTATATGTCACCAAATATTTCAGCAGATGAACTGTGAGAAATGTCACAATATATATATTCTATTCTATTGACTTATGATATCACTGATCCTTCTGGTAATTTTGCCTCCAAAGTTATGACATAGAGTGTTATGGGGTGTAATTTAATAAAAGATCATTCACCACTGAGAAATCCAGATTTGAGAACCTTTATTAAGCCGGCCAGCTGACTGTCTCACACAATGCCCCAGAAATGGCTATTGGGAGAACAGCCCCAACCCCAGGGTTGCAGAGGTTCTTATACGAAAGATCACATCAATCATAAGTGTCTGTTGCTATGATTCAAATTTACAAACTTACATCATGAAATCATCAGCAGAGGGGGAAGTGGGTCAAAATGACATTTACCTAGGTACAAACTGCTGAATGGTTACTAATGGTTACTAACATAGGAATTGAAAGAGAATAATTTTCATCATATAAGAAACACCATTTTGCATTGTTAAGCATGTCATGCTAAGTGACTAATGAGGGGTACAGAGGTGAAGTGTTCCCATGGGAGAAGCTAAGCAACTAGTGGTGGGTACAGAGACAGGGTATTCCCATGGGAGGAGTATTTCCTACATATCATGGAGTCTTAGAACAAAATGGAGTCTGTTTAGTCATTTCCCATATAGCCTGGCCTGTAACATTTTCATGGAGCCAAATCTGTCAGCTTGTCACAAGAGAAACAACTGAAAATGGAGTACTGAACCAGGGAACTTGTAGAAAGGTTGCAGCATGTATACCTACTAAATGATAAAATAGTCAAAATGCACAATAGCAGTGCCTAGATTCATGGTTATGCCCAACTAGTTGACATGATAGGGTATTGTGACACAGGATTGCAGAAAGTAGCAGGAGTGGAGGGGGATGATGGAGACATGGAAAGACCCTTCACAAAATAAGCTCTGTAGACAGCATGTCAACATCTGAAAAGATGTTTAACAGCACATGTCACTAGGGAAATAAAACTAAAAGTACTGGAAGATCCCACTAACCTCTCAAGTTTACACAAAACCCAAGAATAACAAACACTGGTTGGTTGCAGAGCAAAGGAAGTCACCTTGATTGTTTCTGGGATGCCAAATACCATTTTCTGGGGAAGGAGCATTGGGGTTTTAATCCTTAATAAACTTACCATATGACACAGTGATCACACTTCCAGATTCTACCCAAAATATTTGTAAACTGAAGCCCACATAAATGGTGTATGTGAGTGAAAGTTTGTCATTGTCCCTGATGCCCATTTAATAAGGAGGACATGGTTTTGAGAAAAACAAAAAAGTAGGTATTAGCTCCAAGGCTTGGTATCTAAGCAGCCATTTTAAATTCTCACTATAAGTTGCTTTCCCACCCTACAGGGGTACTTACAGGGAAAACAAGAGTTAACATGAAACTTCCTCTTCCCATTAACCACCCCACTGGAACATCCCCTACTTGTCCTGGAAGTCCATCATAAGTTCTTATGCAAGGAACTCATGCAACCTTATGCTAGCTGTCCAAACCACCCTATAAATTACCCCCGAGCTACGTTCTCCCTGCCTCTCTAGCTTTACCCCAGTGATGGCCTTTGTCAGACCCTGACAGCAATCAAAACTTTGTACATGTGCATCTCCTCATCTGGTTTCTGCGTTGCTCATCTGAGTCTTATTTTCCTTTTGTTTTGATGCCATGACTCAGATCAGGCTCCCCAGCATGCTTGCTCCCTTTCTTTAAGGGTCTGAGCTGCTCTAGGACCCAGTCCGACCCTCCTCAGAGACCAAGCTTCCATCATACTGAGTGCTCTCCTTCACATCCCAACACCAGCCTTATTTGGTAAGTAGCTCTTCCCCTGGCTCTTGGTTAAATGACCTATGAGTCCTGGGAAGTGACTGTTGAATGTATGGGACCCCTGAGACTTCCTGCAGATTGGGGGAATTCCCAGCCATGGTTCTTGCAACTGTGAATGAATCCCTATACTGATTGCTGGGGGAGACCTCCAGACTGATGGGGGATTGCTTCCTGAGAGGACTGCCTCTTGCAAGACCTACTCTCAGTTCTGAGTCTTGTCTCTACAACTCATTCTCTACAAAGACCTGGCACCAAGTACTCAGGCACCCTACATGCTTAGCCTTATTGCTTACCTAGCAGTGGTGAAAACCCCCTTGGTAATCTGTCCTTCACTTAGGTGATTCCCTAGAGGCTGAGAGATGCCTTACCTCTGTATCACCAATTGCTTTCACTAAATGGGCTACTCACTCTCAATCCCCACTCATATCCCTCTGAGTTGCCTCTTGGCTAATTTAAAGTCCCTCTACCTCACACTGGACCTCAAACCAAAAAAGCTTGTCTGTTTATGTAATCAAATCTGGACATTATATCACTCTAGATAATGACTCCAAATGACCACTTAATCTCACTTTATATCCCAACATTCTTAGGGATCTTTTTAACTTCTGTGAGTGCTTGGGAAATGGAGGGAGATCCCTTACAATCAGGCGTTTTCTTTCCTGTGTTCTAAATCTTCCCTTTGCAACTCCTACTCTCTGGCTCAAATCCTCTTGGCTCTCACTAAACCAGCATCTATTCTATCTAAAGCTGAACCCTCTACTTCAGACTTTTCCTCCTTTCATCCGGCTGATGAGCCTCCACCTTATCAAATACCTCCCACCATTGTTCTACATTTCTCCAATGACTTTGTTTTAACCTTGGCCCTGCCTTCCCTCACTAACTCTGCTACAACCTCTTCCCTGCCAGCAGCTGCCACCACTGCTGCCACCCCCCCACACCACTGAGCCACAACCTCCACCCCTAACACCGTGCCTCCACCTGCAATGGCTCCTCCTCCTCCTCCTTCTTTTTATTCCCCTACCCCTCAATCATGGACTGCTGCCAAGAGCCTGCCTCCATGTTCCCTTTGCATGAGTTGATTGGGACGGAAGGTGTCATAAGGGTTCATGTGCCTTTCTCCTTGTCCAATCTCTCCCAACTAGAGAAGCAGCTTGGTCCTATACCACGAACCCCACCACCTACATCAGAGTTCCAATGCTAAACCAATCATGTGAACTGACCTTCCATGATGTCCACATGATTCTACCCAATACTCTTTTACCTGAGGAATGCAGGTGAGTTTAGGAGCAGGCTAGAGTCTATGCCAATGAAATACATCAAACCTCCCCAGCATGGCCACTTGGCACTGAAGCAGTCCCTGACCAAGATCCCAAAGGGAATTATAATTCACCTGTGGGGGATCAACAATAGAGACCACTGTGTCACTGGTCCTATGGCAGGATTAAGGAAAGTAGCCCATGAGGCCATTGATTATGATAAAATCCAAGAGATTGTCAAAGACAAAAATGAGAACTTTTCAGCATTTTTGATTGCCTAACTCAGGCTTTGTTTTGGTATGCCAATTTAGACCTTGAGATCCCAGGTGGAAAACAACTCCTAATGACCTAGTTTTTCTCCCAAAGCTTTCCTGACATTAGAGCAAAACTTAAACATCTGGAGTGAGGACCCTTAACTCCCCAAGCTGAGTTTCTAGCTGTGGCCTTCAAGGTATATAATGGGAGAGATGATAAGCCCTGCAAGCAGAAATACCAGATGCTTGCTCAAGCCATCCATTCAGTCCCTGCACCAACTCCAGCATCCTCTGGTCTGAAGAGGGGTCCATCAGGACCGCCAGGACCTGGTTTCAAGTGTGGTCAAATGGGTCACTGGACCCAGGCATGTCCCAAACCTAGCTGGCCCCAAGGCCCTTGTCCAAAGAGCTGACAGGAGGGATTCTGGATTGTTGATTGTCCTTGAGCACATAGTGGCTCCATGCCATCTGGCCTGCCCCCCAGCCCTTCATTCCAAGTTTTAGGACTGGCTACAGAGGACTGACAAGGCCTGGGATCCCCACACCCAACCACTGTCACCACTCAATGCCAACTCTGGGTAACTTTCTGAATTGCAGGTAGGCTTATTTCTTTCCTTTTAGATACTGGGGCCACTTA
This sequence comes from Glaucomys volans, assembly GCA_020662805.1. Classification (NCBI taxonomy): domain Eukaryota; kingdom Metazoa; phylum Chordata; class Mammalia; order Rodentia; family Sciuridae; genus Glaucomys; species Glaucomys volans. Next base: position 5,170 of record JAJEJO010001664.1, read on the forward strand.
CTCAGTCCTTACAGAATGTTGGGGGCCTATCTCTCCCATTCAATATCCTCTGTTTTGGGGGTAGAGGGGAAACATTCACAGTCTTTAGAGACACCTGCCCGTGTCTGCACCTTTGGGTCCTTAATTTTTACCCACTTCTTTCTGGTGATCCCCAAATGCCTCATTCCCCTTATGGGTAGAGATATCCTTTCCAAATTGGGGGGCTACAATTTCCTTTGCCTCAAGCATGGGCTCTCATTGAGACTTACCTCTGGCCCCTCTAATCCTAACCCTCTTCACCAACCCCCACTTGCTCCTTCCCTTTCCCTCCTCAGAGGTAAATCCCATTGTATGGGATATCTCAAGTCCTTCCCTTGCCTGACAACACGACCTTATACAAATCCACATCAAGGACCTCTGCTTCTTCCCAGCACAACCCCAACTTTCACTTTCCCAACAAAAACTCCTGCGTTTGCTGCCATTATCCAAGACCTCTTACAAAAGAGTACTTAGACCCACCAATTCTCCATATAACACCCCAACCTTAGCAGTTAGAAAAACCAAACAGCTCCTATCACTTGGTTCACCTCATTAATTCAGCTACTATACCCATTTATTCCATAGTCACCACTCCCTACACCCTCTTATCCACCATCCCTCAGGCACCACTCACTTCACAGTACTTGACATAAAAATGCATTCTTCTCCATTCCCCTGCATCCCAATTCTCAAAATATCTTTGCGTTTACATGGACAGATTCTCACTCCCATACTTCTTCTAAGCTGTCCTGGACTATTCTCCCACAGGGATTTAAGGACAGTCCCCACCTCTTCAGACAGGTTTGGGTCTCATTACATGATTTTACAATATGTTGATGATCTCCTCCTCTGTAGTCTCTCTTATGAGGACAGTCATATGGACACTTTCAAGCTTTTAATTTCTTATCCTCCTGTGGCTACAGAGTGTCCACCTCCAAGGCCCAGTTGTCCTCAACAATGGTCACTTATTTAGGCCTCTTCTTAAAACCAACTCATAAGGCCAGTACTACTGATAGGAAGGGTATTATTGCTAACCAATCAGTTTACTTCACTGAGGAAGAAATTCTCTCTTTCTTGGGAATGGTAGGATTCCTCTGTGCCTGGATCTCCAACTATTCCATATTAGCCAAGCTACTATATGATGCAGCCTGGGGCTCACTCTCTGAATCCCTATTGCAACCCATCCCCACACACTTCACTTAGCTGCAGCAATCCCTCCTAAATGCACCTGCCCTTCACTTGCCTGATCTCTCATGTCCATTTCTAGTTTATGTAAGTATAAAACAAGGATACACCTTTGGGAATTTTAGGACATATTCTGGGACCACCTTTTGCCCCTGTGGCCTACATATCAAAATCCCTTAAGCCTACCACTAAAGACTGGGTCCCTTGCCTGTGGATGATAGCTGCTGCTTCTCTACTGGTTAATGAATCCAAAACACTTAACTTTGGGGCCCCATTGACAGTCCTAACCCCACATCACATTAAAGAGCTTCTCACATACAAGGTACTACATTCCCTACCCCCCCTTGCTGAATCCTATCCCTACAGGTGTCTCTGGTGGAGGACTCTAGCCTCACATTTCTTACCTGCCCACTGCTGAACCCTGCTACATTTCTTTCTGTTCCACACACTCCTCTTTCCAGTCACTCTTGTATTGAAACTCTGGAAGAGCTTCTTCCACATCCCACTCACACAAATGAAGAGCTCTTTCCCCAAGCAACTCATACCTGGTTCACCAATGGTTCCTCCTTCTTACATGAAGGAACCTACCTGGCAGGATATGCCATAGTTTCCTTAACATCAGTTACTGAGGCACTTCTATTGTCAATGCCACCTACATCACAGATGTGCTCCAAGCCTTACCCCTCCCCACTGCCATTGGCATCTCTCACTCTAAGTATCATCAAACTGACTCCTCCTTTGTCTCAATAGGCAACAAAAAGGCATACTTTGAGGCTAGAGCAACTCCCCTCCAGCAGGCTTCCAAACACCCCCATATCTTTCCCCTACTCTCTCCCCTACTCTCTCCCCCTACAACTCTCTGACCAAAACATCCTTTACTCAACACACAGCCAATAAGATAACAGATACTTACTTAGCTCCATAAGTTCTTTCCCCCAAATACTGCCTCTTTATGGCACTTCATTTCTTCCCAACTCAAACATTCTCCTGAAGACTATCAATTCCTTTCTAACCTTTCCTCCTACTGTGACATTTGTCAAAAAACCAATCCTACCTTCAACCTCTGATCCTCTGATTTCCCATCACATCAGGAGACCTCTCCTAGGTTCTGATTGGCAATTGGACTTTACTCACATGCCTCCTGCAAAGTGACATAGATACCTCCTGGTCCTTGTTGACACTTCCACAGGCTGCATTGAAGCCTTCCCCACCAACAACAAATGTGCATCTGCAGTATCCACTGCCTTTATTACACACATAATTCCTCGATTTGGCCTCCCTACATCTCCTCAGTCTGATAATGGTCCCAAGTTTGCCATTTATATTTCACAGCTTGTAGCCAATGCCCTGAACACCTCCCAACAGTTCCACATTCCCTACCATCACAATCATCTGGAATGGTAGAATGTAACAACAATACTTTAAAAATCACCCTAACCATACTATCCCTCAAATTACACCTAGACTGCCTCCTCACCTCTTTCCCCTCTACTCACTTACATTAGGAACCTCCTCTGGGAACATGCAGATAACTTTCTGGCTAAACCTAATGCTGACCCCCCTTCTCCTTCAACTCTATCATGGTTACAACTTATTGATTCTTCTCTTAATTTTTTTCACCAGATTGTCAACAAAACTCTATATCAGAGGACGTGCTTTGCATGCACCCCACTAGACCAGTTCTCAATCACAGCAGTCATACTCTCCAACACCTCAGTCCCCCATAATGCTTGTGTACCAGAAGCAAAAAAGCTTCCTCAAGACATCCCCTTACAGTCTTACTGGACCTTGCTGGCATACTGCCAAGAACACTACTCTCCATCTCCCATACTCCACCAACATCAACTTTACTTCTTCCACCTCCTTCTCTAGCCCACAGGGTACCTACTTTTTATGCTCACAGTCTCTAAGTATTTGCATCAACTCCCCCACTATAGGAACCTGCATGCTGGTTATGCCCTCCCCTCAACTCACTCTTTATAGTTATCCAGAATTTATCCTAACTCTCACTCCAACCACCTGACAAAGGCACACAGCCTTTCTCCCAGTTCTGATAGGCATCACTCTAACCACCCCCCTCACCTTCATAGGACTTTTGGGGAGGGCTAGGACACAGCTGGAACCTATCCAAATAATTTGAACAACTGAGTGATGAGGTGGCCAAATCTGTTGAGACTTCCACCCAAGCCATTAGCATCCTCCTGGACCAAATTTCCTCCATTATGGATGTGGTCTTGCAGAATAGGTGGACTCTGGACCTCCTCACAGCTGAAAATGGTGGAATCTGTTTCTTTCTCAAGGAAAAGTGCTATTACTATACCAATCAATCTGGGAAAATGTAACAAAATATGCAAACCTTACAAAATCTGGCCACAAAAATCAGAAAAAAAGGGCTATATGCCTAGTCTTTCCCCTTTCTCCTCATCCCCTTGAAACACCTTCCTATCCTGGGTACTCCCTCTCTTAGACCCACTAATGGCCATTCTAAAATTGGCTTAGTCTCGTGTCTCCTCAGGTGCCTTCAGGATATCATCCTGGAAAAAAAATCTTCACTAATCAAATGGTCAACCAGATGATCCTTGAGAAATACCAACATTTATCCAAAATGATGACTTCCTCTAAATGTTGCCATTGCCTCCAGATTCAGATCCTCATCAGCATTCAAATGACCTCCCACACCCCTAACATCTTGAGACTATGCCCCACTCCAGCTGGAAGTAGCAAGAAAAGCAATCTCCACCCACATCCCTAAGGAATCCAATATTAAGTAAAAGGGAAAATAATTAGGTCCAGGGCTTAGCATCTATGCAGCCATTTTAAATTCTTGCAATAAGTTGCTTTACTGCCCTAGAAGAGTACTTACAGAGAAAACAAGAGTTAAAATATAACTTCCCTTCCCACTTCTCATTAACCACCCCACTGGTATATCACCTTACTTGTCCTGGCATTCCAACATAAGTTCTTTTACAATCAGCTCATATGAGCTCATGCAGACTTATGCAAAACACCCTATAAAATTCCCCAGAGCTAAGTTCTTCCTGCCTCTCTCACTTTTCCTGAATAATGGCCTTTGTCAGACCCTGACTGGCAAATAAAACTATGTGTGGATTTCCTGACCTGGATTCTGCATTGCTCATCTGCATTGCATTTTCCTTTCAGTGATGTCCATTGCTTTTATAATTTTTCTTTGTCAGAGAAACAGATGACTTGAGATCTTGAGCAGGCTTGATTTTCATGAATTATCTAAGTATGCATGACTGGAGATAAGTATACATCTGAAACTAAATATGTTTTTCTGAACCTTAGCTAAATGTTCTGTAAAAGTTTATAAAATGCAAATTCATTTTAGTTTAAGTGCTATCATTTATACATTGCATCTGGCACAAAAGGGCAACACTGCCATGAAGAAAACTGACTTATATTTGTCTGCTTTGACTTAGTCTAATTCTGATTAACTATGTTCCCTAAGAGATTTAAGGTTATCCTTGATTTTTGCTAGTACTGCTAAACTCTGCAAGCCTGTAAATATCTGTGGATTCTGAATTTTACTGTGAAAATTAAGCCTAGTTAACAAGAGGACATCTATGTAAAGAGGACACTATTAGGTTTTTTGTATAGTAAATATACTCATGTTCTTCTAGTATACAAGTTTTATAATGTAAAGCTTGGAGGAGCAATTTAGCAAGCTGCTGTTCACCAAACTAAAGTTATTGAAAAATGTAATTTTAAATCTTATAAAATAATAAATTAAATTTGAAACTTTTTATTATTTAATGTTCTCTAACTGGACCTGTTATCAATAAGATATATGTAAAATTTTATATTAATTTTTACATTAAAAATTTAAATGTATTTTAAAAACAAAAAGATAATGAGAAACAGATCTGCTTAAAGTGGATATTGCAAAGCATACAAACATTTTGCCACTTTCCCACAAATAAAGGGTTAGAAGCTCTCTTAGCTTTTTCTTTGATCCATGCTTTAGATGCAATGTTGTATTGTTATCTGTAAAGAGACTCCCCTCTCCTGAGATGAGGCTCTGCCTCTCACCTTACTCCATGTTAAAATGTCTCCAAAATAGGCTAGACTTCAGTTTATTTAAACTTGGATTTGAAAGATTGATTTTTGTTGTAAAGATTGCTGTGATCTTAAGATAAACAGGAGATATGACTGAATAAGGTTTGGGATTAAAAAATTATTTTTATTTGGCCATAGCTATCATACAAACTTAATGTGTTTCTGCTATTGTTAATTTCATTTTGTATTTTCTTTGTAAATTTTAACTATTATCCATAGTGCCTAACAGAAGTGTAACTTCTCATATAGCAATCTCAGTTAATTTGAGATAATAGACTATCATCTACAGAGAACAGATAGGATGTAAGGATGACTTCCAGTATTAATGCAGACTCCAATTAAATAGAAGAGGTAAACGACTGTGGAGGTATAGATATTGAAGTTATAACTGGTTACTCCCTCTGTAAGACTTGTTAAACTGACTTGCTGGGTGTTTAAAACAAAAAATCTTGGAGTTCAAAATCAAGGAAGTAAAAGAGCCAAGGAAAAAGCAGCCAATATTTGCCCTTTGCCCTCTGAGGTCAGTGAGTACCCAGAGCCCCTCTAAGGGCTCTGAAACTCTGGTGATTCATCTGAGCTGCCAATCAGGGAAATTGAGTGGACACTAGAGAACAGGAAGCCAACCAGTCGGTGCACATTCTGCAAAGAGGAGGGTCATTGGATAGTGAAATGCTTGACTCTTCCAAGAGGAGACATATGTGGTCATCAAGACCTTGACCTGACCCATTCTGGCACACAGCACCACTGACAGAGGAAACCTAAAGGAGCCAGGAGTGTTTGCAAATGTGCCCAAGGGTGATCTCTAAAGAATCTCAGTTGACTCTTAAGAATAGATAGGAACAAGGTCAGTTATAACCAGCTTGGTCTTAAACACCTGGCAGGAGACTATAGCCTGAGCATCGTCCTACATGGACAACTATAAGGAAAAAAGATGTATTCTTAAACAGAACTTAAGATGTACACTTGTATCAGTTTTACCAAAAGTAAGCAAAGCTGGAGGCTGTAAAGGAAGGTTTCCTGTGGGAGTGCCTAATATTTAACTATCACAAAGGACCCAATGTTCATCTATCAAAGGAGACACAGGTTTGACCTGTTTCAGAAACTGACTGAAATACTAATTGCTCATGTATTAACTGTTCACAAAAAAAGTAACACTTTCTGTTGTTTATTGTGCTAGCATGAACCTTGCCCTATGCATACCTTGTTCAGTCACCTGCCAACTGCCACTGTGGACCTCTGGACTGCTGTGATGCTGAAAACCCCTACCTGTCCATACGCAACCTGACAGAAAACAAGGACTTTGGGCCACTTCCCCTCAACTTCACCCTCTCTCAGCAAGAAGCAGCTTGGAAATGTCAGAGCCCATTTTTCCATAGAAATGGAATGTTGAAATTGACAGTGGGGGAAAGTAACAGTGGTCCACTTGCCATTTTGAATATAGATCTGAGGCTTATTTTTTAAAAGGGACATGTTTCCTTTTTCTCTTCTCCCTCTCCCCCTCCCTAACCTGGGGGTAAAGAACAAGATAACCCTGAGCTATCCGTGCTCTACAGGAAGGCATTGTCTGCTGATGATCTGGGACATGACTATCTCCCAAAATAACAATAAATAAATAAATAAATAAATAAATAAATAAATAAATAAATAAAATTTTATTTTATTTTAGTTTTGTGGTTCTGGGGATTGAACCCAGGACTTTGTGCTTACAAGGTAAGCACTCTACCAACTGAGCTATATCCTCAGCCACAAATAACAAGTGAATGTTAGCACAACTTCATGGCACCCTGGGACCCCCTGCAGGAAACTCCTGGATTGTATCCTTTGAAGAGCTCCTTTAAAGTCTCCCTGTGCCTGCTGATGGGCAGAAATCACAGACTTTGGAACTGGAGTCCCTGTGTTTCTCCTTTGCTACCAAAGCAATAAAACTCCTTTTTCTTATTCTCAAAACCATGTCCTCCTTCTTGAATTGGCATTGGGGACAAGGACTGAGCTTTTGGTAACACCGTGTTGATCCTATAGATTTTTTTCTTGGGAAAGATCGTGGCAGAATGGACCACCTCCGGCTATAAACCTAAGAAAAAGATGATGTTTCAATAAAACAATCTTTGAATGTTTTTCTGAATTATTTTACAATCTTGCAGTTGAGAGTTTGTCTGTCAGAGATCAAATAGGTAAAATATTCTGTGTGTACGGGCATGTATGCAGCAACATAATAATTGATTTTTGTTGTAAAGATTGCTGTGATCTTGCTGTGATCTCCCCAACAGTCAAACACTAAGTTGGATGCAAAAGTGTGCTGCCACTAATATACAAGTATAGCAGGAAACAAAAGAAAGTAAATTAAAACTGTTTTTAATCCTTTCAACCAAGGGCTGACAGTCTCAGTACTGTTTCTCAGTATGGTCCCAGGCAGATGCAGTTCATTCTGTTGTGGGTCAGGGACACCCATACTAGAATCAAGGAAAAGAAAAAAAAA
>JAJEJO010001665.1:0-10779 GCA_020662805.1 Glaucomys volans
GACCTCTTACTTGACTGTCTATATTCCTACCTTGTGACTCCTCTCTCCATCTTCAAAAGACATCTTCAATCTCTGCTTTTGTAGACACTTGGCTTTCTCTCTGTTTCCCTCTATTTCCATCATCACATTATTGAGTGCCTAACCACGAACCAGGCACTCTGCTAAATTGGAGGGTTATATCAATAGACAAGGCAAATAATGCCTCTGTTTGTATGAAGTTTATGTTCTTGTAAACAAACAGATTAATTAGAGAGATAAAATTGGTAATTAAAGACTTAGAAAATAAAATAGAATTATGTGCTAGAAAGGTAGGGTTGGGAATGGTGTTTGGGAAGAGGATTCTCAGACTCATATCAGTGATCAGCCAGCCACAAGAAGATGGTTGGGGGCAGAAAGAACAGTAAGTGCTAATCAAGCCTGAGGCAAAGGAGGTCACATGATTGGAGTTTAATAATGAAGGGAGAAAGCAGTATAAGCCAAAGTCACAGAGAAGGTGGTGACCAATTATATAGCTTTGCGGGTCATGACAGGGAACTTGGATTTTATCCAAGTGGAAGGAAGACATGGAAGTGTTTTAAGCAGCCAATCAGTTAACAAGGCTGATTCATCCAGGCTGCTATTTAATGAATAGATTCTTCTTGAAGGGAGATACTTAATCATACCTTTCCTTCCTTTCAAAGAGTGTTTTGACTGCTATTAGGTAGTACCTGCGTAAGACTTCAATCTCAGGTAGAAATGAAAGGGATTGAAGGATATTTTTTTAAACACATCATTAAACTCAGATGACTGCAGTGTCCTAATAACCACAATCAAAAAGGCCAATACTTCCCTCCTTCCCAGTACTTTGCAGGTACATGGGCAATTGTGGTTCCAACAAGAGGTAAACCAAGCCTCTTTTTCAAGATTAAGAGTATTTCTATATTAGGTATAGACAAAACCTTATAGCAAAGGGCTAGGATGTAGATCAAGGATTTGGGAGCCAGCTGAGTGATAAAATTCTGTGGCCAGAACTGAGAATAAGCACCCAAAAGGAGATACCTAGCTTAGTGTCTGTTGGTCTTTGTGGAGGGAAAAATGACGATAGATCAGATACAAACCTCCCAGGTGCAAATGCCCTTTGCTTATCACATCAAGTAAACTATCCTCATTGCCATTCTCAAGATCATATGCATGTAGCAGAGTCATGAAAAACTGCTTCTCCTTAACATCAGCGCAGCTGGAAAGGGGTCATTCCTGGTCATTACCTTGTTCCCCAATTGCCCAACTTTTTGGCAGAATTGTCAGAGCACAGTAGATACCATTTGAGTTAGACATCGTCTGTGTTGGACATTTCCTAATAGCCACACAGCAGTGATCATCTAAAGTGGTTATTGTCTTTTTCCATGATCTGTCCTCAGCATATATATGTGGTGGAGGGAAGAAGACCAGATGACAAGGGTGCTTCCCTTAGGCTGGACCCCATTAAGAAAGGACCCCTTTACTGTTCTTTTGGAAATTGAAGGGGCCTCAGTTACAGATCTGATGGACAAGCCTATGGTTCTTCTACCTGGTATTTAGGTGTCCCCTGTCCTTTTCCTCTAGTCTAGCTCAATTCTTAGTACACAGTAAATAGTCAATGAGTCTTGGCACCAAAGAAACCCAACTGGCTGACAGACTCCTTTCTTTGGTGTGTGTCTTGTCCTGTTCCTGTATGGTTTCTTTTAGACACTCTGAAAAATCAAAAATGACAATTCCTAATGAAGCACAGAAGCTACTGTGGTTAGAAACAAATATTTCTGCTGGCCTATTTAAAGTCTCCTATATAAATAGGATAGAAGGGAAAAGTACATACCTTCTGCTTCTTCATAAACTTTCCCTGATGTAGGGAGGGTGACTTTTCAGAATCTACATGCCCTTCACATGTGGGCTGGATGGAAACCTGGGGTACAAAGGGCCCATGTTCCCCATCTCAGGTACAGCCTTGACCATACACCCAGGACAGGGGTGCCACCTGTGGAGGCGGACAGTACTTCCAGAGTTCTCCATAGGCTCAGAGTTCTTTTAAAGAAGGTTCTGTGTAACCTGAGGTGGCTGTCTGGGGCTTTGGCAAGTCTGGCACTTGCAGCTAAGAAAACAAAGGAAACAGAGCCACGTGTGCCTGCCGTGTGGCCGCCCACGTTCCCCATGCTTCAGCACATTTTTATGTGAGTCAGTGTTTAGAGACTGAGATCAAAACATGTCCAGGAGAGCAACTGGCCAGGTGTGAAATTCCAGGTGACAAAATAGAAGGAAAAGAAGAGTTTGAAAGGAAAGAAAAGGAAATGCAGCTAGCTTCCTTTTATTCTCTGTGTTTTTCCTGTTTCTTCCCCAGGAAGTTTATGTAGACCTACAATACCCCCAGCAGTCCCCGTAAGGGGCTCATCTTCATTCTTTTCCATATGATGACAACACATTATGTCAAAGATCTGTCATTTAGAGATCTATTCCCAGGCAGTCCCTAGGATTAAAAAGGGCTGTATTCCAGAAAATTGTAATACAAAATTTTTTCTTTCCTCTCTGCTTCTCACACTGCTACACATAGTAGCCCCATACAAAGGGGGTATAAAAACCAAAGGCAGTTTCTGGCCACACATAGATGTAAATAGTAATATGAATAAAGCAACAAGTTATGAACTTGATCCAACAGCAGAGCTTGCTTAAGGGCAGATTCTTAGAACTCTTTCTCTAGTGTTAGCCTGGGCAGCAGCCAGGGAGCTTCTTTTAATGCCGTCAATGCTTGGTAATGCCTTTTGTTGGGGTACTGTCTTTAGGGTTACGATAAGGGAAGACTGTATTATCAGAAAATATTGTAAGCACTCCATAGGTTGTTCCCCACCACCACCCCTCTTTAGGGCTAATTTTCCAAGGAAAGTTAAAGATGTTTACTAAGCATTTCTGAGAAATTTGTCCACATTATGAGAATACAAATTACAGGAACTCAGTGCATTAGCAATGGAGTAAGTTTAATGGGTCTGGGAAAGGTATAAATTTAGGGAAAATGTAAATTGCAATAATAGGAGAGACTTTGCTGAATGGCAATTTTGAAATGATAGTATTTAGTAGCAGGGGAAATGTACTAAAGAATCCTTCCATTTGACGTTGTAAAAAATGAAACAGACAGGAATTGTAAATGACTGTCATGATTGTAGAATATGAAGTAGAACAGTGTCAAATAGACAAAAACCATTTGATGTGGGAAATTTGGTTGGTTCTGGGCCATGAGGAATATGGAAATCAGTTCTGGGGTCATCTCACCTAGGCAAAGAACTGGTTAACCTCACAGGACTCTCCTGAAGTAGAATGTTCTGGGATCACACATGACTGCCAAAGTCTTCCCAGATCTTAGTGCCTTAACCTGCTTTAATAAGTATTGAGAATTTGGAGAGAAAACAAGATCAATATATTCTCTGCCTCATAAACTTTAGGAAAAATAGGATATTTAAGAAAAAGATCCACGTATTAGACTCTGCAAACTATGAAGGATTCAATGTGTTGTTTGTGTGCGCAAAGAGAAAAACATGAAAATAAAGACTACTCAGGCTGGGGATGTAGCTCAGTTGGTAGAGTGCCTGCCTCTCGAGCACAAGGCCCTGGGTTCAATCCCCAGCACCGCAAAAGGAAAAGAAAGAAAAATAAATAAAGACTACTCAAAAAATCAATTAACAACATTAAAGAATCTGCATGTCAGTATTGTAGAAATATTAAATTGCTAATTGCTACATAGAAATATTTTTATTTATTATAAGAAAAGTGATAGATTATCCTAGCAATCTAGCTTCTTTATCACATTAGGTCTGGTTTAGGCTGACAAGATAAATGGATAATACAAAAAGAGATCATTTAGAAAATATTCTAGACACCCCAGCAGGAGTGGAAAGATAGTGAAAAATATTAATGCAGTTAAAACAGTTTTGTTGGACATATGAAACATTGATCACAAAAATCACATGTAACATTGACTGACCATAATAATAATAATTTTAATAATAAACAAAAACTGTAGTTGTTCTCGACCGGGTGTAGCTTGCAGCTTTGAAATCATATTGGTAAGGAAAAGCTAAAGAAACTGGGCCTGTTCTCTGGAACAAAGGATAATTGTAGTGACCTAATTGCAGCTTCTATTATAAAAGCAGAAATGATAGCCAGACAAATTATCTCCACTGTCAAAAAAGAAAGCTGTGCAGCAGGTAGTTTATAATCTCTTTTAATGATGCTACTTCTTTTATCCCACAGCTTTTCCCTGAAAAACCTTCCCTGACCCGGACTACTGTCACCCCTGTAGGTAGCAAACCTCCTCTTCTACTCTCTATTTATCCCCACTCTGCTATTGCACTCCCCATACGAGGACAACAGAGAATTGCAGTGCCTACGTTTTCCTAGCTTTGGTCAGGACAGTTGGAACTATATACCATTGGCACATTCTGCATGCAACAGAATTTACCAAGACATTGCAAATGTAACAGACTTGTTAAAGCTTGAGAGGGGAAAGTATAAAGTGTGATATATTATCCCATAATTTTTGACTGAAATCATAAAAGGCAAATGAGAAACTCAGAAAAAAACAAATGCAACTTTTATCACTAAGTGCTAATATTACTATTATACAAAAGTCTGAAAAATCAAGGGAGGAAATGACCAACAATCTGATAGAAAAATCAGCAGAAAATATAGACAGTTCACAGAAGAGGAAATGAAAATGGCCCCTGACCATATGAAAAGATATTCAGTATCACATAAGAGACAGGCTAATTAAAACTTCACTGAAACATGACTTCTCACCTGTGTCTATCAAATTTCCCAAAGTTGGACAATGCTCTGAAGATGAGACTAGAGAAACGGTCATCCTTCCATAGTGCAAGTGGCAATGCAAAATAAAACAAATGTGGAAGGAAATGTGTCATCGTCTGGAAAAAAATGTGTGTGCTTTTCTTTGATCCACAATCCTACTTCTATTAATTACCCCAAACACAATGGTAAAACTATGGACTGACCTTTGCACCAGATTTTTCATTGTGGTTTTACTTGTACAGGTATGCCTAATTTCGTCGCATTTTACTTATCCTCATGCTTTGCAAATGTTGCATTTTTTATAAATGAAGGTTTGTGGCAACCTGTATCAAGCAAGTCTGCTAATACTATTTTTCAAACAGTTTGGGTAACTGTTACTACCTTTTAGCAATAAAGTTCTTTTAAAGTATGTGTATTACTTTGTAGGCATAATGATGTCATATGCTTAATAGACACCAGTATATTGTAAACATAACTTTTACATGCATTGGAAAACCAAAAAATCATGTGACTTGCTTTATTGTGTTACTCATTTTGTGGCAGTGGTCAGGAACCAAACGTACAATATCTTCAGGGCATGTCTGTGATAGCAAAAGATTGGAAATATCCAAGTGAGCAAGATTATGTAACTCATTAAATAAAAATAAGCCTGTCCACACAGAATACTATGAAACTAAAAAAAAAAAAAATGAGAAAGATCTCCTTCACTAATGTAAAGAGCTCTTCTGAAGATGACTTTCTGTAAAAGCAGAATATGTATAGTGTGCTACCTTTTGTGTAAGACAGAAGGGATATAAATATATATACAAATCTGATTTTAAAAACAAATATATTGTTTAGGATAGGGAAGACAAATGTAAAGAACACAACTAGACTTAATTATATGTGAATTTGGAAAAATATGCATTTTACATATTTAACAAATAAAATTTAAAAAAAAAAAAAAAGAAAAAGCAACCTCTAAAATTTGAAGGCAAACCTAAACAGATGACCTAACCATGAAACAATTTGGATACATAGTCACTCAGGAAAAGAAATTACTTTGAATGATATTAGGACTCAGCATATTCCTACTACATATTTAATATGATATATTTTATTAAAAATAGGGCCATTAAGATGATCTTAAACTTCAGTAGTCTAATCATAATTGTTAGGATCTGAGTCCCCTCTCCCCATTCATATGTTGGAACCTAATTACGGATATGATGGTATTAGGAAGTGGAGCTTTGGGGAAGTGATTAGGTCATGGGGCAAGACCTTCAAAAATGAGAATTTGTGCCCTTAACAAAAGACACACCCAAGCTGCCTTGCTTCTGCTGCCATGAGGACACAGCAAGAAGTCAATAGTCTGCATCTCAGAAGAGGGCCCTCTCCAGCACCCAGCCATGCTGGCACCCTGGGCTCATATTTCAATCTCCAAAACTGTGAGAATTAAGTTTCTGTTACGGATAAGCCATCCAGTCCATGGTTTTTGTTCTTGCAGCTCAAACAGACCAAGATAATAACATTAGTGTTATTATTTGAAAACTATATATATTTAAAATAATTTATAAATATTTATGTAAGTATGAATTTATATAAATGTGAATAAATATAAATAATATAAATATAAATAATGTGCAAAGAATTAGGAGTTTTCATTAAAAAAGAAGTATAAAAATTTTTTGAGATTAAGTAATAATTCCATAATCTCAAATTTGAATCAGAAATACTAGTACAAACATGATTTTTTTCAAAAATATGTATTTCCTAGCTCAGGAGCAATGATAACTCAATAGCAGTGAGCACTCCTAGTCCAGACTGTGGTCTTTAGATATCATTTCCTACTAAAAAGAGAAGTATTTTTGGAAAAACGTCTGCTTCCAAATTAGGGACATGAGATATTCAACATGAACTGGGTTCTGATGATGATGACAATTCCTCTAACAGACAAGTTAGAAAATGTCTCTAATAACTCATTTGCCCCCATTGGAAGTATCTAAGGCTTGAACTCCTTAGTCTGAAATTCAGCAATTAACATTTTTTTCTGAATTTCCTGCACTAAGTGTATTTCAGTATATTCAAAACACCAAAATTGTTGACAGACAAATTTTCTTTATACAAGAGTTCCAGGTAATAAATAAAAAGGAATAAGAGCCTTTAAAAATGACCATTTTGAGACTCCTTAGTGAAATAAATAATTCAGAAGATTGTCACTAATCGAAGAAAGGATTAAATGAAAGATTGATAGTCAAATTTTATATCAGTGTGTCCCCTTAGCGTCACTGAAGTAAGACAACCAGACACTACATGCCTTTTGATGTGAGACAATTTGAAGCACATACATTTCAACATATCTGTATGAGTTTCCTAGGGCTGTTTTAACAGATTATCACAAACTTAGCTTGCAACAGAAATTTATTCTCCCATTATTTCAGAGGCCAAAAGTCTGAGATTAAGGTGCCAATAAAGTTTCTTCCTTCTCAAGTTCCTGAGGGAGAGTCTGTTCCATGCCTTTCTCCCACCTTCTGGTGACTGCCAGCAGTCCTTGGTGATCTTGGATTACACAAACATGACTCCAGTTTCTGCTCTGTCTTTATATTGCCTTCCCCTCTGGTTCTTCTCTTCTATGTCTTCTTCATAAGGACATCTGCCATTGGATTTGGGGCCCATCTGAACAATCAAGGTGATCTTATCACAAGATCTTTAACTTAATTACATCTGCAGAGGTTCCTTATATAAATAAGGTCACATCAACAGAGTTCAGGTGGGTATATGTGTTGGAGAGCCACCACTCAACTCTTCTCCAAAAAGTTGAAACTGAATGAAATTAAGCCTCCAGCTACACTGTCCAATATGGTAGCCACTAGTCACCTGTAGCTATTCAAATGAACTGATATTAAAATTTCATACAAAAGTCACACTAGCCAAATTTCAAGTGCTCAGTAGCCACATGTGACTGGTAGCTCCTGTATTAGACAATCCACATATAGAGCATTTCCATCACAGAAAATTTTATAGCCAAGTGCTTCTCTAACGGCTACCTAGGGGATTGAGGAATAAATTTGATCACCTTACAAGAGAGTAAACAGACACAGCCAGCATGTGGGAGCACCTACAAGACAATTGACCTGGTTACTGCAATGATTAAATTGCTTGGAAAAAAACTAAAAGTAAGAAGGAAAAATATAGTTCTATATTTCAGGTTACAGAGAGACTCGAGATAACCAAATTGCATGTGTGTACAATTTTTGGAGCCTGATTCAAATTTATCCACTGGGAAAGAAAGACATTTTTAAGCATTTGGGGGAAATTTGTTTATGGTATTTGATGATACTAAGGAATCATTGTTAGTTTTTAAGTGGGATAATGGCTTTGTTATTATGTTTTTAAATGTTCATGATTTTTTATATGTCTTCCAAAGACTCTGATTTGCTCTCAAAATACACAAAATTAATGGAAAAGTCTATTAAAATGTGGCAAAATCTTGATAATTGTTGAATGAAAACCTGGGTGATAGATACTATTAGCTGTAATTTGGGTTATCTGAAAGTTTTTATTATATAAAATTTTAAAGTGTGCTCATGTTTAGGTTATTTCTAGTCTGACATAACAGAGAGAAACATTAATATTGAAGTCAAACACCTGGATCAAATTCAAGAATCCAAATTCTATGATTTAGTAAATGTAAAAATTCTTAACTTCTCTGAACCTCAGTTTCCTTCTCTATAAAGCTGAACTTAACTTTTGTACACTGTGAGAATAAGGTTCTATCATCATGAGAAAATGCATCACAAATACTATTAGAGTTTGATCGTCTTGGGTATAATTGAAATGGTACATAGGATGGGCTCTTGGGTGCAGTAAAACATCCCTAATTGGGGTATTTAGATGGTATTCTTAATTATAGAGTGACATTTGTAATCCAGTTTTATTATTGTAGTAGTGGGCACCATGGTTTTTTTTGCCCAGCATTGTGCCACTTTGGTCTATTCTCAACACAGCATTCAAAGAAATTTCTTTAACAAGTCAGTCAGATCCTATCATTTCATTGCTTCAAACCTCCTATTGACTGCTTACCTTATGGAGTGGGGTTGGGGGGAGAGAAGGAGTCTGACCATGGACCTCCAGGCCCAGCATGACCTAGGTCTCTACTTTTCCTCTGGCCTTCAAAGCCCCATTCCCTCACACTGGTCCCTTTGCTGTTTTTACCATTTGCCTTTGTGCCTGCTGTCCCTCTGCTGGAAATACTCTTTCCCCAATTCTCAGTTCAGCTCTTTCTTTATTTGGGCCTCACTTTTAATATTCTCAGTGATGCCTTCCCTATCACATATCTAAAAAGTGTAATTCTTACTCCTGTTCCATTTTCCTATATTTTACTTTATGAAGGTCTACTTTTGAGATTGTATTTAGTTATTTTTCTATTTCCCCCTCCATGACTGGAATAGAAACTCTATAGGGTCAGGGATGCACATATACAATACCCAGTCCCCAGCATCAAGAACAAACCAAAAAAGAGACATGTAGGTATTCAATAAACATTTGTTGAATGTTGAATTTAAAAATTCAAAAGAGACATAAAACTAGTTGTTTAGTCTTTAGAGGATGTTTTTATGGATCAATAAGAATGATTTGCATTTATCAACATCAGTAGTTGAGCTACAAATTGCTACTTTGGAAATGTTGAAATTGCTTGAGAAGGAGTGTGCTTTCTTAAGGCAACTTAAATATTTCCCTGGTAATTGTACATGTTCTACTAATTTGTCATAACTATTTTTAGATAAGGTATTTTAAAGGGAAAGAATTATATATGAGTATATTTAGAATTAATGACCAATTTTGTTAGATTTTTAATAGATTTTTAAAAGTATAAATAGCATAAACAGCATTTTTGCCTTTGTTTCACATTTTAAAATTAATATATAACTTACATGCTGAGAAGTATTCAGATCTTAACTAAACAGTTGAATATTCTCTATTCTGTTTTCATGAATGTATATCAACATATAGAACATTTCTGTGACTTGAGACTGTTCCCTCATGCACTTTCTTATTCAGTCTGCTCCCCACTTGATGAATCAGTAAATCTGATTTCCATCACCACGGGATTGTTTTGCCTGATGTTGAACTTCTCATAAGTGGCAATTGTGCAATAAGTCCTTTTTGTATTCAGCTTCTTTCACTAAGTTTGTTAATTTTGAGATTCATCACTGATGGGTTTTTTCATAAAGGGCTTTTTGATAAAGTTTTAAATTTGGTGAAATCCAGCTTTTTTCAGCAGCTGATTTCTGGCAATTGCTAATTTATATTTGGTTCGATTAAAATATTATAGATAGATTACTCATGCTCCTATTGATAGACATCTGAGATATTTCCATTTTTAAAAAATTAAAAAGAAATCTTTTTAGTTATCTAGGGACCTTTATTTTATTTTTTTAAATGTGGTACTGAGACTCAAACCCAGTGCCTCACACAATGCCAGGCAAGAACTCTCCTGCCAAACATTCTTCAAGAATTTTTGTAGATACACATTTCTCTGAAAGATGAATTGCTAGGTTATAGCATTGGCGTATATCTAGTTTGAAAAGAACTTACAGCCCTTTCCCCCGTGGGATTAGGCCATTTTACACTTCCACCAGCAGTGTTTGAAAATTCTAGATGCTCCACATCCTTTCCAACATTTGGTATTGTTGTTCTTTTTCATTTTTGTAAGGGCATCTCATTATTGTTTTAATTTTTTTTTTTATTTTTTTTTTTTTTTTTTTTTTTTTTTTTTTGCCTTTTAAGCATTTCAAGATCTCCTGTTGTGAAGAAGTATCTGTTTAAGTCTTTTGACCTGTTTTCATTGGAAAAATGTCCAGGTCACCTTATTTTGCAAATATCTCTTAATATATATATTTTTTCAAATTCCTTGATAGGTATTATAAATGTTTTCTCTCATTTGCCCATTATTTTCTCAATGCTTTTTTTTTTTTTTTTTTTTTTTTTTTT
>JAJEJO010001665.1:10879-68749 GCA_020662805.1 Glaucomys volans
GCCTGGCTTCTTGATTCTTTTTGATAAAGTTTTAAATTTGATGAAATCCAGCTTACCAGATGTTTATGGTTCATGCTTCCTATGTCCTGTATAAGAAATATTTGCCTGCCTGAAGGTTGTGAAGACAGTCTTTTGTTGTGTTTTACTAACTTAATTGTTTTAGCCTTTATGTTCAGACAAATTTCCCATATTGAATTGAACTTGTTATAGTATAATGTAGGGACTAAGGCTCTTGTTTCCCTTACAAGATATCCAGTTTTTCCAGATATCCAAATCCATCATTTGCTGAAGTGCTTTCCCTTTACCCATTGAATTGTTTTGGTATCATTGTTGTAAATCTTTTCACAAATGAGTGAGGGTCCATTACTGGACTCTGGCTTCCATTTGTTGACATGTTTGTCTAATGTTTGATTCAAATACTGAAGTTTTATTTTAAGTCTTCAAATCAGTTGTGTCAAACCTCCAATTTTATCCTTTTCTCGAAAACTCTTTTAGTTATTCTTGGTCCTTTAACTTTCCACATAAATACAAAACTCATAATTTTTATTTTTAGAAAATAATCCTGTTAGGAATTTCACTGCAATGGCATTTAATCTATTGAACAATTTGTATAAATTCACATCATAACTATGTTAAATTATTTTAAGTATTGTAGTTTTCTTATTTAATTGACTAATTTTTCACTATTAGTATACAGAAATACAATTAGTCTTTGATATTTAATATATTCCACAAAAGTAACAGTAACTATTATTTGTTGAATTGTAGTTTCCTAAAAGAGTAATAGTAAAAACTATAATTCAAGAAAAATTTTCTGACATGAAGAATGTACTTAGAAGTATATATGCAAATGTATTATAGTAAGATTATTAGACTTTAGAGTAAAGCAAAAAACACTTTGATCCAATAGGCAAAGAGAACAAGTTGCTTATAAGTAATTGTTATGGTTTGGATATAAGGTGTCCCCCAAAAGCTCCTGTGTCAATACAGGAGTGTTTGAAAGTGAAATGATTGGATTGTGAGAACCATAATCTAATCAGAGGATTAATCCATTTGATGGGTTAATAATTTGAATGGACTGACTGGATGCTAATTGTAGGTGGGCATGGCATGACTGAAGGAAGAAGGCACTAGCTCTAGTTCTTTCCCTTCCTCCTTCCTGGCTGCCATGACCTGAGAAGTTTCCCTCTGCCATGTCCTTTCCACCATGATGTTCTGCCTTACCTCAGGCCCAGAGCAACAGCGTTGGTAAACCATAGACTGAATCTCTGAAACAATGAACCCAAAATAAGCTTTTCCTCCTCTAAATGGTTCTTGTCAGGCCTTTTGGTCACAGTGATGAAAAGCTGATTAACACAGTAACTTACAAGGTAAATAATCTCTTCACTTTTCAACAGCAACACTGTCATAAGAAAATAGAGTCACATATTTAAAGTTCTCAGGGAAAAGAGGTGAGCCAATAATTTTATATTCAGCAAAACCAGCTCTTAAATGTAAAATGCATATTTTTATCAACTCAAGAAGTACTGTCCACATGAGTTCTTTCTGAGGAGTCTAGTAGATGACTACATTTTCATTAATGTAAGGACCGCTGGTCTTTATTAAATAGATGTTTATTTCATATATTAAGTGTGTAATTATGATAGAGCTCGGACTAAATGAGAGTTGAGCAGAATAGAAGAATGGTGTATAGCACCTGTGTGCTTTCACAATGTAGGTGTAGCACAACTACAAGAATGGAGGGCTAGTGGCAAGAGCATGGGGAAATTTTAACTCCTTTTAGCAATCATACTGTGAATGGTGGTACTGGCGTTGTTATTCCGGAGTGTGCGGGTAGGTGAGGGGGTATAAATTGTAATCATGGGATATTTAATTCTAGTATTATCTATTTCTCGAGAAGCAGAATTCTTAACATGGAAGAAAAGAGATACAAATATAATACAGATGCGGTTGTCATGGGGAGGAAACCCATGGAGACTGCCATGGTTTGGATATAGTTTAAGTGTGTTTTCTGTGTAGCAATTTTGGGAGATAGGACCTTTATGAGGTAGAGCCTGGTAGAAAGTCCTGAGGTAAAATCAGAAATATGACTAATATGTATCAGTCACTTTTTCATCACTGTGGCCAAAATACTCAACAAAACCAACTTAGAGGAAAAGTTTATTCTGGGAACATGGTTTCAGAGGTTCAGCTCATGGCCAGCTAACTCTTCTGCTTTGGGCAGGATGTGAGGCAGAACAACATGGAAGAAGGGCAGTAACAGAGGAAAGCAACAGAGGATATGGAAGCTGGGAAACAGAGAAAGGAGGTAGAGGGAGGGTTGTTTTGTTTTGTTTTGTTTTGTTTTGTTTTTGACTTAGAATTGATTTGGCTATTCTGGTTCTTTTATTCTTCTAAATGAATTTTAGGACTTTTTTCTAGTTTTGTGAAGAATATCATTAGTATTTTGATGGGAATTGCATTAAATCTGTATATTGCATTTCATAGCATGGCCACTTTAACAATATTTATTCTGCCTATCCATGAACATGAGAGGTCTTTCCATCTCTGGAGGTTTTCTTCAATTCAATTTCTTTCTTCAATGTTCTATAGATTTCATTGTAAAGGTTTTTTTTGTTTTTTTGTTTTTTTTTTTTTTGAGGCTACTGTGAAATAGAGTTGTTTTCTGATTTTCTCATCAGATTCATTGTTGGTATGTAGGAAAGCTATTGATTTTTGTTTGCTAATTTCTAACCTGCTACTATGTCAAATTTGTTTATTAGCACTAGCAGTCTTTTGATAGAATTCTTTGGATCTTCTAGGTACAGGATCATATCATCTGCAAACAGTGACATTTAGACTTGTTCCTTTCCTATATTATTCCTTTTATTTCCTTCTCATCCCCAATTGCCCTGGATGGAATTTCTAGCATGATACTAAACAGGAGTGTTGAGAGTGGACATCCTTCTCTTGTCCCAGATTTTTAAGGAAATGCTTTCATTTCTTTTTTCATTTACTCCAAGGTTGATTTTGGTTTTTTATATATAGCCTTTAAGATGTTTAGATAGGTGTTCCTTCTATCCCTAGTTTCTTCATTGGTTTTATCATGAATGGGTGCTGAATATTGTCAAAAGCCTTCTCTGCATTTATTGAGGTGACTAAGTGATTTTTGCCCTTTATTTATTTATGTGATAAATTACATTTAGTGATTTGCCTATATTAAAGCATCCTTGCATCTCTGGAATAAGAGCAGCCAGATAATGGGGTATAATCTTCTTAATATGTTGTTGAACATTATTTTTTAATATTTTATTAAGTATTTTTGCATCTAGGTTCATCAGGGATATTGGTCTATAGTTTTCTTTTCATGATGTGTCCTTATCTGGTTTTGGTATAAATGTGATACTGGCTTTCTACAATTAATTTGGAAGTGTTCTACTCCTTCCTATTTAATGGGAGTATTAGCATTATTTTTTCTTTAAAGGTTTGGTAGAATTCAGCTGAGAATCCATCTGGTCCTGGACTTTTCTTTGTTGAAAGGCTTTTTACTACTGCTTCTGTCTCATTGCTATTTACTGGTTTGTTTAGGCTTTCTGAGTTCTCTTGATTCAGTTTTAGCAGATCATATTTATCTAGGAATATATCCATATCTTCTAGGCTTTCCAATTTAGTGGCATATAAATTTTAAAAATAGTCCCTAATGATTCATTGAATTTCCATGATGTCTTTTCATCTTTAATTATATTAATTTGAGTTTTTTCCCTTTCTTTTGGTTGGTTGGACTAAGGGATTTCCAAACTTTTTATTTTCTTTTCCTTTTCAAAGAACCAACTCTTCGTTTATTGATCCTTTTATAGTTTTTTTATTCTCAAGTTTATTGATTTTGGTTCTGATCTCAATTATATCCATTCTTCTACTGGTTTTGGAATTGTTTTTTTTCTTTTTCAAGTGCCTTCAGATTCACCACTATGTTGTTTATTTGTTTATCTCTCTGATTTTATTATAGGCACTCTTACTATAAACTTATCTCTTAGAACTGCCTTCATAGTATCCCAGAGGTTCTGATATATTCTATCACTATTCTCATTTGACTTTAAGAATTTTTTCTCCTTTGATTAATTCTATCACCCATTAATCATTCAAAAATATATATTGGTCAATCTGTGTGTTTATATAGTTTCTGTAGGATTTTGTCAAGTCGATTTCTAGTTTCATATCATTATGATAAGATGCAAGGAATTATATCAATTTTTTTGTATTTACTAAGAGTTACTTTGTGACATAAAATATGGTCTATTTTTGGAGAAGGTTTCATGAGCCACTGATAAGAAAATGTATTCAGCTGTTATTGGATGAAATATTCTATAGGTGTCTGTTAAGTCCATTTCATAATGGACTTATGATTCATAATAAGTTCATTCATAATATTGTTCAGGCCCAAAGAGTCTTTCTGAGTTTATGTCTGGATGACCTATCTAACAGTAAGCGAGGTGTGTTGAAATCATCCAGTATTATTGTATTGACGTCCATCTAAGGGTTCAATTGTCTTTTATGCAAATAGTTGCACACATGCTTGTGACATACATATTTATTATTGTTATATCTTTTTGTTGGATTGTTCCATTTACCAGTATGAAATGACCCTCTGTCTCTTCTGATTAATTTTAGTTTAAAATCTGCTTAGTCAGATATAAGAGTAGATACTCCTGCTTGTTTTCAGGTCCCATTCACATTGTATATCAATTTCCATCCTTTCACTTTCAGCTTTTGAATGTCTTTGCCTGTAAGGCACACCTTTTGAAATCAACATATGGTTGGGTCTGGTTTTTAATTCATCTGCCAGACTATGTCTTTTAATTGAAAAGTTGAGACCACTTTTGTTATATTATTATAGAGAGATGTTTCATTTCTGCTGCTTTGATTTATTTATAATGTTTAATTTAGTCCTGTTTCTCATTTACTTAGCTACTCTTCAAGTGAGATTTGTTCACTTGAGAACTTTGGGGTTTGTTCTTTATTCTGAGTGGAGCATTTTGTTAAGTAAGTTCTGGAATGCCAGTTGTCACAAATTATTTTAGTTTCTGCTTAAATTGCAAGGTTTTTATTTCCTCTTCAATTTTGAAGAATAGCTTTGCTGGATAGAGCAATCTTGGTTGACAGTTATTTCTTTCAGGACTTGGAACACATCATTCCAAGCCCTTCTGTCTTTTAGGGTTTGTGCTGAGAAATCAGAAGTGATTCTGATAGGTTGGCCTCGAAATGTGACCTGATGTTTTTCTCTTAAAGTTTTTAGAATTCTATTCTTGTTCTGTATGTTAGGCATTTTAATTATAATGTGTTGTGGAGAGATTTTTGATCTTGTCTATTTGGGGTTTTGAATGCCTTCTGTATCTGGATGTCCATCTCATTCTCAAGGTTTGGAAATTTTTCTGTTATTTCCCTGAAGAGATTATCCATTCCTTTAGCCTGCATTTCACAATTCTCAATTCCAATGATTCTTAAATTTGTTCACTTAAGGTTGTTTCAGATTTCTTGTATTTTCTGATTATGGTTACTTATTCTCTTTTCTTTAATGCTGTCTGAATATTCAAGGTTGGTCACTTTGTCTTCCAGCTCTTCAATTCTGTTTTTAGCATGATCCATTCTATTAGAGTATATTTCAACTGAACATTTTATTTGATTTATTGTGTCTCATTTCCAAGATCTCTGTTTCTTTCTCAATATTTCTGTCTCCTTTTTGAATTTCTCATTCATATCCTGTACTGAATTCCTCAATTCACTCAGTCATTTCACTATGTTCTCATAGAATTCATTGATCATTTTTACAGTGATTCTTTTAATTCTTTTTCTGATATTTCATTCACTTCAATATCTTTGGATTCAGTTGCTGGTGAATTATGACCTTTAGGAGGTATCACATTACCTTGTGTTTTCACATTTCTTGCATTCTTGTGTTGGGTTTTATATATCTGTTGGGAGGTATTTCTCTTTTGCTCTTATGTGTAGGCATTTTTTAAGGCACCGTCCTTACTTGCCAAAGTGTCCTAGAGTGATCTAAATGGAGCCCCATCATAGGTGTGGTATTCACAGCCTTTCTATTAATTCTCTGTTTTTGTTATAGCAATAGAAGTCCATTGGAGGAATTGGGGCCCACCTTTATCAGTTTCTGCTTGTAGCCTGGTCATTAGTTTGGGGTTTTGTCTCTTCTGTTATTTGTATTAATATATAACAGAAGATTGAATGTCATTATTTTGTTTGTGGAATAAGGTGCACTGTCTTTTGGTTGAGTTTAGTTCAATAACAGAGTCTCTACCCTGTGAACTTGTAGTGTCCCTGTAGATTCCCAGCACCTCATAAAATAGGGCAAAACAAACAATAGCAGCAGTGGATACAAATAGTATGTAGCATTAAAATAAATACCCAGTTCCTACAATGGCACTTACAACATTAATAACCATAAAAAACAGGAATAGTGGGGTCAGCAATTGTCAACAGTAAAAACAATCACCATAGATGTGGCTTTAAAGCAGGTGCTAGCTATGTCATCCACAGCAGTAATAATTTCATAGTATTAATGGTAGGGGCAGGAACTGCATAAACCAATTCTAAAAGATGGTAAAATCCAGCTAATTAAGAGAAAAGGAAATGTGCTAAGACGGTAAAAAAAGAGTTTACAATTTCAAAAAGTGAACAGAGAGAATGCAGAAGAGATGTAGCATGTGATGTTATAAGGAAAGTAGGAAAAAATAGAAGAAATAAAGTAAAGGGAGAAAGAGAACAATAGATTTGGTTTTTAGCAGTAGAAAAAAAAAGAAAAAGAAAAAGAGAAACGATTGAAAACAGCACAAAACCAAACCAAAGTATACAAACCAAAAACCCCTAAAAGACAAGGCAAGAAAAAAAAACTGCATTTAAAAATGCTATAAATGAGAGAAAAAAAACGTATATGTATATGTATATATGTCCCTGAACCAGTCAGCACATCAAGTGCTCAGGCACGCATCACACACACACACACACACACACACACCCCCCAAAAAAAAAGATTTTTAATAAAAATTGACAGAATCATCTCCAGTGCGGTGATCAAAACATTCAACAAGAATGAATGGTTACTGTCTATGCCCAACTATCTTTCTTTCCATTTCTTCTTGAGCATGTACTGAGAACAAGAGCAAGGGCTGAGGGTTGTTAACCCCTTCCTCTTTTTATGTTGCTCTCTGAGCTACCAGTTGGAGTGGCCTAAGCCTGAAGCTGGTTGAAATAATTCTCAGTTTCTCTTCTCCCCTGTATGAGATAGGATGGGATGGGGAGTACTGTCAGTTGGAAGTTTTGTCTGCACAGACCAGTTTAGTTCATTCCCAGGGTGGGGTGGCTGCAGAGTTCTGAGTGGAGTTCCAGTGTGTGGGACTTAGGCCTAATCAGGCCTAGGGGCTTTGTTGAGTGCTGTCTGCTCTGAAAGGATTAAATCAACACTCCCCTGGTGCCTGGAAGTTGCTGGTCTTTGTGTGTTTGGGGTGGTATCTGAATCTTAGGGGCCTCTCAAGAATTCTACCTGTGGAGTAGGGGAGCCAATCCTCCACACGCTCTGCTGCCCAGAAACACTGCCTTCCCAGGCTTAGTCCCCAAGTGTATTTACACTCACCTGTCCAAATCCCCCACCCAGTTCAGCTGGTCTCCTGAGCCACCAGACTCAAAGGAAAAAGGGCTTGGGTTCCTCTTTGCTTTTCCAACTTGAATCCCCCTGGGTACAATCTTCTCTGTGCCCATTTCATTCCCATTCTGCTTGGTGTGCCCGAGGTGGGGCACACCACATGGCAGGCACTTGCTGGCACAGCACGGCAGTGTTTGCTTGATCTTCCAGCTGCTTCAAGATGGTTCCACCTCAGGTCTCTGAGACCAGTTGAGAAGCAGAGCACCAGTGCACAGTGCAGCCTCTGGATCAGCTAAGTTCTGGACTCTTTCTGGTCTCAGGTTTTCAATGCCAAATCTTTGTTTCCCTCTGTGTTCTCCCTCCCTCTGTGGTGAACCAATGCCGCCACAGCTGCCACTGCCAACAGGCTGTGCCCCAGTGTGCTCTTTCTTCCTTGTTTAATATACCCCAACAGTCTAAAACATTCTGACTGTCCACTATTGAATTTTAGTGAAATCCTTCCTTCATCCACCTCACTGAGGAGCAGCACTTCTACCGCTTGAATCCCAAGCCATAGAGCAACAGGGATTGGTCCTTCCTCTCACTGCCATCTTGAATCTCTCTTTTAGCATCCAAAAATGTGAGGCAAACAACCCTCTTTTCTCTATAAAGTTAACCTACCTCACATATTTCATTGTAATAACAGAAAATGAACTCATACAGAGACCATCTGGGATATGTGAAAAGGTATACTTTTTGACCTCAATGTTTTTCTTGGTCCATGGCTTTGTTTTGCCAAATTTATATATCTTTGTAATGTTTCGTAATAAAAGTGAACTAATAAAAAATATATAACATTATTCACCTTATCAAAAAATCTGAATGCGAGGTATGCTTGTTTTATAATAAGCTTATTTGCTGATAACGTTTACTAAAGTGTTCCTCGTGTAGAGGAGTTACATAGGTGGATAACTGAAACCAGTCTGTTTCTACCACATCACATTTACACCCCAGCCTGAAGTGAGCATTGCACTTTTATGCCCATTTACTTGTGCCCTACCCTCTGGCTAGAGAGCCTCCACCATTTCCACAAGTTGGAACAATTCCAACAATTCCCTTCAAAGCCCATTCGCGTGCTCTCACCTTCAGATTTTTTCTCCAAGTCCGCAAGCTGAGTTGACCTTTACCCTCTCTACCTGCAACCATTGTTCTCCACTGAATCACAGTCACCTGTTTATGTCTCTCCTGAGTGAGTCAGAGACTGATACAATATAATACCAGCAAATATCAAATGAATTAATGCCAACCAAAAATTAGCAGGAAGAAAATTCATGTGACATACTCAAGGAGCTTGTACTCTAGTTATGGAAGTAGAATGTCTAGAATGAATAAATAAAAGGTCTTATTTTGTTTTGTTTTTTCCACCTTGTTCCAACATGTGGCAATGGTATGAGGTTCTCCAGTCAGAGGGAGGGACATGAGCCAACGGCTGTGGGCATACAGGGTTACTTAATGCTGGGGTATAATGTGACGTGATGGAAGCAGACAGGTTTGAGTTATTCGCCTACAGCTTCTCTGCAGAAGGAGCACATTCAGTAAAAGTCATTGGCCAATTTCTATAAGGTTAACATAACACAAGGGTGCCTGATATTTAAAATGGGGGGGGATGTAAATCCTATTATATCTTCCTTTGTTAGTGTACCTTTTGTTAAAAAAAAAAAAAAAAAATGATGCAGAAATCCAAGGGTTCCAGAACTGTGTAATTGTATGATATTTCAGAATAATAGAGAATGTACTGCATGCATGAGTTGAAGAGATGACAAACTGTTAAGAGCAATGTGGTGTTGTCTGGTAGTTTAGTCCCTAAGTTCAGTCTTCTACAAAACTAGCTTTGAATATTTAACCAAGGGGGAATGTGTGTTCTTGTTTAAAGCAGTTGATCTTGAAGGGACCAGACATAGGTTCAGTGAATAGTAATTTTAAAAAATTGCCAAAACTGAATTGACAATAGAATCATGAAAAATCGAATTGAAAGATGGGATGACTACTGGTGCAGTGCATTTAGTTATCTAAGTTTTGATTCATCACAACTCACAACTGTTAGAGAAACTTTTATGTTTCAAAAGTTTTAAAGTTGTCTTAAAAATAAATCATATAAAAATTCAAATAGCATGTAAGGTAGAAATGCTAATTTTAATTCTACACTCTGGAAATGATCACTGTTAAGAATTTTCTGTATATATTTCCAGGCATTTTCTGCTTATATGCAAGGATATCAACATATGATTATCAAATGTTATATACTCTTATATGTATAGACCTGGATGTATATCATATTTCCTTTTAGAATAGGAATAGTACAACTCTATTTTTTTTAACACTTGAAAAATATTTCTTTCATAGACCCTTATTACAACACAATTTTTCACTATTATAATAGTACTCAGTACATTTTTCTTTTTGGTCATATCTGAAATCCTTTAGTCATGATAAAAAATCCCATTTGTATTTATTGCTATAGCATAAATTTGGTCAACTTATTTTGTTACTCTTTTACTGCGTTTTCTGTTTTCTATTTTCTACTGTGTGGTCAGGGTTTGTTTTGTCTATTTCTCCCCTGCTGATAATTTGTTCTTTCAGTGGTTTCCTTGTAATTATATTTACTATGCTCAGATCTCCTTTCTTGACTTAACAATTTAAACACTAACTACTGATGCCTGCTTTACAAGGCAAGGAAAGAACCTAACCCACCTCCTTATTGACTTCTGATTTTCATTGGTAATATTACCTTTATATTGTCAGAATGTATAATATTTAATTTTTTTCTATAATTATTGTTCGCACAGATGTTTAGCCTTAACATTTATATGTAAATGAAGGTATTGTTCACCTCTAGACCTGTCAATCTACAGCTTCACCAGTGTCTCAGTCTGTTTTGCTGTACTTAAAACTGGGTAATTCATGAAGGACAGAAATTTACCTTCCTATAGTTCTGGAAACTGAGAAGTCCAACTGCCCAAAAGACTCCCCACCCCCACCCCCACCCCTTTCTTTTTCCTTTCAGTGCTGGGAACAGAGCCCAAGTTCTCACCTCTGCCAGGCAAGTGCTCTGCCACTGAGATTCATACATCCCCCATTCCCTACCACCTTGGGAATTAAGCTTCAACACCTAAATTTTAAGGAATATTCAGACCAGAGGAATTCATGTGAATTCATTTTGACTCATTTCCTGGTTGCCTACTTCTCATTATTAAGTAGTTTTTCAAGATGGGTCAACAAGTATAATACCCAGTGTATGCTTTTAAGTGTTCAAAAGCAGTTTTCTTTTGTCTTTATTCACGTTGGAGACCAGCATAAATTTGCCTGAATTTTAGTTTTCTCCTTGAAAGAATACTTATGCTTACTACATGAAATAATTTCTAATATTTTCACTCATTATATTTTAAAGCTATATGACCAATTAAATTAATTTCATGTTCTACCATGTTTGAAATTTAAAGGAAAAAAACCTTGCTCAAATGTAGAATCAGATGGCATGGGTATAATGATGGAAGGTAGCTTCGGTCCTTTATGTTCTCTCAGAAACCATCTTCCCAAATTTGCTGCATGCACTGCCCTGGGAGTTTGTTTTTCATGGTCTTTGATTTGGAAGAGGAGGTGATCCTGACAAAAGATCACTCTGCTTCTTAGTGAAGCCTCTGGTTTTATTTTTATGAGTTTGGGGTTATCCCTGTTCTGCCTTTCAGATACAAAGTAGGTTGATTCTTCTCTCTTCCCCCATCTCAGCTCCTTAAAGTTTGCTCAGCTCCAGTGCCTACTGAGAGGGTATCTGTCCCCTCCAGCCCTGCCTCTTCTCCATTTTGAAGCTGGATACTCTCAAAGATTTTCCCACAATTCCAGGATTCTACCCCCACCTTCAGACCCTTCTTTCTAAAGTGAAGGCTTGCTGCCTGTGTTCCCCCAGGCTCTGTCCCTGGCTTTCAGTAAAGTGTATGCCCTGCTAGAGAGGTGAACATGTGCCAACCCTAGACAAACTCCACCTTTTGGACTGGGCTCCTATTTCATTCCAAGGTATGAGACCATGACCATTCTTCCAATTCCATTGTAGGTGGAATGTCCTTCCAAGTATATCAATCATATATTCACTTAGGGCTTCAGGGAGGGAAGTAGAGTGGCCATACTTTTACTCTATCATTTATTACAATCTCCTAATTAGGGATCCTTGATCTGACTGAGATACGATAGAAATGTTCTTTAAAGAAGATTATTCTGGCCACCTTTTAAGACATAGATTAAAGCGGAATATAAGGTATTCCACTTAATAAGTGGTATAAGGTGATATACCAGAAAGTCTTAGAATATACTAGACTTACACAGTCTACTAGAACTTTCTTCAGTGATGGAATTAATCTGTGTCTACTCTGTCCAGTACAGTGGTCACTAACTCCATGTAGCCATCGGGTACTTGAAATGTAGTTTTTGAAACTAAGTAGATTCATTTTTATTTCACCTTGATGAATTCAATTACAAATTTAAATTCATACACATTGATCATGGCCACCTTACTGGTTGGTGCAGGTACAGGCAATGTAAAAGCTGAACACTACAGTGTGGACAAAGAATTGCAAATAGAAGAGGGAAACTCAGAGGTGTTATAGAAAAAAGAAACAACAAGTATTTCCATAGGGGGGAAAAAGAGAAAAAGGAGATTTAAATAATTCAAAGGTGATGTGCTCTGGAGAGTGGGGAAACTAGTAGTACCATGAAATGAAAAAGGTTATATTATCAAGGCTGTTTTGAAAAATAGATATTTTAACAGGTTGCGTTCCCAGTGGTGAAGAGACCTCCAAGTGGAAATGACTAGAAACAATTAGAATTCTCACACTGAATCCGGGTGGGGGAGGTCAGAGCTACAAACTTGAAATCTTTTTCTCTGACATTCCTCTCTTGAGAGAGTCTCTTCTGCCTCCATGCACCCCCTTTCAGAGATTGCCTTGTCCTCCCCCACATGGAGAGACCCTGATATATGGCATAATAATGATGGTTCAGAGAAATTACTGTTTCACCTACTGAGTGATTAATATGAAATTAGTTACTGCAACACTCAGTGGTGCAGAGAGGTTGGAGGAGGAATGTGGTTTTTTGTTTTTAAAAGGAAAAATACAAAACACTGCTTTACGCACAGAGAGTACTTTTCATCTGAGAATCTCCACACACTCAGCAAGCTTAATTAATGAAAAAACCTCTAAGAAAGAAAGGGGATGAAGTAAGAAACACAGATTCCAGTGTTCTGTGATTTTAGAAAAACAAGCTCAGTGTTTTCCTCTTCGGTTAATGCACAAGTGTAGCCCCACGTGGCAGCCAGGAGATATTCATCTTGCTGCTGAATGGTTTCTCTGGAAGGCCTCCCACTTATGAGGGCCTCCCACAGAACCCCACCCCCTAACTGTATTGATGTCCTTCGCTCTATTTGCAATGGAAATCCATCCCTATCATCATAGTGCAGCAAGCTTTCTCTGATAATCGAGTCTGCACTGTCCCTGGAAAGATTATTTTGTTGCAGAGTAGAGCAGGTTATCTTCTTTATCAAAAATTATTCAAAACAAACATCCATGAATCTAGGACTAACATGCATCAAAAGGGGACAGTCAAGGCCCCTTAACGGGTACCCTACTGTGTAATCTTCCTTTCATCTTAATTCAAAATCCCTTGGAAATTCAAGTTGCCTCATGCAAAAATATAAATTCTTCTAATTACTTGTATGTAGGGTACATAGTTGGGCCTGGTCGAAAGAGACGCACCATCGCACAGGCTGGTATTTATTTTCATCTGTTGTGACTCAAGGAGAGATGCTGGTTTTTTTTAATACTTTGCCTCCTCTGTCTTTTGTTTTCTTGCATTTTCTCTCCCCTTCCCAGTTTCTTTTCTTCTCCTTTCTACTCAAGACAAAACTAAAAAACAAAATGCTTTCTGTAAAAAAAAAAAAAAAAAAGAAAGAAAACCTTGAAAGACCATCGCTTCTAAAGATTTTGACAGCAGGTTTGATGTTTTGTCAAATAAAACTAGCTGCCATATACAAAAACAACTGGTTTCGTCTGAAGGGGAGAAAATTCTAAGGGGTTTTGGACTTTATTCTGTAACTCACCCAGGCCTTCTCTGTATGTCCCCAGACATACATAGATCTTTCATGTCTAGCCCACAGCCTTCTCACATTCTCTGGGTCTAGGACTTCAGGTTTGTCCCCTCCCTTTCTTGAGCATCTTTCTTCAGCCACCTAAGCCAGCATCATCTCACTCTTTCATCCTGAACACACTGCTCCTTGCTTACCCAGTGACAGAGGGTTAACTCTTTCCTAATCAGTGCCAAGATCTCCTAGCATCATCGAGATCACAACTATCAGGATGCCACCATGGCCTTTCCATTTTATCAAGTAACTGGGAATTTAGGAGAGCTGGTCAAACACTTTCCAGATTAAATGTCAAATCTTCAAAATTCAGATGGATTTGAAATCCACCTACATCTATTTTTCTGCTCCATTCCCAGCAGTACACAGTGGCACTGACTAGCAGCGGAATTTTGTAATTTCAGTGAAGGCTTTGGTGCTGTGGAATTCTGCCAGTAATGCTGTTTAATTCACTTATATGTGCCAATTCATCTCTGTCAGGAGGCTATTAATTTCTTCATTATTTTACTCTGTCCATAGCCCCTATATAATGAGACACAATGATCCCCATTTGTGTAACCAAAAAACTTGGAGTCTCTTACAAATTACCCTGATCCCACTGCTTTTAGTGACAAGACTCTGTACTTCTTTTTCATATTTAAATCAATTTTTTGCAAACTCTTTTTCCTAGAAGAATACATTTTGTAACTCTAAAGCACTAAATAGTGAAGTCATAGAAAAAGGGTTACATTCTGATGGGCTGTCTAGCATGCATCCCTGTCCCAGTGAACTCTTCCATAATATCCACCAGAGATGGAGAGTTTCCACAAACACTTCCCAAATGCAAGGAAGGAATGCTATCAGCCCAGTCATCAGTGGGCAAGATGTCAAAATACCTACAGCATTGCTATCGGAGTAAAGACCCTGTAACAAATAAAGGTCAGAGATATAAAATTAATCTTATGCTGTCAGCATTTCTGCATGGTGTGATCCTGAGCAAACGAGAAAATGGCAGCTGAGCAACTAGCAAGAGTTAACGTAGATTCCGGAGAGTATTCACTGTATCAGCAAATGCAACTCATTTATATCTCTGCTACCTCTTCTACATTTTTCAGGATTGGAGCAAAACATCAGGAGCTAAGGGAAAAGCAGGCCAGAGATCTTGTTGATTATGCGACTGGTGCAGCTGGATCTGCACACGACATGGAAGATGATGAAATGGACCCTAATTACGCCAGAGTAAACCACTTTCGGGAACCATGTGCATCAGCAAATATCTTCAGGTCTCCATCTCCCCCTCGGGCTGGACCCCTCAGTTACCCTCGGGATGGCCGTCCACTGTCTCCAGAGAGAGACCACTTAGAGAGTCTCTATGCCAAGGTCAACAAGCCTTATCATCCACCAGCTCCAGTTGACAGGTAACCTAACTCTGTGAAAGATGAATGTAGTTTTAATTCAGTAAGTTTCAAATCATCTCTACTGCTGAAGCAGATAAAACTGTATCCTTCAGTCTATTAAACCTGAAATGACACGGTGCCACACACAAGTGCTACACTTTGACCTAGCGGTAAGGTATCAGCCATCACACATAAAACAATAACCGGTTATAAGGTAGCATGAATGAATGGTGGTAGAGAAGTTCATGGTGCAACAGGGAGTAATTTAGGCAGGACTATTGTGACAGAGAACTAATGATGAAAACTTTGAAGGAATATTGTCCTTTCTCCTAAGACTCCTATTGTAAAAGACTTTCTCAAGAAGATGGCATGACACTTGGAGGTGAGGAGTCAGAGAAGAAAAAATGATGACTTCCAAGTAGGTGTAAATGAAGTGGAGATATAGACAGATGGGAGGCAGGGGACAGGAGACTTGGAAAGGCAAGATTGGGATTCCACACTCAATATATTTGTGTATAGGTATTCACAAATGATCAGAGGTAGGCAAGGAGAGAGTCTTAACAGTAGAAGTTGATGAAGTAGAGAAAGAGAGGAGGTTTCAAGGACAAGATATTTAGGGTTAGCAGCTAAGGAAAGAGATCATAAGATCATCTGTCCGTACAATCTAAGTAGGTATGGAGTAAGAGGATTCTAACTACACCTCCTGCCAAAAGTAAGATGCCTTGTCTCCTGAAAGGTGAATCTAAGAGATTTTTGGTCAATGCTTTATTAGTTGATCCTTGGAATTACATGTTCAAGGAATGGGTCAGTGACCTTCCTCTAGTCTGTTCGTAGCTTGCAATCTGGAGGCAGGAGGTGATAAGGAAGTGTGGCAGGCACGCGAGCTCTCAGTCTAGATGAAAAAAGACTTGTTTTCCAGATTTCTCAGAGTCCTGACAACCACCCAGTCCCTATTAGTAGCCAGCTTTTGTGTGATGGCATGATGTATCGGGTAGGTTTACCGTTTACATTTCCCCAGCTGGGCGATATTATGCACTTTCAATTAGGTTGGGGAGAAGAAGGGAAATCATGGCATTTTTATGCAGACTGTAAAGTGTAGCTTCACAAGACTGATTACCTTTCAGAGCCTTTCCAATAACCAAGTGGGAAGGAAGGAGTAATTTTTAATCCTTACTGTCAAGCTTCCAGGTTGATAATATTAAAGAAAGATGGTCAAGTTTTTCTTTGGGACAAAATGAAAATATAAATTCCTATGACTGAGTAATATAGCCATAATAACTAAACTGCTAATTCAGAGGATTGATTAAGAGTTGGGTTTTTTTTTTTTTCTCCCCAGCCTTCAAATAAGGTTGAATTTTATCATGTAAATAATAGTACCGTGTTTGAGTCTATTCTGGCCTAAAGCATAGTCAATCTTCCTCTCCCTAAATCAGATAAGTCGTCATAGCAATCCTCTTTGCATATGTCCCCTGCTAGAATCCCCATGCAGAGGGACTGTTTCTTGGACCTTCTCAAGCTAGTATTTCCCAACACTAATTCCATAGAAATAAATATGAGGCATTATGTAAAAAGAGGTTCTGGAGTCAAAGAGACAGGAGGCTCTCTGGTTAAGTCCCAGGAACAGGTTTCCTCCTATGGTCGTCTTAGGCTTGATATGCTAACATGCATTCTGAGACTAATCAGACCAAGCAAAAACCAGCACTCATCACATCCTAGATTTTTGTCACCTATACTTATTTTTCCTCCTAGATTTGACAGTGATTTTTATAAGATACTACATGGAACACACTGCCCTAAGTTAAATTTCACCCATGTAGATTTGACCAGGAAAGAAATTTCCGAGGATAATCTCAGTTGCAGTCACTGAAGAATAGCACCAAGAAAAAATAAATTATTTACTCCCCAAACTACACATCTACAGGACTAATAGGGTCTTACGTTTGGCTCTGACCCCTTTGTATTAATAAATGATCTGAAACTGCTTTCAGTAGAGTTTTAGAATGTTGTCATACTTTTGGAAAGCAGATCAAAGGGTGGTTCTTTTTACTCAGAATTAGCTTTATTCTGCTCTTATCTTTAATTATGTTTAAAGGCTGTTCTGCTTCTTGTTCTTAAAGTCTTAAAGCAAGCAATTTTTGTCTTGGTGCATAGTAAGCCTTCCATAATGTTAGCTGTGATAATGGTTACCATGATTACTATCATTACTGTCCTTTTTCAGTGAAATTCTGACCCAGGTGAGTCTAAAAAGAGTTCCTTTGGCAGTGTCCCCAGTGGCGTCCAGAGATAGACATAGGAGTTCTAATCCTCATTTGCAATGAAAGGGAACCATCATTTACCCATCCATTTGTTCCATCTTTCATTCATTCAATAAGTGTTTATTTGTCACCTACTATATTCTAGGTGCTGCAGAAAGCTCTAGGGAAGATGCAAGGATGATCAGGACATGGTCCCAACCCAGAGGAGGTCACATTCTAGTCATTTGGGGACCAGCACATGTGGAAATAGATCATTTCAATATCAAAAGAAAAGGAAGTATTTTTGTCCTAACTCAATTTGGGCTAGTCAAGAAAGGCCTCCAAAAGGAGGTGACATTTGAACTGGCTCTTGAAGGGTTTGTAAGTAGTGACCAGATACAGGAGGAAAATTGGTCTCCTTTCAGAGTAATCAGACATGTACAGTGGCACAGTGGCTGAATGTAGCATGCATGTTAGGGAAGCTCAGAAGCCCTTAGAGCACAGAGCAAGGGCAGGAAGGAAAGTGGTCAGAATGGGGATGGACAGCAGGTTGGAGCCAGCGTGTGAATGAATGGGTTGCATCTTCTGCTGATACTTACTGACTGGTAGCAGGTGTTGGAAAGTCTGTGTTAAGAAGGGTCCCGAGGTTATGCCAGAATAGTGGCACCTGCCCTGAGCTCCAGAAAAGTGAGTGGTGGCATGTGTGCTGTGAATATTAATATATTTTCCAATCCATGGACAGTGAGAGCTCTGAAAGTATCATAATTGGGGAATGAGTGGTTCAATTTGTATTTAGGGAAAATGGCTCTTTCAGCCTGATGGCAGACTAAGAGAAGATGGTCAGACTGTGAAACAAATTGGGATATGATTACAAAATTAAGAGATGACAAGGGCCTGGAGTAATCGAGTGGCACTGGAGACGGGGGAAATAAAAGCAGCCAAAAACCTTAGCTTAAAACTAGGAGAACGATGCTTAGCAGGTACCACCTTGTGAGGCTTTCAGTTGCTCCGGAGGGGTCAACGGAATGAGGACTAAAGAGAAATTTTGCATTTGGCCTCTAAGAAGTCATCAATGAACTTAGAACAATTACAATAGCTCAGTCGGAGCAGAGGAAGAAATGGAATGAGAAGAGAATTAGCTAGAAGATGAGATCTTGGCAAGTTTGTGGAAGAGAGAGCAGAGTTGTTGGAGGATGAATAAAATTGCACCTTTGAAATCCCTCCTGTGACTGTAGTTCAAAGCCCATATGAGAATGCAAAGATCCTCCAGAATAAACTTCTCATGTTATCATCACAGAAACTGAGACCCAGAGAAGCTGAGTGACTTGCTCAAACGGTGTGCAATCAGGACTTTATTCTAACTTTCTCCATATTGTACAGTGGTCTTCTCCCTACTCCACACTGCCATATAGACCCATGCTCTCATTTCCTAGTTAAAGAAACTGGCCCAATACCCAGAAAAGTAAACTGGCATTCATTTGAGTCCCCACATGTAAATGGCAGGTTAAACCATGGCTTTTGGAATGAGGCTGATCTAGGCCCAGTCCTCTTCCAGATTACGACGGCATGACTTTCAGTAAAATAACTTATCCAAGATGTCAGATCTCATCTTTGTGAAAATAGCAAATTCTTGTGAGAGTCTGTTAAGGGCCAGGCCCAGCAGTTAGTGCTAAATTCACCAGGGAGCCAGGGGAGACATGAGCACCCCCCGCAATGGGCTCACACTCCATGGTGGATACTGGATATAAAGACCAAAACATGCAGGAGAACACTGTGAAAGGGGCTCAGCAGGGTCAGCTCAGGGTAACCGCAGGCTGGGGCTTTTGGGGTGGAGGCAGGGGGCAGCATGGGTGAGCAGAGGTGAGATAATACATGGTGTGTTAGAGGCATTCGAGGAAGCTCAACAAAGCAGAGACCTGGGTGAGAGGGGCAAATGGAAAGAGAGAAGATGGAACCAAAGACAGGCAGAGCCTCACCAGTCTTGGTGAGGGCTTACATTCATCCCAAGAGAGGCAGGGTAGAGCCAGGTTGGCTCCCTCATAGTGTTAGCATGAGAGTAACCCTGGGATTCCACAGGCTGTTCACACCTCCTGCTCCTTCCTCACCTCCTCCCTGGAAAAGGGAGGTTTCTAATGATGGCCTCCCATTCTCTATGTAACATACCATATTTACCCATATATGATTTTCACATGAAGGCCTCCTATGTGTGTAGCCCACAGTAACTTTCTTTAGGGGCAACTTCTGTCTATTACTCAGAGCTGACCCTGAACCTCCAGCCTTTCTCAGCATCTGTAAATGATGGTGGTTAGAACAAACCTGCTGTCACCATGCCAGAGACACCAGCCGTGTAGCACTCGGGGTATTAATGTGTTGGTGTTCCCCTGCAAGGCCAGCAGGTCAAAGGCTCCCACAGTACCTGGACATTAAAACTCCCTGTTGGAAGAAGGCAGAGTAGTCCCAAATAGTAGAACCAGAAAGGCATGTGGCACTCACTGGGCACCATTGTGGTATTGAGTGCATTCATTATTGTGATTATTTGGCCCTCCTTACTTGAGGTTGCCAAATGTGTTTGATCACACGCCCTATCAGTAAAAATAGTTTGGTGTTTTCACTTCTCAAAAGATGTATGTTTATTTGTTCCTCAATGATAGAATTTATTTACCCCAATAACATATTATAGGAATTATAAAACATATCCCAAATATAGAATTTACTAAAAGAATAAGATTTTTTAAAATCCTGCATAAGTAGCAGTGCTAATATTCCCCATACACATACACACCTCTTTAGAGGACACTGGGTCTAAACCACAGACTCCACCAGGGCAGGCATCTTGCATGCTTCTGCTCACCATTATCTCCTCAGTTCCTAGAGCACTTGGTACTCAATCAGTACTTTAGAATGAATGGTTTAACAGAATCTGAGAGTTGCCTGGGACCATCAGAGGTGAAGCCACTCATCAGAGGGATATTCTCCACAAAATCCCTCACAAGAGGACACTCGCCTCACTTTGGCAATCTTCCAGTAACAAGAACTCAAGAGGCATCCTTTTTCACTTTTACATCACTGTAATCATTACTCAAATGCCTACTTTCTGTCAACTCAAACACTGTCTATCTAACATTCATCGTGGACCCGGGATTGCCCTGCCTGGACAGGGAACACTAGCCTCACTTACAGCCCTTCCAGTATTGAAGTGACTGCTATGACCACCTCCATGGACAAACATCTCCTGAACTCCAGATGTGCGCCAGGCTCTGTGCTCAGAGGTGGTCTGAATGAGGATGCAGAAAGCAGGACATATAACCTTGAGAAGTCTAGTGTGTTTTAGTCATTTCTTCAGTATAAACGCCCCTGGTGTTTCAGTCACTTCTTATCTTATGCATTACACCTGTAGCCTTCTTGGTGGCCATTTTCTGAACACATTTAAGTCTTTCAAGTTTATGATTCTGTTTCATGGCATGTAGGATTGGAAGCCATACCTGAGATTTCATTAGAAGTCAATGAGGTTTTCATATCCTGTGTCTTAATCTTTTATACTTTTTAAAGTTGTTTAAACTTTTACAAAAGTTGTCAATATTAGCTTTTATTGTACTTTTTAATTTCAACTTCTGTCTTTTTACTTGAGTTATCAAGCTAGATTCCCCCCTATATCATGCAGAATCCTATGTTTTTGTATAATGATTTTTTTAAAGGTAGGATATTCTCTGTATCTAAGTTAAAAATTTACTTCTTATTACTTTAGCCTGTTGTTGTACCCAATAAAGACATTTTAAAGTATTGATTTTTGTCCTCCAATATATTAGCTATCCTTACTTGGTTATATCCTTCTCATACTTAATCATTGTGGAATCATCTATGTCATTGATAAGATCATCCATCAATGTCAAGTACAATCCCTGCAGCTCATTACTTGCGACCTCCATTAATCAGCACTCTTTGGAATCCTCACCCAGCTATTAATCTAGTCCACTATTATCTTGTCTGCATTCTCTAGTTCATCTGTTCACATTGCCGAAGACTTTGTCAAATATCTTACTGATGTTGAGGTGTACCATGTTTGTGAGAGTCCCTTGATTTACCATCTGGGAACTCTGATAAGAAAGGGAATTGCATGCTCTTAGTGAATCTTAGAAATAACTTTTGCCTCTTCCAGGTATTCACAAATATTATGTTTTTCTAGATTTAACTGCAAAATAAGACGTTCTGTGATCCTATGTAATACTGGGTCCTTAGCATTTGATTACCAGATATTTATGAACTTACATATGGTGGATGTGAACTTGTATCCTCAGCCTCCCAGGCTCCTGGAATTACAGGCATGCATCACTATGCCCAGCTTCTTGTAGAAAATATTTATTGATCATCTTTTGTTCTCTATAGATCATACAAAAGAGTTTAGAAACAATCTTGATCTTCAAGAAACTCAGTCTAATAGCTGAAAATGTCTCATGAACAAATAATCACAGTATAATGTTCCATTAGAATAAAATTATATACAGGATATATTGTCAAAATTATGATATTACAAATGTATTCAACTTGCTTTCAAATGCATTCAACTGAGGGTATGGAATGAGTTTTCTAGGACCTTGATTCAAATGTATTAACTTTTCAAAACCCTCAGTTTCTGAGGGCACGAGGACACCCTATCCAATGGATTGTTTATGGCCTAAGTGAAATTAGCTCACTGCCTAGCTCAATTAGTGTCAGCTTCTATTGTTTGGGAAGGATATTGGACTATATATTATTGGACTGTATCATATATTATCTGGCTCTATATTGAGAAGGTTATTGAACTAAATATAACTATTCAAGAAGGTTATTGATTATATCTAGCTGTTGACCCTTAGGGTCATGTGTTTGGAACTTGTTAGATTCCATGTGACGCATGGTCAGGTAGTGAGTAGTTAATTCCTTCCTCCAATACCAACTCTTGCCAGTGTAGTACAATTATCAGAAACAAAAAAGTAGAACAGAAAAGCAAGTCAGGGGATAAAAGTAGAAACAACAAAAATGCAGTTTAGAGTCTGTCATGCATTACCTGCAAAAGTGAAGGATGCAGTGATTAAACTCTAACACTCTGGCAGTTGTTTATTAAAAACTGTAACTCATTAGATATCCCTGAGCTGATCATCAGAACTCAGGTTGTCTTCCTGCCACATCACTTGAATGTTCAATTGATTTGGAGTTAGCTTCAATGACTGTCCTCACAAAGGGCTAACCCAGTTTCTATGGGTCCCAGAAGAGCTGTAAATAACAAAAGTGTGTCAAGTCAGATCTCATTGGACTATAAACAACTAAAAACCCAACTGACATATTTCTCTTACCTGGTGAGAGACTCAGGTGGCCCTAGACTCAAAACGTCGTCACTTTTTCTTCTCTTTGCCTTCTTCAGGTGTTGAGCCTCATCATCATGTTACACTAAAATTCTGTGATGACTCTAGCAGCTCTAGGCTTCATG
Organism: Glaucomys volans; assembly: GCA_020662805.1. Lineage (NCBI taxonomy): Eukaryota > Metazoa > Chordata > Mammalia > Rodentia > Sciuridae > Glaucomys > Glaucomys volans. The sequence continues at coordinate 33,750 of JAJEJO010001665.1, forward strand.
TCCACTTTCTGGGGAGAATGACATAGAAAGGGACAAATAACCAATGGAATATTCTAGTCAAGTTTATCCTTATGAAAAAATTCCCAGAGGACCCCAACAAGTGCCCATTGGCAAAAATTTTACTAAAGGACACTTTTAGATGCAAGAAGATTTGAGGAACAGTGTTTCCTCTTTCCAGTGATGAAAGGCATTGCAAGTGGCTTCTAGGGAATCACTCCATGGAATCTACCACAAACAGATTGCGTCTAGATGACTTCTCTCCTTTCCTCCCCTTTCACTTCCTTTTAATAATGGAAAATTTATAGATTAATGGTACATAGCACTTTGGTCAAATGCATTCTTATTAACTCCCTGTGGGAGGCCATCCTTATTAAGAAGGCCCTCCTTATAGTTCAGATAGAAATTTTTCAGCTTGATAATTTCTAATATCCCTTCACTAAGGCAACTGGGGAATATACATTCTTCATTTTCTTGATCCTTGAAAAAGTTTGTTTTGGAAATTCTAAGATAAGAGCCATGAAGGATATAAAAAGCATTAACAGGAAAGCTCTCTAGCCAGGTGTGAACAGCTGGGTATGAACATATCTTGTGCTATTTGGGCAATGTGGGATAATTGATATCTCTTCATCACAACAGTGTATTAATTTCGGAGATTCAGCCTCTCACTCATCCACAGCTTTGTCACGTATAGCTCATGTCTCTATCACTCTTTGCCCCATCTCCACCCTAGTGATTTCTCCAGTTAATTTTAGTTTAGATTAAAAGCATTTTAGCTCTTAAGTTCTCACTCACAACTTTGTGGAAATTGTGAGTAGGGATTTGAATGGTGAATGCAGTAGATTTCTTAAAGATGTGTTTTTTAGTTTCTGTAAACAGTCAAGGTAATCTACATCTCAGTTTGGGAATCCCAGTGATAAATGCCATTTCCATAGAGATTTGACTCATCAGTTAAATGAAGCAATCAATTTTTTTTCTTTGAACATATTACCATCCATTTTTAAGTGACTTTTCAACAATAATGAGAAATCTCTTAATGAAAGAATCTCTGTGACGAGATAAGTGCTAATAGTAACGGATATACCATTAACTCTACTTTCCTCCATCCCCTATTTAAAACTCAATGCTCTCATTAATTATTTTTTCATGTCCTGAGAGCCTTACTCTTGGGACTATGCTAGTTATGTTGGACTAAGTTGTCAGCTTTCAGGGGTGACAAGTGTAGACAAGCTTCCTCTTTCATATGCACAAGGTGGGCAAGAAGGGTTGATAATCAGTGACCACCCATTTGCAGGACCACCCCATCCTAATGCCAGACAGCAAGTGGGCATGTTTGAGGACCACCCTTTGAAACCCTTTGAGCTTTGCCAAAGGGTTATTCTGACTTCTTAAAGCTGTCATCTAAGCATTGACTTGGACATTTTCAAATAAATGTCTTAAACCTTAGAAATAGTCATCTAGATAATTCTATTCATTAAAAAGACATTATAAGGGATTTACCAAGTATCCTCATTTAGCCATAAAATAACACAAAGAGGATAGAACAGAATAAAAGCTTGCTGCCCCAGAGAGGGATGCAGTTGAGAATATAGAATGGTGATGGTGTTATGCTATGATAAGGGTGAGCCTAGACTCTCTGAGAGTATTTAGAGGGGTCCAGAATGCTTATCTGGGTTCTCAAAAGAAGTCTCCTTGAAGGAATGCATATCATTATGTAAGAACAAGTAGAAATTAATCGAGTGGGCAGAAGAGCCTGCACGAAGGCCCAAAGAGAAAGCCTGGCACATTCAGGGAGCTATGTGTATAGAGGAGCTGCAGAGCTGAGCATGAGCCAGGGCCAGCTGGAGGCAAGAGATGAAGGATGGCATAGGCCACCATGTTGAAAGTCAGGTAACCTAAGATAAAGCATTTGGACTAGCTCAGGGCAACAGGAAACCCAAGACAGCGTGTTCAGGTTTATGCTTTAGAAAGATGATCAACCCTGTGGGATAGGAATCCATTTCACAAATGAGAAGTTAGAGACTTGGAGAAATTAAGAAAATGTACCTATGGTGACACAGACAATAAGTTGTAAAGGCCAAAATTCAAACCAGATCTGACTTAAAAATCCATGCTACAAGATTCCATCCATGCTAGAGTTCTTCAAACTGTAGGTTGTAATCCATTAGTACATCTTCAATGATCTCATCAATATAGTGGGATCATTGAACATTTTTAACCAAATGGGATAGAAAAGAATAGAAAATATCATTACATGGATTGTATGAATGTAAGGATTATTTCATGTTTTGTTTCAGTCTTAAATATAAATAAAATACGGGTATGGGTGTAGACTGTGTGTACTGGAGTACTAGAGCACAACCCAAAATGCATTTTTCATGATGGACTGCAGTAAGAAAAGCTGGAAGCTACTAAATTTGTATAAAGAACATGCATGTTCCCCTCACCTGGCAGACACCCTGCCTTCCTTCCCTCATTCATTCATTCACTCACTCTTTCATTCATTCATAAATCATCAGATGCAAACTATATACCAAGCACCCTATTCAAGGCTGTGGGGATACAAAAGCATATTAGAAGCCCTGGGCATTGACCTTCTCCTCCACAACAGTGCTGGGTTTGTGTTGCTCTACAGCAGTTATTCTTGTGACCTGTGGCTTGCATTAATCTATTAGACCAAACCACATACCTTTTCATTACACAATCTTTGCCAATGCTAAGGACAGATTCCAAAGTGCCCTCTTTCTGATTTCTGTATTTAATGAAATGTGTAATCAAGAATAGGCCATTGTTAGGTCAATTGCTTTTCTGTTTTTATCTTTTCAAACAATAAATAATCAGTGGGATGAGAAAGGGTAGTAAAAGATAGTTTTAATGTTAGTACTTAATAAATATCCAACATCTTAAAGAGATGTTTTAATATCTCTATGTGGTAGAATGCCCTCCCTTTTTCTGGACAGCTGACTGAGAATTGATATGAACCCAGAATTCAAGAGCCATTGCTTTGTATGGAATTTCAGTCTGTTCTGAGCAGACATTCTGGATTCCCTCAAATGTGGCCATTACTCAGCCTCTCATTTTCCAGATTTCAAAGACCTCTCTGTACAAGCCTAGGAGGGATAATCCGTCAGTGCAGATGCAGCGGATTCCGGGTCACTGGGAGGCCTGGGCCATGATCATCCTGAGAGCAAAGCCTGACCAGGTATCCTTTTGCCACTCCCTCTACTGATTTCTTCAGGAAAAATTAAGCCTGGAGGACACTGGTCAGGTGACATGCCCTCAAAAGCATAGCTGAGTCTTCAGGGCAGGTTGATGTCTCTTCCTGGGTAATCATACTAGGCAAGCATAGCTCACAGTCAAAATTACTCCTGAAATCCCTCAGGCCACATTTAAGTGCAGTGTGCATAATATTGTGTATAATACTTATATTAATTATTATACATTACAGTATAAGAGCCAGGAAATAGATCGAAGGAAGGCAGGAAAGGAAAATCTTCACGTGAGAGATAACTTGGTGGCTTCAGCATAGATTCTGAAACCAAGCCTTGTTAGAGGCTTAGCTGTGCTGCCCAGGGTAGTCACAGGACCAGGTCAATTACCTACCTTCTCTCTGGCTTGGCTTCCACTTCTATAAAATGGGCATGATCATAGTATGCACATCAGAGTATTGTTATAAGAAGTTAACTGAGTTTGCATATATAAACAGAAAGCAACATCTGGCAGTTAAGGAAATGTATATGCTGGTGTCTGAGCACGTGTACCATGCTGCCAGTAGGCCTGCTACTAATTCCCTAGGACTGAATCGAGGTTGAGTGGAGAGGTCCCTTGTTCCCTTCACCCAGTTTTCCCCATAATTACAGCATAAAATCAAAACCAGGAACTTGACATTGATACACTACATGTGTATATTTCTGTACCATTTCATCATACTCGTCTATCTGTATAACCAACCACTTTTGTGATCAAGATGCAGAACTCTTTTCATCACTACAGAGATCTCTCTCATGCTACCACTTTATAGTCATATGCCCTTCCCACCATCCCTAACTCTGGGCAATCACTCATCTGTTTTCTATCTCTATGATTCTGTAATTTCTAGAATGCTGCATAAATGGAATCGCATAAATGGGGAAGCAGATGACCTGAGATTGACTTTCTTCCCAAAGCATAATGCCCCTGAGATTCATGTAGCTTGTTGTAGGTATTAACAGCTTTTCCTTGTAATTGCTGTATTCTATGGTATTGAGGGACCTTTTGGTTATTTCCAGTTGATAACTATTAGAAATAGAGATACTATAAACAATCACCTCCAAGTTTTTGTGTGAACATACCTTTTGGTCTTCCATTCCTTTCTGCATGCCTTTTATTTCATCTTCTTGCCTTATTGTGCAGGCTTGAACTTCCAGGACTGTGTTGAACAGACACTGAAGAGTGAAAATTCTTGCCTTTTTCCAGAACTTACAGAAAAAATATTTGGTCTTTCACCATTGAGTTAGCTGTAAGTTAATAGTAGATATCTTCATTAAGTTGAGGATGTTCTGTTTAATTCTTAGTTTTCTGTGAACTATGATAAATCAATATTGAGTTTATTGAAGTTTCTTTTCTCTTTCAATTTATAGGATCATTTTAATATTTTGGATTATATTTAGTGCTGCTCAAACATTGAAATCAACCTGCATCCCTACAATAAAGCCCATATGGTGGTGGTATATAATTGTTTTATATCATAATTAATTATATTTTCAATATTTTGATAAGATTTTTTGTATCTATATTCATGAGGGACATTGGTCTATAGCTTCATTTTTTATACTGCCTTTAATTTTGGTACCATGGTAATACTGGCTTCACTCAATGAGTAGAGAATAGTACATCTTTTTCTTCTATAAGAGATTTGGTAGAGTTGGTATTAATTCTTTTTAAAATTTTGGTAGAATTCCCCAGTGATACTAACTGAGCCTTGAGATTTCTTTTTCAGGGGTTTTAAAATTATAAGTTCAAAGTCCTTAATAATTATGTCTGTTTGAGTTAAAATGTCTAAGTTTTGGTAGTTTTAACTTTTCTAGGCATTGGTCCATGTCATCTAAATTGTCAAATTTATGTTAGTAGTATTGTTTGTAGTATTTCCTTATTATCCTATTTATGGGATATTTTTGTATTATCTCTTTGATCTGCAGGGTCTCTGATGAAATCCTGTTGCATTCTTGATATTTGAAATTTGTGTCTTATCTCTTTTTTCTGTCTTGTTGGAGTTTTGTCAATTTTATCGACCTGTTCAAAGGGCTAGCAATCTTTTAATTGTTTCTTTATTGCTTTTCTGTTTCTAATTTTATAGATTTCTGCTTGCTACTATTTCCTTCCTGCTGTTTGTTTTGTTTGGTCTTTCCTTTTGCTAGTTTCTTTGAATGGAAACTGAGATTATTTATTTGATACTTCCTTCTTTTCCTTTTTTTAATTTTTATTTTTACAGATTGCATTTTGATTCACTGTAAACTAGTGGGGTACAACTTTTCATTTCTAGGATCATACATGATATAGATTCATACCATTCATGTAATCATACATGTACATAGAGTACTGATGTCTCATTCCACCATCTTTCATACCCCTACCCCTCCCCTTCTCATTTCCCTCTATGTAATCCAAAGTTCCTCCATTCTTCTCTTGTCCCCCCCACCCAACCCCACCCCACTCCCATTATGTATCATCATCCACTTATCAGGGAAAACATTCAGCCTTTGGTTTTTTGGGATTGGCTTATTTCACTTAGCATGATATTCTCCAATTCCATCCGTTTACCTGCAAATACCATAATTTTATTAGTCTTTATGGCTGAGTAATATTCCATCATGTAAGGATGTGATGCTTTAAATTTCCCTCTCAGCACTGCTTTAGCTGAATTAAATTTTGAGATGTTATGTTTGTTTTCATTAAATTCAGACTTTTTAAATTCCTCTTCAGACTTTCCCTGTGAGCCATGGATTATATAGAAATATGCTATTTAGTTTCAAAGAGTTTGGAGACTTTTCCTTTTGTGGTTGATTACTACTTTTATTCCACTGTGGTCAGACCACATAGCATGTGAATCTTTTTCCTTCATTTTTTAGTGTTAAAAGAGCCTCATATGATTGTAAATTTATTAATTTCTCCTTTTAGTCCTACCATTTTTTTTTCTTTCAGCATTTTGAAGCTTGTTTGGGATTGTTACATCTTCTTGGAGCATTTATCCTGTCATTGTGACTCATCTCACTTCATTTCTAATAGTTACTTTTGTTTTACTGTATACATTGAGTGATCTTGATGTAGATATACCATCTTTCTTTTAACTAATGTTCACTTGGTATATTTTCTGCAATAAGTATTTCTGGACCTTTATACTTAAAATGTCTCTTTTTTAGGAGGCATATAATTAGATTCACTTTTCATGTCTAGTCAGAAAATATCTGTATTTTAATTATAGTATTTAGTCTGTTTTATTTAATGAAATTACAGCTATAAATTGGTCTAAACCTCTCAAACTGTTAATTTTTCACTTATTCCATCTATTCTTAAAGTCTTTCTTGTCTTTTAAAATTATTAATCAAGCACTTTATGTAATTCAATCTTTTATCTCTGTGAGTTTTTATATATTCCTTTATTCTTCTTTTAGGACGCTTAGTACTTAAAAAAATAAAACATTTTGTTGTGTTATAATCAAAATAAACTCTTTAACCATTTTCTGAACAATTTATGGAACTCAGTTTAACCCCTTCAGTCTTTTAGGTTATGCTTTCATGTATTTGAAATCTAAATATATTTATATCTGAAGTTACTGTTTTAAGTGGTAAATTTTCACTTATTTTAACCATTGCTATTTTTTTCTTTCTAAATATCTTTGTTTTCATCTGGAATATTTTTCCCCTTTTTCTTAATAACTTCCTTTGGCATTTGGAGATTTGATTTTTCTTTCATTTGAAATGTCTTTTATTTATCTTTGATTTATTTATTTATTTGGTACCAGGGATGGAACCCAGGGGTGCTTAACCACTGAGCCACATCCCAGCCCATTTTATGTTTTTTATTTTGAGATAGAGCCTCGCTAAGTTGCTGAGGCTGGTTTTGAACTCCTGATCCTCCTGCCTGAGCCTCCCGAGCTGCTGGGATTACAGGCATGTGCTACCGTACCCAGCTCATCTTTTTTTTAAAGGATATTTTCTCTGGATATGTAATTATCAGAGTCCCCACTTCCATTCTTTTAACATTTTTAAAGATATTATTCCTTTGCCTTTTAGCCTTCAAGATTTTTATCCAGTCTGTTATAATATTATAACTATTGACAGAGACTATTATTCCTTTGAAAAGAATGTATCTTGCTTTCTTCAACTACTTTAAATATTTTTCTTTGATTTTCAGCAGTTCTATGAGTGTGTGTGTGTGTGTGTGTGTGTGTGTGTGTGTTGAGCCTGGATACAATTTATAGAGCTTCTTATATCTGTGGTTTAATGTCCTCTATTCACTTTTGAAAATTGTGATATCTCTTCAAATACCCACCTCCTCTCTCTCCAATAAAGCTAAAATACCAGACCCTGTTCTCTGATCTGTTTCCATTTATTTCCTTTCTCTTTCAGTTTGGTTATTGTAATGCTCTGTCTTGTAGTTTACTAATCTTGCCTTCTGCTATGTTCAATATTCTACTAAATCCACATCTTGAACTCTTAACTTTAGTTGTTTGTAATTTTCAGTCTCTGTTTTATCCCAATATTCTAATTCTCCAATGAAATTCTGAATCTTACCTTTTTTTCTTAACTATATTAATTACAGGTATTTTAAGAACCACATGTAATAAGAAAAATCTGAATTATCCATGGATAAGTTGGTAGTATTTTATTTTCTTCTCAGTTGTCAGTTATTTTCTTATGTTCTGGTATGCATGATAATTTTGATGGAATGCTTGACAGAGTCCTTGAAAACCTACAGAAATAATCTCAAGTTAACATTATCTCTCTCCAGAGAGGATTTATTATTACATTTGTCAGGCAGTTAGAATAGAGGCATAGTGCCTTAATCCATTCTTGGATCAAGGTGGATAGATGCTGGGTTTTAATTATTGTGAGGAATGGTCTACCACTTCTAGGGTATAGTCTTTCAATGATCCTATCTGAAAATATAGGTTGTTTACTAGGGTCCTTTTTCCTTGGCAGGTTCTGAACTCCAGTTTCTAAATTCCCAACTCCACAGGAATGTCAGAACCTCTGCTCAGCCTTCGCATCTCTCAGCCCCTGTACTTTGCTCCTGTTCTTAGTATTTGATTCTGTGCCATTTACATATTAGTAAATGACTTGGGGGAGAAAACTGCCACAGAACATTGTGCTCAATTCAATGTGCTAACCTACCTACTCTTCAATATCCATCTTGGCTTCTCAAGTCCTGGCTGCCTTAGGAGTTTTCCAAAGCCTTTACATGATTTTGTTTTTTTGTGCATTTTTTTTTCAAATTTCCTAATTTTTCTGACTATTCTCATAAGAATGAAAATAAAATAAGCTCTTTCACCACTTCTAATCATGGAAATCTGTCATTCTTTTTTAATGTTAAGGTTGATAATATCAATACATGGTTAATAGACTTTGCTTTTGAAATGATTAAAAGAATGTATGAATATGAATATATATACATATATATACATATGAATGACCTTAGATTTTAATTGAAATATACACTGATTTTGAAAAAAAAATTGTGGAAGAGATTGGTCACTGGCCTTCATTTTGTTCTCGTCGGTCATTTTTGTTGAGTCCCTATAGAGCATCTGCTGCCTCACTTTTTTGTTTTCTCCATACTGGGAATTGAGCGCAGGGACATTTAGCCACTGAACCACATCCCCAGCCCCTTTTATTTTGAGACAGTGTGTTGCTCAGGGTCTTGCTTGGGGTCTTGCTTAGCTGCTGAGGCTGGCTTCGAACTTGTGATCCTCCTGCCTCAGCCCCCCAGCTGCTGGGATTACAGAAGTGTACCACCATGGCCAGCTGCTGTCACCTGCAATTATTGTTCTTGTGGCCTTAACTGAGGAAAAGTCACATTCCTGAAGGCTCCCTCTCCCCATCATCCCTCCACTCAAAGACCCTGCTGGCCATCCTTACCATTTCGGCAACCACGCTCCGGCCAGAGGAAGGACAGGTCTGTTTCCTTTTCTTATAGCCCATGTCTCAGCATTCTCCCGCAGAGGATTACTTACCTGGTAGTCCTCAGCTTCAGCCATTTCATTTGGTCCCCTGAGTTTTCCACTGGCTGCAGCTTTGTCCTAGCCTCTTTCCTGGCAGTAAGACTTGTGTTGGTGAAATGTGACCAGGATCTTACAAACTGATTTAACCATTCACTTTTATGAATGGGACCTGGGAGAGGCCAAGAAAGAGAAGAACTAGATGTGAATGTCTCTGAAGTGGAGGGACATTAAGGTACCAAAATACTTGGATGTGCTTGACTCCAGTTTAGAGTCTGGAAAACAACTTTGTATGAGTCTATGTGATTTCCAAGTCTCAAAACTAATTCACTGGAAAACATAAAAAATGTAAAGCAGTAGATTTCAGTAGTAATTTTCAGATCATTTGAGTCTAAATGCAGCTTTGAGAATATTCAGTTCATAAATTTCCTTTTGGGTCATTTTTTTTTTTCCTAAGAGAATATTTCTCCAAACAGCTATATCAGATAAAGGCTGACCAGAATCTGCTCAGATGTGAGTTTTAGGATCTAGAAATAAAATATTTATGAGGATTTTCAAAAATAAGAATGTTGAAAATGAGAATGATAATTAATAATAGTATTCATTGGATATTGGGCATGCTCCTAGAATCCAGATACTGGTTTAACTATTAGTTATGTTGAGGTTGTTATCTTTCTCATAATGTTGAAGCCGGGCATAAATCCTACACATAAATACTAAGGCTCTACCACTTCTGTGTTTCATGGCCATATGATAGAACATCATGGAGATTCACTTTCTTCGCCTCCAGGGTGAAGATGAAACTGAGTCTCCTAGGATTCTTGGAGGCTTGAATGGGTTAATACATGTTAAACCTGTTGCAGATTTTTTGGTCACACCCAGTGCTCAGTAAATTTTGATCATTCCTTCCCCCCCCTCACTTTTCTGCCACTATTGGTTGAGATGCCCTTTACTCACCAGTCATGTGGAAAATGGAGAGAACAGATCTGAAAATACAGGAAGAAGAGATTGAGGAACCACTGATGCTATACCCCTGACCAGTCAAATTCCCAGGACATGGCTCAGAAAAAATGATTTTTTTAACACTTGTATGAGTCTCTAAAATTTACTAAATTAATGAATCTTATTCATGTAACTATTTATTGGGAGAGATAGGGACAGCATTCTCACTTTCATGGAACTTGAGATCTTTGGGAGGGGACAAGTATTAAATGCTTAATTATAACTAACCCTCAAGTACTGCCAAGGAGAATTCCAGGAGTCTGTTAACATTTCTGATATTATGGAGGATCAAGGACAGATTCATTGAGAAAGTGGCAGTTGAGACTTGAAGAGTGGGTAGCTAGCAGTTTGGTGGTAAAGGGAGCATGAAAGGCATTTTAGACAGAAGAGCACTGTGAGGAAAAGCCCTGATGTAGAAAAGAGCTTGCATGTGAGAAGAGGCCAGAGAAGATCCTCCTACCAACAGCAGGCAGAGAATAAAGAACAGAAGCTCCATGATTGAATGAGTTAGTCTGTATGGTACCTTCCTTCTCTTCAGTGGACCAAGAGGTGTACACTTGCACAAGTGACAATATAGAAACAGTTCCCCACTCCTTCAGCACTGCACCTCAGGGTACCCCATCATTCTCAAGTTCTCTAGGCCCATGTGTCTCCCTGCTCCCAGAGAATATGTTTCCTTCCCCCATGACTTACTCTCAGGGCTATGAAGTTATTAATCTGATAAATATTTGCTCCTGCAGTTCAACTTTTAGTAAGGTAATTGTCCTCAAACTCAAGTGTGCATTGGAATCACTTGGAAAGTTTGTTAAATCCCCAATCCCTGCTCCAGTCCCAGAGTTTCTGATTATTTAAGTCTGAGATGGGGCCCTACAATTTGAATGTCTAACAATCTCCTAGATGATATTCATGCTGCTGGCCGGGCTGCCACACCTAGCAGATCACTGGTTTAAGACATCTTTCAACAGTCTAGCAGTCGCCATTAGTCCCTTAGCTCAAAGGAAAATGCTCATACTCGAGGATCCAAAGTAGGAAATATTAAAGTCAAAACTAGATTTTGTAGATAACTGCTACCTTGGCCTAAAGGAAGAAACCTTTTTGTGGACATGACTTACCTTAAACATCTCCCCAGTGCTTAACACACAGTTGGTACCAAATGCATGTTTGTTAAGAGAATTGACAGTGAAAGAGTCAGAATGGATCTAGCTTAGTGACTTAAGAAGTGGGTTTTATATATTATTCTTTGGAAAGCTCTCATGATTCCTTTCAGGCTGAAAGGCCTTCTAGGAGAATAAATTATTGTCGTCTCTTGGAATACAGCCCCAGAATTTGCAGAGTCAAGATAATGCTTGTATTTTAAGTACTCACTTGGATTAAAAGCTGAAATGCTAACAGGATTACAAAATGCCAAGTTTGCTGAGTCTCAAATTGTTTATGCTCATGTTCAGTTCAAAGTTCTTTCATCAATCAGTACGTTTCTGTTTCTAATTACAGTCTTAAATTTTTGACACCTGCACATGCATTCTCAGTCTAAGCCAGCTTCAGTAATTTGCAAAGGTATAATATAACTAAAATGAGGCTCATAACCACCGCGTGTCACCTACACCAAGAGTCTAATGAATTCAAAGGTGCAGTGCCTCAGTTCACATTATGATTCAGAAAACAGTCTGCCATTTTACCCATTTTCACTCCTACAATGTTGTAAAACATTTGTAATAAACAACTTTTCTCATTCCAGGCACATGGAGTTTGGGTAAACGATGCAATATAATTTTCATTTGTGATTCTTTATTTGTGTTTGTCCTTGGAATCTCTGTATTTGGATAAAAGAAAAAGAAACATGCCCAAGATTACCATAATTCTACAAAATATAATATGTGCAATCTGGAAGTATATTACTGCCACCAATCCAATCAAGTACAGACTTATAGTCCTTGAAGTTGGGAGCTGATTTTGATGTAAGCCATCCATCAAATCTCAGACTTGACCTATGAAATGTCTACTGGGTCAAAGTCTCCCATGTATTGTGATGAATTAAGCTGAACATGTCTATACCCAGTTTTTACCTTGGACCTTGATTCTCACTGACACCTGTAAAATGGAAATGACTTTCTTATAAGCTTTAATAGAGTCCTACTTCAAGGAAAAAATAATACTAATTAGAAATTGTCAACACCAGCTGTCAAATCTTTTTCCTGAATATTCTTCTTCCCACCTCCCTTATTTGGTCCCAATTGATTCACCTAATTGAAGTTAACCACTGAAAAATGACTTTATTATTTCTGAATGCCCAGTACTAAAGAATACTTTGGCAACAACATTGCTTATTCTCCCTTAAACATAAAAGTTGGAGAGTTTGAACAGTGGATCCAAAATATCATTACAAGAGTCCATTCAACTAGGAGGTCCAGCCGAGGGGAGGAACATTTCCACACATGTATTGCCACTTGGTGTCCATAACGCTGGGGCCTGACCTGGCACTATCTTGGGACCCTTCAGAAGGCAGCAGAATGATATTAGTGTGAACATTTCACTGCATATTAATTATTTTTTTAAAACACTGTCATTTAATTTTAAATGCTAATATGCATATGGTTAATTAAGAAACCAAAATTGGCTATAAGCTTGGTGAGCTCTAAGAACGGGGAGAGCGAGATCATTACGCTTCTGCTCATGGTTAGCTATTTGTGAACCAGCTGATAATGTGCAAAATTAAGATTTCGTAAGTGGCATTTTAAATGAATGGTTAATGGCTGAAGATTAATTAAACAGTCAGAGTTGCTGAAGAAAAGCTGTTAAAAATTATGTTTATAGGCCAGTCACTTGCATGCTGAAAGTGAAATCCTGATAGATGGTGGCCTTTCTGTTTACTGAGAGCATTCTGTCTAAGCACCCTTCTCAGGCAGGGAAACCTACCCTGAGCCACACATCCTGCAGCTATGGCAGTAGCCTCAGGGACGTTCCTTTGGAGTAGAAGCTGCCAAGCAGGAAAATGGACTAGAAAAGTGTTTTATTGAAGGGAGCTTCACTAAAACCTTCATCCCAGGTAAACAGGCATATTTTATTTCCTACCTGTGTGCTGCATGGTTTCTGAGTTAGAGTAGGCAGAACCCATGGGGTTTATAAGAAGCTGCTCTAGAATGCTGTAGAAGAAACAAAAAGTTTCAGTATTTTTTTTCAAACTTTAGCAATACTTCTTAAGTCTCAGACTCTTGGTGGTAAAAATGTGGATATTGTGCATCTGACTGTAGCCTCGGTTGACTCCTTGGGAAAAGGTTCACCTTTATATTCGGCAATATGCCGTCTGCACAGGAGATGCCGTGAAAACTATTTTTAAAATTCGCTTACCATAACGGACATCAATAAATATTGAGTAAATGAGTGAATGAATGAGTTACTTAAAAGTGGTTTTACTAGAGTGTCAAAGGCTGCTTTAAATGCCTCTCCATCCATATAGCAAATGTCCATGCTCCTGTTCCTCTCCAGACCAGGTATGGAGAGGAGTTAAAAGTCTTAGGTGAGGATGGTGAGACCTCTATTTTCCTATAAATTGCAAGGAAGTTAATTCTACCCTTTGAAAAATCACTGGCATTAAAATGTGTTTATTTTTCTGGGTTCATTCAGTTCAATCCCCTGCTTCTAAAACAGAGGACTCAAATCATTCAAACCAGACTATTGTGTCTCTTGTTTAAAAGTTCCCTGGAGATGGAGATTCTCTGGCCTCCCTTGATAGCCTGTTCCAGTATTTAATCACCCTCCTAATCAAGAAGTTAATCCTATTTCCTCTTTTCCAACCTTCTTTGGCTTCATGGAACCTGGAAAACGCCCATGAGACTCTTTGAAAGCCTCAAGAAGTTAATTAGTCCACTGAGCTACTGTAGGTTCCGCCTCATGACTTGTAATAGTGATGCTCTAGACCTGTGTGATAGTAATGGTATAGTTTTGTTACATCTCAAATAAATCAATTCTTCTTCCTGGTCTAAAAAGAAGAGCAAATTATTTTAGCATGTTTTAGAAATTGTTTTATTATATTTTACTCTGAATATTTCATTAAAAACAACAGAAGTTTGATCCAAGGTCTTGTAACTCAGGAACCAAAATTGCAGTATTTTGATAAGCAACAAATTGAAAGATGAATAGCAAGTACTAAATATCAGTGATAATTTGCAATTGCTAGGCATTTGCCGATTGCTTTGCAAATATCATTTCTTCCCTCTGACAACCCAATCAGGTAGTACTGTTAGTATTTCCGAGGTACAGATGAGGAAAGTGAGTTGTACAGAGGGTGACGGACTGGTCCAATGTCCTCAAGTGGTCCAGCATTTGTCCCTAGCTTGCCTGAATCCAGAGCCTCAACACTTAACCACTGTGCTATGTTGACTATTGTGTTCTTTTTGAAAAATTACTTTTCTTTCTATAAAATTCTATTTCATTATCTGACTTCTTTTCTTCCCTGTGTATATAAAGTCCAAATCTAAAAACTTTCCTTGTGGAAAATAATAGCGCTCTGCTGAATAATAGTCCCAGGTCAGCTCTTACTGTAATTATGGGCCGCCGAGTGGCAAATACATTCTGCTTTCAGAAAGGCAGTAGCCGTTCACTTTAGAAAAACTGATAATTCAAAGCTTTTCCATTCTCGAAAAAATAGACTGATGCAAAAGGAAAGAAAATAGGTACTTCTGGGAGAAAACCTGCCCCCTTGAAGGAATGGGATAAAAACCTGTTTGCAGATGCCAGAAGCATCTGGGGAGCTGTGATGTCCAATAATTGCAGCTAAAAGCTGCACTAATTGACCAGTGATGGGTTGAAAGCTACCTCCAGCCAGGATCCCTAATACTCTGGCACTCTTTTCATAAGCAGAGTGAGGGGCAGAAGGAGGTCAGCTTCCAAGGGGTTCTCCGTACAGAAAGTGAGCAGCTGTGACAGGGATGTCAATTTCTGCAGAGGAAAAGTTTAGCTTTTCCAACTGATGCATTCAGATCACCTGGGGATCCTGTTAAAAAGCAGATTTTGATTCTGGATCCAGGATGGGCCCTGAGGTTCTGCATTTCTAATAAGCTCCAGGTGACACTCTCAACTGCTGGTCCCAATCCCACACTGTGACTTGCAAGGGTTTAGACTAGACGGAGGTAGTGCTAAATTGTTATTGATTTAAAAAAATCATTTAAACTAAATATGCAGCACAACTTTTTTCTAAACTTTCCAAGTGTCAGCTGTCAGGTCCTCATGTTAGTGAGATTAGAGCAATCTCATTCCTGTACAAACCAGAGTATTCTTGGGACAGCTGGTTCTACCTCCTGGAAAAGAGAGTCTGACTTTCTGTTCATCTTCTGTGTATTGTAAATGCTGCTGCTTGCATCAGCGTCCACGATGCTGTTTGCATCAGCGTCCATGATTTGACTTCTTGCTCCCCTTGAAGGAATCTCTTGCATCTTAGCAACAAGCTCTGTCTCCACAGTTGAATAGGCATAAATTTGAATTTCTTTTCTCAAGCTCTGCTACTAACTTGATGAGAAAAGTTTTATACAATGCAAGTAAGTGATCCATTTTTCCCATCACACCCCATTCAACCAGGAGTCTCAATGGCTCTATTTAATCCCTTATTTGGTTTAATGCCAATTACATTAAAATGATGTGCTTTACCCTGATATTTATGATTTGGTATTATTTTAACTGAATACTACCTTAACTTCTCTGATGAACGGTATCATCCTTATTGATCTGTATCCCAAACAAGCACAAAGGTACCTGGAGTGTAAGTTTTTGATAGTCTTGTTTGAATACCAATATTTTACATTAAATTACTTGGTCCTTTTTTTTTAACAGCAAGAAAAAGGTTGAAACCACTAAAACCATATTTGTAACTTAGTGAAAAGAGAAAATGATTTTTTTTTCTGTATGACTTGGATTACAGATAATTGTATTTATTGCCACTGAATTATAGTAAATAGGAAGATGTTCTCAATTCACGAGACTTTCTTCTCTATGCAGGATATATTCAAAATCTAGGGCACAACCATTACACCCAGTTTGGTGGCACAAGAGTGGGACTGTTTGACTTCAGAATTTGATTCTGGATCCAGGATCCAGGAATCCTGGGGCCTTCTAGGAAACTGAGGCAGCACAAAGACACCACCACCCTTTCAAATCCTAATTCTTGTGATCAAGTCAGAAAGATTTTGGACACATTGCTCAGAGTAACAGGCATGAGTTTATTGAACAAATAGGGAAAGGAGAAGAAAAGGGAAAGGAGACATTCTCAAGAGAGTGGATCCCTTCAGAGAGGAGAGGTACAGTGTGCCTCCCCTGATGTCCAATTTTTATTCGGGATCCCAGAGAAGTTTCCAGAGAGTCCCACCTAGGTCTGCCTCCCTCTTGACTTTTGACTGACAGTAGGATGACTCAGACTTTCAAGTCTCCACTGGTATGACAATTCTAGGTCACTTTGGCCCATGCTGACCAGTTCTAGGATTTTTAACCATAAATTCTTACAGATTTTGTGATTTGGAGGAATTATCCTTATCTCCCTGAGTTTCAGGATCTGGTCTGTGAAAAGGGTCACAGAAGCCTCCCCCTTCAGGATAACTTGGGTTCCTATTATCGACATTATTTTGGGCCTGCATTTCTCCTGCAGATAACAGGTAGTTTGCTGAGGAATGTGACATATCCTGTCCACTTAAGCCAGGCTGGACTGCGGGTAAATTGCTTCTTGGAAAAGAAAGTATGGGCATGTCAGCACAGTGGCCCATCTTAGAGAATTATTCCCTTAACTTTGTGTTCCCACCATTCACATCTCTCTGTCCCCTATCAAGAATAACTTTCTCCAATTGAAATATAATGTGAACCACATCTATAATTTAACATTTTTAATAGTTTCATTCTGAAAAGCAAAATTATTTTTATAATGTATTTTATTTAACCCAATATATGCAAGGTATTTTTCCAAGATGTATTCAAAACAATTCCAGAGCTATTTTACATACTCCGCACCCCCGCTCCTCCATATGAGGTCTTGGAAATCTGGTGTACATTATACCTACAGCACATCACAGTTTAGACTAGTGACACCCCAAATGTTCAGTAGTGACACATGACTTTTAGCCACCACATTGGGAATGTTTCAAATAGTAGGTGATGCCTCAGTCTGAGGTTTTCCACGTACTGGAGTCCAGAGTAACAGGAGGACTGACTCATTTTAGGTTAGCTCCTGTTGCAGAAAACTGTTAAAGCCCAATCTGCTGCTAGATAAGTACCAAGGTCCCTTCCTTCTCGAGGACCACAGGCCAGGGAAAGAGGAAGACATGGAACAACCCATTCCCACTCCAGAAAACTGACAAACACATCAGCCCTCCTTTTTCCATATCTAGAGAAATGTGCTGCACTTTAGGAGTTAGCCACAGCTTAGTGAGGTCCCCTCCAAATGGGATGAGCTAGACTAGACCAGGTCTGATTTCATCTCAGATCTTTGTTTTGTCTGGATGTAAGATGAAGCTAATGATCCAGAGACCTAGGAGAACGAAATCGCATCTTCTATGTGTGGTGCGTGCCGTCCTTCCATTGAAAGGTTTAGCAATGCAGGTACATATGTGACTAATTAACAATATGAGACCCGTGTGATTCTCATGTAACAACAAACCTCTCCTTCCTTACCAAATGATATTTCATGATTCCAACCAATAGCGAAGGTCAGGCCTTATGCAGAGCCTTCCCTTTCCTTGGGGTCCACTCTTATTCTCAGTCAGCTGATCATTTTCTTAAGATGTCATGTCTCTAGAGGTGGCTAAAGTGACAGACTGGTCTTTACTCATTTCCATTCAATTTCAGGCCTTTCTTGCCTATTATTGCTACTGCTTTATGCCTAGAACACCTCAGAATAGGGCTCCTTTATCTACCTAGTTGCTCAAGCCAGAATCCTGGAGTTGTTCTTGAAGTTCCCCCCTCCCCTATCCACACACCTGGACTAACTCTCTCTCTCTCCCTTTCTCTCTCTCTCTCTCTCTTTCTCTCTCTCTCTCTCTCTCTCTCTCTCTCTCTCTCTCTCTCTCTCTCTGGAAGATCCAGGGGAATGAGTAGGACTGGTTCTCATGTGTGTGCACTGTTTCCCCATGAGCATCAGATGCTTCTCACTATGGGGCCCAACACTCCTCCACCACTTCTGATCCATTGTGCTTTCCCTCCAGCAGCTGCACCAACCTGGACTAGGTCTAAGTGTTCCAGTAACTGCACTAAGGACCATCACCTGCTTGCTATTTGCAGTTTTTTTTTTTACACAGTCCCCTCAAAATACATTTTAGTTGACCCTCTTATTACTAAAGCTCTTGCCATCCTCCAAATTTTCTAAGGACCTCAACCTTTACTGGATGACTCAAGACTATTTTTCTCATGGACCGTATGACATTTTCCCTGTGCCTGTTTTTTTCTAGATTGTCCTGAGATGCTGCTCAGGATTCAGTTCCAACATCCCTGAGCCATCTGTGTAGCAATTGTGGTGCATTGGAATTGACTGTTACTTGTTCATTTTGTCTATTAGACTTTGTAGCAGGCACTATACATTATTTCCAGTCCACCATAGTTCCTAAAGTGCTGGATACTCAGTAATTTGCATTGAATGAATTAATGAATCCACTCTACCCTTAATCACGTGACTTCAAGATGGCGCCATTTGCTGGCCTAGCACTGACCAGCCTCCCATATTCTGATTCATCTGGCCTCCTGGTCAGCACAACTCACCTCTAGTTACCTCTTCTCTCTGATCGGATCTGATTGTGTGTCCCCAGTCTTGCTCATTCCTCCTGGTCTTCATCACGTACCCCGCTCCTGTTCTGCCAGGAAGCACATCCTATCCAAGTACCCATAGATGAAGGACATCTCTAGAGCCCAATAGGTCACTGTTTCCTCCATCTAATCTCTGCTTCAAAAGCTTCCTGAGGGATACAGGTAGTTTTTACTGTTCAAAAGCTGTAATCAATCCAATCTGACTGCTCCATCAGGAGAAAAAGCTCATCTTGGCAATTACATTTTTCTAAACCTTTTTCCCACACCTTGTATTTATCACTGACTCCTGGAAATAATCTCTAACCATCTCTACTATTACCTTCCAGAGAATTTTGTTTGAAATGAGCATAAAACTTATTGTTCTTTAGATTTCCTAGAATTTGTTTCCCTCATTTTTAAAAAATATGACCATTGCTTGTTGTCTTCCAGTATCTGGGCACATCTCCCATTATCTCTAACTTCTCAGTGATAATGCCTGTCCTTTTAGGGGCACACCTTTCAGCTCTTTCAGTATCCTGGATGTCATCTGGAAGTACCAGCAACGAGTTGCCTTTCAAGCATCCTGGATTGTGTATTTCCTCTCTCTCCCCCACTGTTCTTATCTTTTCTGCCGATCTTCTGTCTCTCCTTGACAGAGATGTCAGATGAGTCACTTAATGTGTCTGTGCATCTTTCCTCATCTGCAAAGACAGGAGGGTGGGACTAAGTGATTTCAGCATTTCTTCCAGCAGCAAAATTACATGGTTCTGCAATTCTTTAATGGAAGCAAAATACGAGTTCAGGTTGCTCTGCCTTTTCTCTGGTGCTGTTATCATGTCAAAGCATCCCCTCCCAGTGGTGTCCTATCCTTGCTTGTTCCTCTTCAAAGTAGCTGTACCAATTAAATAGAAAATAAATCTTTAATGTCATTATCATTTGTTTCACAACCCCCTGAGCTTCTTCTGAGTTTTGTCTTTCTGGTTATCTTCATACCTCTTTGCCAATGTAACCACAGTGTCCATGAATCCACTCCCAAATTCCCTCTGCTCACTCCTGCAGGAGGGTTTAACTATGAACC
This sequence comes from Glaucomys volans, assembly GCA_020662805.1. Lineage (NCBI taxonomy): Eukaryota > Metazoa > Chordata > Mammalia > Rodentia > Sciuridae > Glaucomys > Glaucomys volans. The sequence goes on from JAJEJO010001665.1 coordinate 53,774, forward strand.
CAGATTCCATGATTTAGAACATTGGTTCCAAATCTCCCTAAACTCTTACACCAGAAATTTCTTTTTCCTGTTCAGGGATCTTGTCCTTAGAAAATCAAAACTCAGGTTGTAAGATTTGTAAAAAGGACTTTCCTTCCAGAGATAGACAGCATTCTCTGTTCAATGTGTATCCCTTGCTTACCCCCAAAGGCCTCTCTCTCTTGATATTGACATCGTTCTCCTTTGAATATGTATCTACTTCCCTAAATAAACCTCCATCTGTCTCTGGAAAAAATTTTTAAAACGTGTATATGTATGTGTATATACAAGATAGTGTGTGGGTGTGTGTGTATCCATTCTTTGGCTGTGAATTTTCCCTTACTCCAACTTAATATCAAAATTTGTAATTATGCTATTATAAACCTCATTTGCTTTTGTAGAAATGTTCCTTTAAAAAAAGATTGAAGAGAATCTCCTTCATGTCATAATATCAAAACCTTAAAAGGAGGGACAATAATTGCGGAATAAAGCAATACGATCATGTCACTATCAGTATTTCTGGGGCAACCCTGTATCACTTAGGCCTCTTGCCTAGAGTCTGCTGAAGATCCATGGAACATAATAAATTTTCGAACAGATGTGGCCCCTGGTCTCTAGGAATGTATAGGAAACTTTGTGGGGTGAGGTAGAGGAGGTAATGTCTCAATCTATGTTAAATATTATGAAAAACATCATGGAGTTTCTCATGGAATCAGAGAAACTCTTAAATAACACCCTGGCCTATGACAGGCAGGTGGGCATAGAAGTATCCTTTAAAACAAAGTCTGTTGTGGTTTTTCACACTCATAAGTGATGTGTACCAGACATCAGAAGGGGGAATTGACCCCTGGAGTCTGACATTTGACAACCAAAAGCTGTGTCCTGGCTCACATCCTCTAATTCAGAGCCTGCAAGTGCTGTTCGGTTTTGTCTTTGTAGGTAGGTCCATGTTCAAGTTTGTTGTCAAAGTGAATTCCAATGCTAGAAGTCACCAGAAAGTCTCAGGGTGAAGTTTCCCAGATTCCTCATGGATCCATGACAGACTCATGCTTTATCCGTTTCCATTCAGTTTTCTGTAACGAGGGCTATTTGTCCATATTGCTATATCCCTATCTCTTTTTTTATATATACCTTACAAGGTTTTTGTTTTTGTTTTTGTTTTTTTAGGTAAAAGCATTGGCTTAAAAAAAGACATTATCAGTGAAAGCCCACTTTTTTCTTCTATATTTAAAAATAGTAACATGAGAAACTCACCAGAAAATACTTTACCTATTCACTGGACAAAATGATAACATTTGAAATGGTGTGTTGCACTGTCCATTCATGTGCCACGTGACATGAAACTCTATTTTGATTGGGACTGTCACAGATAATTTCTGCACATAAAATACCTCTAGGGACAGCTTTCAATTGGAGTTGTCACTTTTTGTTTAGCTGGCAGGAGACTCACTATTGTCAAACCCTCTTTACAAAAGCATCACTGCCTCAGTGATACACTGCCCTAGAGGAGCCGGGATAGTCACTCAGCCTACTTGGAACAGAAAGAAGCACTGTTGATCTCCATCACAGCTGTGTGGTTGAGGGCTCTTTTGCCAAGCTGTCCCCCACCCCAGCCAACAATTCTTTTATAGGCTTGGAATTCAATTTCTTTCTCCCATGCTGGTTTTTGAAAGGTGTAAATAGATTAATGTATATTGTTATTCTCTGAAGGTAGCATGGGTTAGGTAAACCATATACATTTTAGTTGTCTACTGAATTCATGAAGTTATAGAAAGTTAAGAAAACAACCCTAAACCTTCTCTGGAGTTACACACACACACATCCACACACACACACACACAACACATACACTTTCTCTTTAATGCCTCTCAAAGTTGTTTTAGATCTTAGGATTAGAGCCATGACATTCACATGTTCAAAAACTAATAAAATAATGTAGTTTCATTTTTTCCATTATTAAAACAATGGAGTTTTCTTTTTTAGAGTCCATAGGGATCCTCATACTGAATTTTATAATAAATAACATTTTTATCATATAAATATATCTATATAAATTAAATGAAATAATAATATGTAATTTTAAAGGGGGTTGAAAAAATTGTTAATTTCTGTGTGATTTTTTCACTCTCAAGATTTTTTCTGCTCTCAAGAAATAATAAATAAAATAATAATATTTTATTTATTCTTATTGGGTGCTTCATTTGCAGAAGCAGAAGCAAACTAGGACAAAGCAGGAGGCCCAGAAGTGGTCCTCAGAGCTGAGAGTAGGGGGAACTGTACACAGGGCAAAGGGTGCGGAAATGATTAGGGTGGAGAGATGATTAGCCGCTTGGATTATGGAAGAAATGGCAACTATTAAAAAAAAAGTTAAGGAGAGAGAGAATGACCAAAACACATGTGGAAGTGGCCTGTTCGAACCAGGAACATGGCATTTCTACCCATACCAGCGACTCCTTTGAAGCCCAGCAGCTCAGAAGAGCCACCCTGGGAGTGCACCCTGGGATAGGAAGCCTCCTGGAGTATCTTCCCACGTGGTCTTCCACTCTACTTATCTGCAGGATAATTTTCAACTGCTAGACCTCTGACCCTCTCCTTTTGCCATTAATAAAAAGGGAGCTGCTTTCATAAATTTAGCATATTACCCATTGGAGTCCCCCGCCTTTCTAATCCCAGGTTAATTCTTCGTGGATTGGTTATGAAAAATACAAGCAAACTTAAGATTCTATTTATGACTCAGACAACCAACCAAGTAATGAGATTCTGTGTTATGGTAGCTGTCACATCTTGTCTCAGCCCTGTTGTGTCTAAATGTTAGCTCTCCTATTAAGTTCCATTAGAGAATTTTGCAATCCCAAATTGTTTATATGCTACTGGTTTTCTGCCACCTGACAGTAGGGCACGATTCACTCATTAATGTGGTTGGAATCTTTACACTGGTGGAAAGAACTGAAATAGAAATCAGCAGGAAGGTAGCAGGCACTCACTGGACTGCTGCTTTCCTGTGTTTCTCTATATAAAATCTTAAATATTTTTTTTTTAAATTTCTGATTCAGCCTGTCATCTCATAAGTGGAAAATATCCTTTGTTTGTTAAATTTAAAGGACCTTACCTCACCCAACTAAATTGTATGTTTATAAACTTAATCTTCATCCTTGCTCGTGTTCCCCATGAGATAGTTTTCTTGCTGTGTTAAATTTAAATTAGCATGAGTAGCTTTCCTTATGGGTTCCAAAGTACTTTCATATACATGTTCTCATTTCATCTGCACCCCAACCTGGTAAGAAGGGAAAACAAGGAAGCTGAACCTGACAGAAGAAAAATTTTTCACAAAACTACACAGTTAACAAATACCAAGTTTCTGCCTCAGTTTGATTAGTTCTATCTCTAATGCTACGTGCCTTTCTTATATATTTTTTGTTACTTATAGATATACTTGTATTTTCTCAACTTTCTCTGAGTATTTTAAATTAAGTGTAAAAACTGCCAGGCATGGTGGCACACACCTGTAATCCCAGTGGCTCGGGAGGCTGAGGCAGGAGGATTGTGAGTTCAAAGCCGGTCTCAGCAACTCAGTAAGGCCCTAAGCAACTCAGCAAGTTCCTGTCTCTAAATAAAATACAAAAATGGGCTAAAGATGTTGCTCAGTGGTTAAGCACCCCTGGGTTCAATCCCTGGTACCCCCCCCCCCAAAAAAAAAGTATAATAACCAAAAAGTTAAAGGAGAAAAAATTTCAAATCAATTATTTCACAATTCAGAGTTTGCCACTATTAACATTTTAGAATATCTTACCTTCATTCATTTTTTTTCCTGTGTATCTTTCTTTTTTTGTTTGTTTGTTTGTTTTGTTTTTTGAATTTTTTTTTTTTTTTTTTAATACTGGGGCTTGAATTCAAGAGGCCCAACCATTGAACCACATCCCCAGCCCTTTTCATTTTTTTAAATTTTGAGACAGGTTCTCACTGAGTGGCTTAGAGCCTCCCTAAGTTAGTGAGGCTGGCTGTGAACCTGCAATCCTCCTGCTTCAGCCTCGGGAGCTGCTGGGATTACAGGCTTGTGCCACCAGGCCCATCTTTTATATATATATATGTATGTGGGTGTGTATGTGTGTGTATCACTATTTGGTTGTATAGTGCAAACACACATTATATGTATATATTAAATTTTGGTAGCTTGCATTTTTACTATTATATTGTGATTTTTTTTCCTGTGCCATATAATCTCTTCAAAACTACCACTTATGATGGTTGCATAAAGCATTATTTTTTACTATACTACAATCAAAAAACCTTTCCCCTAATACTGGATACTTAGGGTGTTTTAGAATTTTTAGTGCTATAAATCACCCTTTGATTAACACTTCCCCATAATATTTTGCCATACAGTTTGGATTATTTCCTTAAGATCCCTAAGATAGAAATGATGAATCAAGGGCTTGAAACATACTGCCAACAATTTTCCAGAAAAATTTAAAGAAATAATGCTTCTAGCAGCAGTGTAGAAGAGAGCTCCTTTCACCCCAGTCCTGACAGCATAGTGCTATCACTTTCTCCCCCTTAAGCCTTTATTAATTTGATCAGTGAGAAATAGTACCATTTCATTTTACTGTGAACTTCTCAACTTACCAGTGTGGTTAAGCATTTTTATAGAAACTCATGCCTATTCCCAGTTGCCACTAGAAGTTTTCATTTTGTCTGAGCCCTGGTCCATTATTAGGGAAAACAGTTTTGAAAACCAACTTCTGTTTTCTCCCTCTACAAATCTGTGTATTTATCAACACATCAACACATACTTGGATGCAGGTTTTTATAACCCTCTTGACAAAAAAATAAAAAAATAAAAAATAAAGATGAATGATCACACACCTGGGCCTTTTATGCACTGAACCAAGCCATATCTATTTGGATCTTATTTTAATTGACTTATCCTTCCCCCTAGTAGATTAGCATCCCTATAAATAGGCAGTATTAAGAAAATAAGACCCTTAGCATGAATAGTGAAAGAAATGTCACTTCAGGGTCTGGACATTGCTATGACAACCCAGGCTCCATTTATCACCATTCCCATCAGCACGTGTTGCAAAGGAAATCCCTTTGCAGTGTTTAATCTGGGAATTTTAATATTAAATGTATATTTGACATTGAAAGCTCACACCTTATTTGCTATTGTCAGGCTTAGTTGATAGACAGCTAAGTCAGTCTCTTTTTATAGTCCATTTCTGAAATGAAACTATAAATTTTGAAGCTAGGCTTCATCATTGCAGAGAGAAAAGCTTTTCCAGCCCATTGTTGAAATATAACATTTTATAGGATTTATGAGGTCCAGATTCAGGAAGATCATTTGCCAAGCACTTAAGTCTGGTTTTGCTGCCCTTTGCTATTCTTCCCCCTTGAAAAAAAATACATATGGGGAGGGAAAAGCCATTAGAAAAGAAAAATTATGAAGAAGAACTTACTAGATGCAATACAAATGTAAGCCTAAGAAAAAAGAAAGTCCGGGGCATGTAGTGTGAGAAGCATTGACTACACGGGCTGCGTTTCGGTGATAGGCAAACTGTTTGCTTCTATAAATGAAGGGGGCATCCTTATTTGTCTTGACAGTCAATGAAAGCTTCTGATTCAGAGCAACATTTTGAATTGAAGCTTATAAGTCCTCTTCAGTATGCTTCCAGGAATCTTTTTGAAATTCCATGATATGACGAGCTCTGTGATTTGGTCATATTCCATTTAGCTTGTTTTATTGCTGCTAATTTTACACAGGAAAATAGATTCTCTGAAACTTGTGATCACAGGAGCTGTCAAGTGGTTGAAAATGAAGAAAACCACCAGACAGTGTCAGATTTATTAAACACTCCAGAAGTACAAAATTAATGCTGTTCTTTGTCTTTGAAAGGTTCAGTGTCCACAAGCTGGATTTATCCTAATGGACAAGCGGTGGAGGAACAATTGTCAATTAGCTATCTCTTCAGCCAGACCACGCACTGTTGGAAGGCGTGTAGGGGAGCCACCAGTGCACCTAGGCAGACCTCCAATTTGTTCATTTTGACTGCAAATGACTTAATTTAACATTTCTCTAATGCCTTAGGTAGAATGGTGAAGTTTCCTTTAAAAAAATTTTTTTCTTAAAAGAATCACCAGTGTAAAACCATGTTAAGTAGGCTTCTCACTCCATTTGTTTTCAATCACCACCCTTAATGCATGAATTTCTCAGTAGCCTGTTACTCTCCCAAGCCCTAAGCTACAGCAAATGTGGAATGGAAAATTCTGATGCTTTATCTCTTTGGCTTCTGTTGAGTTTGAAAATATTATATATGCATGGCATATTCCTGTTCTCCATTGTCTTACCCATGGTCTTTTTCCTCCTCCCCCTCCCCCTTCTCCTCCTCCTCCTCTTTTGCTCTTCTCTCTTAACCATGAACAAACTTTACATTTTTAGAGACCCAATGTCCAAAAGACTTTGAAAGCAAATTCTTTTCCCCACATGAACCATTTCTTTCTTTCCCATGAGACAGAGATCATTTATCAAACTCATTAACAGTGATTTTACCTGCTGAAAAGTTCATCTCCTAATCATGTGATTTTTTCTTGCTTTTTTCCCCCTCAAAAATAATAACCTTTTACCCTGTATATTCTGATGATATAATGAAAACATCTGGTACTTGTCTGTAGCAATTGCATTTTCACGTTTCTTTATATTTGTGGGTGGATTCCAAGTTGGATCTGTGTGAAGATGCACTTCAAGCAAAATTCAGTAACTATATATCTGGTTTGCATTGTTCAAATTGCAGGGTTTCAAGTATTAGCATGAAGCCTGATGTAGGACTAAGTCCTGAACTCTGCAAACATTTGCTTTTGCACTTGAACTGCACTTCTCTTATATACAACAGGAATATGCTTCAGGTTATTATGCAATTAGCTATCTAAAATGTTTTATGAGCAGATAAGTGCCAAAATCTGAATTTGTCTTGTATATTTTTACAGCAGTTTTCTCTTTGGTGCAGAGCAGAGGATGTGTGTGGAAGCATTAGTCTTGAATTTTTCATAGGTTCTTTCCCTTTGCCATTCTAGCTGCTGTCTCCCACAAAATTTGCGCCATACCTCAACTGTACAAATCCCCTTTTAATGTTCAGCTGCCCTGAAGTGTGCAGTTGTGGAATATGTCTAAATGTCTCCTGTAAAGAAATTGGAAGCATTGGTTTTAACAAAAGCAATAAAATGGCTACAGCAAAGAGCATTCTAGAGGTAAACACACGTCTTTCCTTGTTGTTGGACTCCTGCTCTGTAAAACAAACTTTTAAGGCACACGATTTTAGCCTTTCTTTCTTGTTTTTGTGTCTAGGGAAGTAAAAAGGAAGGGATTCAGTTTTTATAGTCCCTAAGATTTCAGTTCAGAGCACTACATCATGGAAAACAATTTGCAGCTTATCACCCTGAATTACCATTGCCAAACTGAGTGCATTGAGAGTGTTCATGAAATACACAGAGAGGAAAATCATGTGCATGGAGAAGGCTTCTTGGTTGCTTCAAGAGAAGTTTCATGATTTTCTTCTTGGACCTTGGCGTAAAGGCCAATACTTTTACATGCAGCAGCACTCAGTAAATTTCTTTTGGTGATGTTTAATTGGTCTCCAGGACCATGAACCTCCCAACCCAGAACTAGACTTGGAGAGGAAGATAGCAAAGAAGAGATTCTGTTTAGGAAGCCCCACTCCACCTCACCCAGCCTTCTACAGAGATGTCAAGGTCCTCATGTTCTGCAGTTTTCCCTCCTGGTGTCATGACTGGTCCACAGGCATTAATTCATATGCTCTTGAATGCCTGGACATGAAAGACAGCTAGCCACAACTGTCTCTTGATGGAGATCAAAGCTTTGAAATAAACTGTGGTTAGATTTCCTACATGGTCCTTGAAGAAATGGGGTGGGCAATAGGGGCATCCCAATTACCCTGAAAACCTGTCCGAGTCCTTCTTCCCTTGTCCTTAAGTCCCTTTAGTAGACCTACCAGTTTCTCTTGAAAATATTCATTTGTGTACTTCAAAAATGTGGTTTGTGGATACTAAATTTTCGCTGAGCATCAGTTGAGTGGGTTTTCATGGTTTCCAAGTTCTGCCAGACCAGCTTCACAGACAGTGAGTATGTCCTAATCCTAACCTATTCCTAACCTGAGGTTAGGACTGCTAAAGAGACTGGTAAAAGTCCAATCGCTTTTACCCAGAGCTGGACTTGACTAAACACCAAGGAGAATGCTTTTGGTTTTACCTGATATGGAATGGAATGTTTCCATTTGCCAATTCTCTCCTTAGCCCTGCCTGAGACTTCAGCTACTTCCGCAGTATTAGAAAGTGATATGCTTATTAGAGAACTTTATTCATCAGAGGAGAGTGCTATTTGGCAGTTAGAGTCTAATGAGGATGAGGAGCTAAATTTAACTCAAAGGTCAGCGAAGAGTGCCGGCCTGCCTCCTTGAAAGCATGTGAGCGTGGATGTTCACAGTTTCCAGACAGTTTCATCTACTGGTGTGCGTGCTATATTTAGTATGAAATAGCATGGAAAAGGTCTCCAATAACACCATTTCAGCCACATCTATTTCATGAGCATTAATAAGCAACTACATTACTGCTTGGCTAGACAATTCCAGTGGGACCTGATGGCACCAAGATGTTATAGCAATTGCTGAAAAAGGGAGACCATGAGAACATGTCTCAGTAGACAGAACTTCAAAACCTTAGCGAAATTCCTTTAAGCAGTGAGTTATCTGTGCAGTACACAGAAACAGCAGAGCAGCTTATGCTAAGCTATTAAGGGGTGGTGTTCTCCATAGGCACCTGGGAAAGAAAAACAGGAAAGGAAGGCATCCTCCAAGCAGCAGCCCCAGGGCCCTAAACCACCTCCCACGTGTGCTCTCCACCCTCTGTGAGCCCCGCCTCATCCTCTAGTAGCACTCTCCTCTCTCCCCTTTTCCTTCCTAATTCTCTTTCATTGTACCTGTTCTTAATCAACTTTCCTGTTTTCAACTCCCACAAAAACTTGGGAATTGAGCACATCCTTGGTGAGGAAACTTTGCCAAGGTCTAGGTGAGACACGTGAATGATTAATTTTTTGTATCACTTAACCACTGCTGGGGCTTTGACAAAGGTTTGAAAAATATAAGCCGTGAAGGATCACAATGCCACAAAGAGGAAGGCGAGGGCTGTGATATAAGTACAAAGTCCTGTGGGAATCCCAAGGTTGGAAAATAGGACTTTCTTCTAGGAAAGGTTCGTGGTCCAGCCTGCTCTTGGAAATGAATTCTTCTGTTTCTCTTCTTTGCCGTGGCCACCACCTTGGCCTGTCTGTTGTCACCTGTACTTCTGCAACAAACTCTATTCTGTCTTATGTAGCAAAGCCAGGATTATTTTCTTATTTTTTAAATGAGATCATGTTGATTTCTGGCTTTAAATCTATTGTCAACTCATTTCACTACAAGGAATGTCCAGAGATCTTGCCAAGTCTGTTAGGGCCATGTGACCAGAGTGTTGCCTGTCATTAGACCTTGTCACTTACCTTATCCTGTGAGCATTCATCCCCAGCCACGTTCTTTCTATTCCTTTACCCTATATTATTCATTCCTTCCTTAAGGCTTTTGCTCCAGCTGTTTCCTCTCTCTAATGTTCATGGAGATGCTTCTGGATGATTCCTCTTATAATTCAGACCTGAGCTTAAAGGAAAGGGCTCTCTTGACTATTCAATCTCAAGGCGCCACCAGTCACAATCTTATCACCAATTATATTTTAAGTCGCCAGGTAGCACTTGCCTCTGATTGATATTTCTTCCTCCTGGATTGTGCATTATCTCACTCCCTGCCCTGCAACTAGACCACAAGTTGTGTCTTGTGACCTTGTGTGTCTTGTACTTAATAAATATATGCTAAATGAGTGTCAGACCCTTGAAGGATTTCACATTTCTCTAGAAAATGTAAAGCCCTGACATGCGAAGAAACAGCTGAGATCCCTGCTCTCAGCACCTCTACTTTCATGGAGGTGTGCAGACAGAGGTAAGTGAAGGAATAAGGACTGCAGGTGCATTCAGACGGTGATCAGGGCAACAAAGGAAAGAAGCAGGCTAACTGCAGAGGCATAGCTCAAAGAGGCCACGGGTCCAATGGCCAGAGCAGGATCCTCTGACAAGGGAGAAATACCTTGAGAAATTTGAGGCAGAATGTTTCAGTCAGAGCAGCAATTCCACAGTCCTGGGGCTGGGACAAGCTTGGGACATAGAGGGAATGTGGAGAATGAGAAAGGAGCTGAGTGAAAATCAAAGTCAGTGAGGAGGCCAGAGGGGCACAAGTTATGTCTGCAGAGAGCAGCCCCACAGACCCTGGGGAAGGGCTAAGAGTTAGTCAAAGCATATTGGCAAAAGAGTGGGCATTTTTAAAGATGTGATTTGCTCTTAATTATGTTGTTTTTTAAATGAGGGCAAGAATTACAGGGGGAGGAGCTAGTGTGGACCAAAACATGGAGTGAAGAAGTGGAGATGAAACTGAGGACAGTTCAGGGACAATGAAAGATCCATTGGAGACCAGACTGAGAATGAGAGCAGAGGAGGCCAGGTGAAGGCGGAAGACCACACAGAGATTTGGGGAGCAGGGGCAGTATGTGAACAGAGATGTACCTTGGGGAGGGCTAATCCGGTGATGGATTAGAGGGAATCAGACTGGGAAAAACTAGTTACCATGCCGTTATGATAGAAATAGGAGTGCAGGGAAAGGCACAGTGCTAGAGGCAATCGATTACAACTAATTGAAGATATCAGCAACAAAGATAGTAACAATAATTTTAAAGAATGTCATATTGCAACACAGTAGGTGCTTATTTATTGAGTTCTTACTATGCACCAGCACTGTTCCAACTGCTTTAAGTTATAACTCTCTCAAGTCTCAGAGCAACCCCATGCCATCTCACAAACCTTATCCTTGGTTCACTGAGAGGGAGGGTAGTTACATACCTGCTCCAAAGGAAGGAGCAGAAAGTGGCAGAACCAGGATTGGAACCCAGGCAGTCTGACTCCAGAACTGGTGCTCAGCATGCCCATCACTGTTTCGAGCTTCAGTGAGCACGGGGAAGCGATTAAAAAGCCAGGAAGATAGGAGGGAAGTAGCTTCTCATGAAAACAGGAGAAGGTTGTTTCCCAGACAAGTTGAGCATAGCACTTCGGTTCCTTGCAGGTACCAATGGGGAGTGAGGGCTGAATATGGTTACTGGGGCTCCTGCGAGACATTACAGCCAGAGGCTGTGTCCTTGTGCAGGCAGGCTCTGCTGAGAACCGGCCCCAGGTAAGGGGCTCCAGGGATGATTCTACGAGAATGAGCGTGAGAAGGAATATATCAGCAAACACCAAGTAAACCATATCCCCCAGGGAGGAAATATGGAAGCAGTTAGAGAATGTCAGAGGAGGCCTGTGTGGAAGAGGACCAGTTAAAGAGATAGAAGGAGACAGACAATGCAATTGAAGGAGGAGGAAGAGGCTTGCAGGAAGGGCTGCTGTCCCATGTCCAGTTCTGCCAGGTCACCAGGATTTTCTTGGGCAGATTTAGCAATGGAGAAGGCCCAAACCAGATGGTCATCAGCCCCAAAGAGAGAACAGCTGGTTACAAAAGGAGAGAACAGATGATTGTTTGTAAAAGTTTGGTAAAAGGGGAAGGAAAAGAGAGAGAGAGCAGGCAATAGCTTGAGGGAGGATGGGGGCCTCCTGGACAGTAACCTTCACAAAGGGCTCTTAGTTGCTCCTGAAAGAAGAGGAGCAGTGTCTCTGGCCTCTGCAGGACTGGTGAGCCTGTACCTGTGCTGACAGGGGCCCATTCTGCTTAACAGCAGGGTTCCAGCAAGCCAGAGGCAGGCTGCACACAGGGCCAGGCTCAGGGAGAAAGTCCCGGGATGGCAACAGGAGATAATAGCTACTTGGGTTAATTCAGTGACACCTTCATTCGGATGAGGGTAGAAAGTACTGACATCATCAGGCTGCCAATTTTATAGAGAAACAAGACTTGTTTCTCTACTGACAAGAATTTGTGGCACTCAGCAGCTGTTTATTTTATTTTATTTTATTTTTTTAAAAGACTCCATCCACCCCCTTCTTCAGACTTCTCTGCACTTACATCTGTCCTCCCAGCTGCGCGGGACTGAATTCCAGGGTGCAAAACCCAGCCAGACAAGTGGGAAGGGCATGCAAATAATGATTACATGCTGCTTAAGTGTGAATCTTGGTTCATCATGTGTCCACCAGCGCATGCCTTCAGACTCAAGCGCGCGCCTCTCTCTCCCTTTCAATATCTGTCTGTAAACCTTGATGGTATTAAGCATATGTTTTAATAAATATTTTGTTTGCCGTATTCCCATTAATATTCATAGGGAATGGAGCACTTTAGGTTTTGTGATTTCTAATAAACATTGATGGTGTTACTAGTTTGTACCGAGCATTCAGTATGCTCCATCAAAATGGCAGCTCTAATTAGGTTCCTTGAATTAGCTAATGGATTTTGAGAAAGATAGCTTAGAAAGCTCTTACAGCTGTCCAAGATATTCTTGCCATGGCAGAAAGACAAAAGGCCCCTGGAAGCTACAGACTTCAGAGCTTTAGAAATGCAGCTGACAGTTAAAAAGATAAATTGCATTCATATTTTTCCAGTGAAAGTCCTAAGACTGAATTAATGTTATTCCTGTAGTGAGCATCCATTAAGAAGCTCATTTTATTATAAGGATGCATTTTGACCATTAGCTCTTTTTCTGTAGTCCCTCCCTCTCTCCCCCTCCCCTTCTTTTTTCTTCCTCCAATTCCCTAGATATTTTGGACCCAGTATTAAAAAGCTTCTTTGGAGAAGAGGAAATGATTCCTTTCTCTCTCACTCTCTCTCTCTCTTTCTCTCTCTTTCTTTTTTTTTTTTTTTTTTTTTGGCAGGTTATAAATTCAGAAGCTCTCTCAAATATGCAATAAGTATTCAGATTTTTAAATAAGTCAAGTAATATATAAAGAAATAACATAGTGATTCAATTTAAGCCCGTGGCTTATATTTAATGTAGAATTTGGGAAAAAATAGAAAACTTCCAGTGAGGCAGCAGTGGGTTTATTTACACTCGGATAAAAGATGATTTTGTTATAGAACAGAAACTATCTCTAAAAAAGTGTGTTACTTCCTTCCATCATCCGAATAAACAATGCATGAAATAATGCAAAGCCACTCAAAATGGCCTTCCTTCCCCTTTGCTTCCTAAAAACAAATTTCTTTAACAAATAATGAACTAATGACATTTGAATGACTATACTTAATATGCCTGCAAATAGGGAGGAAATATAGTTGCTGGCAGAATGGATAGTTCATGGCAAAGAGCAAATTCAGGAAACAAATGCAGTCACACGAAAGTTCCTTGGTATGTGAGCTCTCATTGGTTGTGTAACTGTGCTCTGCAGAAATTTTTGCTTTGAGTGTGTCGACTTAGACAACTGATCCCTGGTACTGTTTAATCTGAAAAGTTGCCTCTCTGAGTCTCAGGGTACACCCTTCAGGGAACTGTCTCCTGGGTCGTTACCTCTCAACCTTCCAGACTCAGTTTTCCTCATTTGGGTCACTGTAGCTCCTCTGCTTTTCCAGCGCTGCCTGTCTTTTGGCCTTTTTTTTCTCCTCATTAGTACCTTCAACAAACAAGAGGCTGGGCAAGGAAAGAATGGGAAACTTAAGTCAATCAATTGGGATATTATTTACAGCTCTGGGAAAACATTTGCTGGGAAAGAAACTAATGTTGTTGGTTTATTTTTTTAACTTCTTTTTTTTTTTTTTTAAGGAGAGTGATTTTGTGTTTTTATAACTTTATTTTATTTGTTTATTCTTTTTATGTGGTGCTGAGGATCGAACCCAGCGCCTCACACGTGCTCGGCAAGCGCTCTGCCCCTGAGCCACAACCCTAGCCCTGAGATTTTTCTCAGTCATCTGTCCTGTCCAGTGTTCACCCTCTCCCCAACTGCCTATTTCTACAGACAATTGAGAGCTGACAAAAACGCTGTGGTTAATAAAGCTGTTGGAACTAAGGAAGAAATAAGAATAGAATTGATGCAATGTATAGATTACAGATTAGAGAGCTGTTTTGCCTCAGTATGATATAAATAAAATGGAAAAGCATTGTTTTGTTTGTTTGTTTTTGTTTTTGTTGTTCTTGTTGTTTTGGTACCGGGGATTGAACTCAGGAACACTTGACCACTGAGCCATATCCCCCAGCCCTATTTTGTATATTATTTAGAGACAGGGTCTCACTGAGTTGCTTAGCGCCTTGCTATTGCTGAGCTGGCTTTGAACTCATAATCCTCCTGCCTCAGCCTCCTGAGCTGCTGGGATTACAGGCATGCACCACTATGCCTAGTGAAAAGCATTGTTATATGAAGTTCTAATAAAATATCCTCCATTATTTCCCACACATGGCTTCACTGGGATGAATAAAAGGCATAATTGACATCATGTTTATCGAAAAAACTACCAACTGTCACACTGTGGAGAGGGTACTGAAGCTGGAGGACAGCGTGGTTCTTACTCATTTTCAATGTGAGTTATTTATAGAGTTCCATGTTAGTGGCACAGTGCCTAATTTTCCCTCCTCTTTGATATTTGACAACTCAATTTTTTTTACAGTAATTCTTTTATTTTTTAATTTTTAAAATTTTTAAATTTTTTTTATTTCATTTTGATTCATTGTACACAAATGGGGTACAATTTTCATTTCTTTGGTTGTATATGTTGTAAATTCACACCATTCAGGTAATCATACACGTACATAGGGTAATGAGGTCTGTCTCATTCCACCATCTTTCATATCCTGCCCCCTCCCCCCTCCATTTCCCTCTACATAATCCAAAGTTCCTCCATTCTTCTCTTGCCCCCCAACCCCTGCTCATTATGTATCATCATCCACTTATCAAAGAAAACATTTGGCCTTTGG
>JAJEJO010001665.1:68849-137347 GCA_020662805.1 Glaucomys volans
CATTCAGCCTTTGGCTTTTGGGGATTGGCTTATTTCACTTAGCATGATATTCTCCAATTCCATCCATTTACCTGCAACAGCCATAATTTTGTTCTTCTTTATGGCTGAATAATATTCCATTGTATGTATGTACCCCAGTTTCTTTACCCATTCATCTGTTGAAGGGCATCTAGGTTGGTTTCACAATCTAGCTATTGTGAATTGAGCTGCTATAAACATTGATATGGCTGTGTTACTGTAGGATGCTGATTTTAAGTCCTTTGGGTATATACCAAGGAGTGGGATAACTAGGTCAAAAGGTAGGTCCATTCCATGTTTTCTGAGGAATCTCCATAACTGCTTTCCAGAGTGGCTGCACCAATTTGCAACTCTACTAGCAATGTGCAAGTGTGCCTTTCTCCCCACATCCATGCCAACACCTATTATTGCTTGCGTTCTTGATAATAGCCTTTCTAATTCTAATTTCCATATCAGAAAGACAGCTACAAATTGCCCTGTTGCCGATACTCAGACTCACCATTACCTTGCCTGAAAGGGGCAATGGCTGTTTATTAATGAAGATTCTATGACTACTTTTCCTTGGAGCACCAGGGAAAATAAAAGTCTTCGTCCAACCCATAATGGGTTGGTTTCATTCCTTCCTTTTGTTTTTTTTTTGCTTTAACTCTTTGCCCTCGGATTCGGCAGCCAGTGCCCTATCCTAATGGGAAATTTATCACTGTATTAATGACACGTCACTCATCACCATCAGTTAATGTTACCGGTGAAACGAGAGCTCTGGTTGGAGAAAATGTTCAGTTTTCAAACTAAAAGAAAGTCTCATGTCCCATGTCTCCTGTCTCAATTTGCAGTGGTCCTCAGGCACAGCATGCAACAAGTGGGGAAATGACTTGGCCAACCATTTACTCTGAACTGTGAGCACACTCAAGAAATCATTGAATATAAATGCAAGAAAAATCTATAGAGGTCAACTACTTCATTCCATTGGTTATTTCTTCCAGATTTATCTTGACATCAAGTCTCACTCTAATGATAAGGACTTCCTAATTGAAAGAGCAGCAGCCCCTTCAGAAAGACTGGTGTATGGAACTGATCGAGGTCTACCAGATCCGTTGCCCAGTTTCCCCACACACACCCCACACTTCTGTACCCTTTCCTGTGGCCTGCCCTGTATGTGTGATGTCCTTCCACCTGGATGCCCAGTCACCCTGTTTGTCCCTGTCTCCTTCTCTCCATGAGGCCTCTCCTTTCCGCGGCAGAGTCACTCACAATCTCCCTGGAGCTGCTGCAGGGCTTCATTACCCTCCTTGATACTCCCTCAAAATAATTCCCATGTGACACTGTCACTATTTATATTGCCGTCTCCCCCACTGGACTGTGAAATCCCCCAGGTCAGGTCTGGGCCTTAATCACCTTTATACCCCCAGGGACAGGGACATAGCAAAATTTGAAAATAAGTAAAGTTTAAATAATGTATGCATCAGGAACCACTCAGAAAGTTATCAGCAGAGAACTTTCCTAAAAGCAGCTGATGATCTAAGTTTGATACCCATTTGCTGTTTTCTATTCCATGCTGAAAAAAAAGTTGGTATTTTTCTAACAAGGATTTGTAAGGATCTGAATATCTTTTAACAACAATTAAAACAATCCATAGACAATGATAATATAAACTCTTCTCTCTCCCATGAATCCCTGAGGTCAGCAGGTCAGCAGGGGTTACAGGGTTATCAGAGCTCTCTTTACCTTCTGGCAGATGCTTCAGAAGAGCTGTGAAATATCATTGAACTTGATGTCTTTTGGGACCTAGGTAGATGTTAACTTTTTATGCAGTTCTTTAGATTTGAGAAACTATTTGGATTGGATGGGTGTTATAGCCCTAATTAAAATTTCAGAAGAGCTCAGTATTCATGCATATGAGTGTGAAAGGGATGTAGGTAATATCAAAATATGTTATTAATAAATTTGTGGGCCAGGTGTGGTGGCGCACGCCTGTAATCCAAGCAACTTGGGAGGCTGAGTCAGGAGGATTGCGAGTTCAAAGCCAGCCTCAGCAACTTAGCGAGGCCCTAAGCAACTCAGTGAGAGCCTGTCTCTAAACAAAATACAAAATAGGGCTGGGGATGTGGCTCAGTGGCTGAGTGTCCCTGAGTTCAATCCCTGGTTCCAAAAAAATAAAAAAAGTTAAAAAAATAAATTCGTGGACCTGTTGGACCTAATTGCTATTATGTTAATCATATCAGAATAATGCAAATAGAAGTGTATGCTTATTGGTATGATTTAACACCATATGTGATCTTTAAGACCTCCTCCAGCCACATACATGTATGACCCAGGCATCATTTCTACATGTTCAGACAATTTATTATATATCCCTTTAATAGGTACAGAGATAAGGACTAGTTTACAGCCCTAGGTAGTTAGAACACTTCGTCTCCTGACCCCTAGGATGGCTCTGAGTCTCAGTCTTTAACTTCTTTCAATTGAAAAACTTACTCTTTTTAAAAAAACATTTTTTTCCTTGTCACTTTTATTATTTTCCTAACCTCCTCCATTGAGTGAGGGGGAGGGAGAAGGCCTGGTTGCCTTGTTGAATGAGTAAGAAATTGGTTTTCATCTTCTTACATTTTGCCACCACAGCATACACTCTCCTGACTTTATTTAGAGGATTAAATAAAATCCTCTAAATACAAAAACCATATCCATGTACTGAACCACTTAGAAACTACTCATTTTGTCTCACAGTTGTGTATCTGGGGCTTCCTTCCTTGCCGTCCATGAGGAGAGATCTAGGTGTCCAGCTGTTGAGGATCCCTGAGTTTTGATGGCATTCCAAGGCCCCTGAAAGAAGAGAGAACTTCTGTGCTGTTTCCTCTGAGGAAGAAGCGATTTCATGGAGGCCTAAGAAATTCCCAAGGTTTCATGGCTTGAAGCCCACAAAGGATTATTTCTCCCAGAACTGACCCTGAAAGTTTAATCCACATCTAAATGTCAGATTTGTTCTCTTAAAACTCAGTCTGTGTTTGATTTAAACCTAAAAGTTAATAATTTTATCTTTGGCGGTTGTGCAGATATTGGTGAGCGTTTTTTTGAGAAGGGGCACGGTGTCTGGGTGTGTGTTATCATTAACTTGCCCATGGTCCATATCAACAGCAAGTTTATTTCTCCTGAAACTATTTTTTGTTCAGTTCAAGAATTTGAATATGAGTTAAAATAATACAAGTTTTGTAGGCTTCTTCCACTTTCCTTTTCAGCAATATTTTGCTCATTTTAGTTTGGACCATAAAATTCTCTGAAAAAACTTGTAATGTGCCAAGTATTCAAGTCTTCAGGTTACTAGCTAAAGACATTATGTGAGACAAAAATTATTCACAGTCGAAATCAGCCTTGAGAAACACTAGAGAATGTTCTGTTGGCCCCTACCTATTCATTGCTCACTAAATCCACCCAATGCTGGGGTTTTTTTGGTTGGTTGGTTTGTTTTGGGTACCAGGGATTGAACTCAGGAGTGCTTAACCACTGAGCCACATCCCATCCCTTTTTATTTTTTGTTTTGAGCCTGGGTCTCACTAACTTTCTTAGGGTCTTGCTAAGTTGCTGAGGCTGGCTTTGAACTTGTGATCCTCCGACCTCAGCCTCTATGCCAAACTGCTGGGATTATAGGTGTGCACCACAACTCCTGCCTGGCCCAATGCTGTTTTTGTTGTTGTTTTCTTTTTTACTACTGCATTATATGGCTCTTTCCTTGATTGAGCATCAGCTTAGGCAGTTGACTTATAGGGGGCCATATTGGACAAGTAATGCAGATCTTTGAACACTAGAATCATGTCCAGCAAAACATAAAACTTATAGGTATTTAGGAAGGGATACCAATGGAGGGAAACCAAGTCAGCTCCTATCCAGAGTCATATGTGTTCATTCAGTGGAGTGGATGATAGAGAAACCCTCTCACTATTTAAATCGCCCAAGCCCCTGTTTTTGTCTAAGCTCGAATAAAATAAATATGTCAGTTAAATTACATTCTGATGCAATGTCACTATACTTCAGCCATGTCAGAATAGCTGTTTCTACATCGTTTCTACATCCTCCACATACATGGATTATAATAAAAGGCATGGTTTATTCATCACTTGTAGCAGAAGATGCAGTAGATGAATAGTTCCATTTGATTGAAATCTATTTTTCTTTGCATCTCTGTATGCTTTTTTGGCAAAGGTACAGAGAAGAAATGGAGGAATAATTTTGCTGCCATCCAGTGTGAACATTTCAACTAAATTTTAAAATATTTATCTTATAAGAAACAAAAATTACCATATGAATCACCTGATAAATTCCTTCTGGACCCCCACAGACTTTATATTGTTCATAAAATTGGCAAAAGGCCTTGAGACAATATGTATCACATGCTTATATAGAACTTGGGAGTATGCAGTGTTTGTGTAAATTACTTAAAATTCAAAACTATCGCACTGTGTATGTTGGAGTAAATACATCTTGCTATTACAAAAATATGAATAACTCAAATGAGTATTTTATGACTAATGACAAACTGGCTTCTGAAATTTGGACACAGAGAAGAGTCCATTGAACAACATCAGAGTAATACAATTATTTGTTACAGACTTGGAAAGGTGAGTTGAAACAGTGAAGTAAGTTGTGTTCTTGAATTGTGACTGACACTGACAGTGTCACTCCTAAAGAATTTCTACCTTTGCTAGAAGTGAAGATAGAGAGGCAGAATGTTCTGATTAAAGAGCAGCCTCACATTGTCTCAAGTGATAAAGAGCAAAGAGAGAGCAATGCCTTTTATCAGAGGAGATGACATTGATCTGGTGACGATTCTCAGTCATAGCAATCAATCACATGAGGAAAGTTGCCCTTCATGAATCCATGCGATAACTTGGAATGTAAATGGTAGCTGTGGTTCATGATGTGAGTGGAGATGCTCACTGTTATGCAATCACAAGTGCCAAGGGAAGCGCCTTTACTTCTTTATGCTGTACCGTGATGGCTTGATTCATGGGGGTGAAGGTCCAGTCCAGGGTGAAGGTTTCCAAGACAAATTTTCAAGCTATAGGAGTCAGAGGGTCAGTTCACCAAGCTAGGGATGGAAACACCAAGACAGGGATCTCAAAGGAAGCAGATGCTGAAAGCAGGAAACACGTTGAGAAAGACAAAAGGTCAGACTCAGGTTGCCATGGCAAAGTCAGGAGCCCAGGTAAGCCAAGTCACGTTGTCAGATTGTCGCATCTGGGTCAAAATGTCACAGGCAGCATTGGCATGACTGGGGGAAGGACCACTGTGCAGGATTCCAGCCAGAGCTAATGTATCAACATGCATTGTGACTTTTTTCCTCTTGTATGACCCTAACATGCATGTCAACCTCTCCGAACCAGGTTTTCAGCTTCCCTGCAGGTTCCTGACATAAGGAGTAAGCTTGTTGAACCCTTGAAAATTTATACAAATGCACACTTTTCAAAGTTATATATTAGCATAGAGTGTATTTTTTCTCAGATTCTGCCACCAATTTGTTATGTGACATTCAATACTCTTTTAAGATGCCCAAGCACTTTACCTACTATGAGAAGGTTTAATGTCAGAGATAGTCAATGAAAGTAGTCCTGGAAATTCTAGATGTGAAAGATTGTTTTGTGTGTGACTAATATTCATCCTTTATCTAAAATCATTGTTCTTTATATAGGAATTCATAAGCACTTGTAGTAAGCAATGGGTTCCTAATCTAGAGTAACTGCTTTAATAAAAAAGATAGCAAATCTGGTAGAAATTAAATGCATATGTAAGAATAGGCATATTCTTATTATTTGGGGAAACTTTTGGCAAAAATTATAGAAAATGAAGGATACTATCATAAATAACAAAGGTGAATTTGGGAAGAAATAGAAGAAAGAAACCCCAAATGTTGTCCTCAGTAGTCAGCTAAGGGTCCCAAAATTGGACTCTACAGAAAACAAATCTTGTCAATGCACGTTTGGAAAAAATAATAAGTATTCTTTGTAACACAGAGAAATTACACAATCATACTTTTTACTGAAAGTTGACACAGATAATTTTCAGAACTGTTTAGACTAAAATGTCATTGGAAGAATTGTATAGAATTAAACCCCCTTTAAAGCAACTATTTAGTATTGCATCTTTTTAGTATATATGGGCACACTATTTAAACATATTTTTATTATTGGATGTTCAATCTATAAAGTATTAGCATAAGTGCTGATGGGATTAGTTTTATGAATCTTAAAAGTTTGCAAATGATAATTCTGAATGCACCTGTAAGAATCTCTCAGTGTTTTTATTTGGCAGAAATCTTCATCTCTGACAAAAAATAAGTGACATTCCCATGACTGTCTTCAGCTGAATATATTTTTCTAGAAATATTTTGGGATTTAAAGTAGAATTAGCAAAATAAGAATGCATATAGCCAGTTAGATTAGATTATGTTACTGAGAATGTGAATCCTACAGAATGCTCAGATTTTTGAGAGCTTTGTTCCTACTCTGAGGGCAAAAAATGATCAGCTCTTTTCAAAGGTAGAACTCTGGTACTGCCAAATTTTAAGTTTAAAGCTATGATGATTTTTTAGTTTCTTAAATGTAAAAAGACAGAAGCAAACAACCCTTCCCCTGGGAGATGGGGAAGACAGGAAAGAAATACACTTACAGAGTGAAAAGCTGTTTCTCTTCTTTCCACATCTTTAAACCCTTTTGAGAAAACCTTTGAAATTCTACCCCATTGTAGGTATAGAAAGAGAAAATCTATTTAATTAAAAAAGTTAAAGGAATATCGAAATAACATTTTACAAGAGCTTCATAAGAAATTAAAAGATCTATCAAACCCTAAAAAAACACTCCCTAGCCTTCTGATTATTGTTGACATTACAGAGTTTTATTCAGTGACTTCGTACAGACTATCTTATCCACGGAGGAGTATTCCTGTGAGAGTGCTCTCTGACTAAGTCTGCTTCTCAGCCACTTCATCAAATCTGGACATCAGTGTTATTGTTGGGATCTTTAATGTCCCCCAAAGAGCTCATATTTAAATGAATGTTCAGAGGTGAACTGATCAGATTATGAGAGCTATGAACTCATTGGTGGACTAATACATTTAATGAATTGATAATCTGAATGGACTACTGGGTGGTAACCATAGGCAGATGGGACACAGTTGAGGAAGTAGGTCATTGGGGGTGTGGCCTTGAACACACTCCCAGTGACCTTATCCTTGGCTTATCCCTGGCTCCCTGTTCTCTTTCCGCTTCCCAGCTGCCATGAACTGAGCAGCTCTCCTATACCATGCCCTTCGGCCAAGTTAGTATACCTCTTCTCAGGCCTAGAGCAATGAAGTTAGCCAGCCATGGGCTGAACCTCTGAAACCGTGGGCCCCAAATTAACTTTTCTTCCTCTTAAGTTGTTCTTACTAGGTATTTTGGGAACACACCAGGTTAGTACTTAAAATGAGGAGTGTGCTCCTCAAAGGCAAACATCTTCCCATCAGAATGAGTTACATGTCTTGAGTTTATGTGAAAACAAAAACAGCTGTTTAGAATTAACTGTATACAGTTTAGTCATCATAAGAGTCTATGTGTTTACGAACATGCCCATTTTCACATGCACACAGAGGAATCACAGATAATTCACGAGTCCAGAGTGGTCAGTGGTTGGTGGTAGTGACTGGTTCCCTCTCCTCACTTAGTTGTGGGTGAACTTTCCCAGCAGTATCCCTGGCTGCTGTTCTCTTTGTCTTTCACGTGAGATCTTTATCATATGTTGATTCTCCTTTGCACCCCAGTTTTACATCAGTCTCCCATATAAGCTCGTTAGAGATATAATAATTGCTCAGAAATGTCAGCCTGCAAATGCTCCAATATCATTCTTTAATGAATAAAGGCTTCATTGTTTGTATTTCTATTACTTTAGCTACTTCAATTTCTATTTTTATTGCAAAGATCTGTGCAAATAAAAGAATATCAAAAGGTATGGCTATAAATGTGCTCTGCTAAATTCCCTCTGCCTTGAAATGCCTTGAACGGATGCTGCAAGATGCCTGCTGCATTTTAATGCCTTCTGCACAAGGCAACGTGATAGAGCAGAAACAGTGCTGGCTTGATCCTGATCCACTGTTCACCAGTTACTTCTCTGAGTCTCAGTGTACTTGTCTGAACATACAATGTCATCCTCGAGGCTTTGACAGAGGAGTAAATGACATGATGGAGAGCACAAGTATTATACCTAGAAACTCATGGAAGCTCCATCGGTGTTGGTTTATTTTCTCTAGCCTACAGCAGCAACCAGAGGAGACTATGGTGTGCACAAATGTACACTCATTTGAAAAGGTACTGCAATTGCAAGAATTATGAACTAGAAAGAATAAAGTTAGATTCCAAGGAGGCAGATAATGCATTAATGTAAAGTTCACGTGTGGTGGCCAGTCATACCTGTAGGTGGCTATGAAGAAAGTGACATCGTTTCTAAAATCCATTACAACTTTAACCTCTGTTCAGCTCAGCAGGGTTACAGAAGGGCCTGTTTAACTATACATGCGCCTCTAAAGGCATAGGCTGTGTAATTCACAAAAAAAATCACTGCAATATAAATCTGCTTTGTTATACTGAGTAAATTAACTTGACAAAAAAATTCAGCATGTTGGAAGTATTTGACTAGCATTGATCACCTTCATTTGGATAGAGCTGTAATAGGGACATTTTTGTAACAATGGCCAGGCTTTATTTTGACCAGTGAACAATAATACAGAAAGCCTAATTTCATAACTAGCAACACAGAGAAAGTTATTGATACTTTGATATATTTTATGGGGTCCCAAGAGTATTCGAGTTACATCATAGTCTAATGTCACTTCTGAAGCCATCAGGCAAAAGATTCCCTAGAATCTACACAGCTTAGTTCCATAAACCCAGGAAAGTAGAATAGATGAAACAGACATAGAGAAGAAAAATCCAGCTCTTCAGAAAGTGAAAGCTGTAGGCTAACTTTGATATGCATGCTGCTTCAGTTTGTTGCTAGAGGACCCTGTCTCTAAGATAAAAATAAGATGGAGAAACAGAAGCAGTTTGGACAGTAATAAGCTATCCTGGAAAGAAGAGTCTTTGAAGTCAGGCCAACCTTGTTAATCATCTATTTAGCCATGAGCCTCATCTCTAAAACCTATCATTCAATATTCTTTGGAGACTTCGAGATATTATAGCACCTATTATACAGGCACTGAAAACAAATTCAACTCAAGTACCAGCTCCTGTACTTTGTAGTGGTTCTCTGAAGTTCTGGGTTAAGAAGGATTCTGAGACTAAGTCTAGGATTATTGGGAAAGAATCTGTAATTGATCAGTGATGTCTTCTCTGGGCAGAAAACTGAGTAAGTCAAAGTTTGTATCGATATATTTGCTACATAAGTGTTCCATAAATTGTAACTATTATTATGATTGCTGCTCTTATTACAAGGTATTTCTATGTCCTGCATCAAATGGCTAAATTTCTACATCTTCGACCCAAAATGAAATCAATTAATGCCTTTGGCCATAAGTAATAGCATATGTAATTTTTATTAATTTAGTGGTTGATTTATGTGTTTTATCTGTTGAAAAGAACTGAAAAGTGAAATCAGAATTCTGAATTTTAGTATATAAAATGCTTCCTTGTGAAATATTATGATATAGTTACTAAAGATAGAATGTGTTTGAAAAGAAAAAAGAAGAGGTGATCTTCAGGTGCAGTCCCACATTATCCTAAAAGGTTTGCACAGCATTCCATGTGGTCTTTAAAATAGTCACACTAGGAAGAATCTGCAGTGTGTTTTGCACCAAGAATCTCCAAGACTTTGTTCTGTCTTCATTGCAGCCAGATTTCTTTTCTGGATAAATAGTCATGTTCCTGTCAACCATCAGGGGACTTTTCAAATCCTGAACAGCAGATTTTATATTCTTCCCCCATTTCCTTACATGAGAACAGCATATGATCAAACCCATATTTTTAAATTAATGTCTTTATAGGCATATGGAAGAATGGTTTACAGTCCTAGTATTATTTCCCCCCCACCCCACCACAAATGGAGGAAAGTGGTGGTGTTTGGTGTTTTCTTTTGAAACACTGCCTTATCAGTTTCTCTCTTTTTTTCTCTATTACTGATGACTTCATTCTGCTTGAATTCAGTGCTTCAGTTTCTTCGGGGTAAACTAATAGATTATGTATGCAGTGTTTGCACCATGTTGATTGAACTCATCTGGTGAGTTTGAATGCAGCTCGTGAGTTCCTGTAACTGGCAGGAGCTGTGCATGGGATCCAGCCACCACTGTCATCTCATATTACTCAGGAGCAAGAGAAGCTGTTTAGAATAGGTGGCGCTGCCTTTCCCACCTGCCCGTGCTTCAAAGAAGCTAAGCAGGCCTTCTTGTTTCTATTGTTATCTTTTTAAAGTGCTCAAGGAACTGTTTTCTTTAAGAAAGGTGTAGTGAAGAAAGAATTAGAACTATTTTGAGAATTTAGAATACATATTGAAGAAAATTAAAAGGCTGTGAGTCCTAAGAGTTTGTCTTAAAGCATTTGCTGCTGAGTGTCTGTGGAGCACAGAGGAGCCCGGAGCCTGCACCCGCTGCTGTGGGGAGGCTGTGAGTCCTGGAGCATGGTCATGCCTCCCCTCAACTTACCATCTAGCTCCAGAAGAATGTGTTTCCTCCAAAACCTGTTACTCCAATTTCCCTTTTTTAAATTTACATGCACAATTTGAAAATATTTTAACAAAATAGTTGATTGCTCTCTACTGCTTTTAGAGATCTTATTTTTATCAGATATTTCATTTAAATTTAAAACTAAAACTCAACTGTAATTTTCAGGGAACTTTCTGGCATGCAAGGCTCCTCACATCGGAACTGTGCAAGCTTCATCTGATCTTCTTTCCCTGGCCCCTCCCATGTGCCCTGTAAACTGGAGCAGTGATCCTCCCTTGCCCGTGAAACTGGTGTGTTTTTTGCAATTCGGTGAAAGTACCCAAATTTGCCAGTCATACTTTTGTCATTTGTTAGTATAAATTCTGAATACCTCTACTTTAAGTCACCAGTGCTATTGCTCACTTTTATTCTAATTTGCTTTCTAAATGAAAGAAGGGAGCATGCGTCATCTGCTGTGTGTATGGGAAGATGTGGGGGCAGGGTGGGTAGATGAGTCACTAGGCAGCTGTAAGTCCTGGGAGGAAATAGCAGCTAAGGTAAAGAAGAGAACTTTGGACAAGAGCCAAGATGGCACATTCAGCTGTCACCCAACCCCATTACCCTTTCTTTTACTTTTTGGCATGGTTTTCACTCTTTCTTTACCTGTGCCCTGACTGTATTCATCTAGCAATGTGTATTCCACCATCACCCACCCCCACTCCCAGAATTCCCATGTCTCAATGAAATGAACAGCGGCCCATGCCAGCTCTATGTATATCCAGCCTTCAGTACTTTGTCCCAAATAGATAATACTTATTTGAGAAAACAAGATTGCCACAATGAAATTTAACCAAATTCTGTGTGTATGATTCTAAGACAAAAGTGATGGAGTCTTTTTAATCGCTCTGATAGGTCAAGACTTTATCTTACATTCTCATTTGAAAGGCATTTATTAACCTCAAGTCAGATACTTTGACTCTTGGAGCTAAAGGTAGGCATGTAAGGGCCATTTTTTGTTCATTTTTATTACTGATCTCACCATTCTCCTAGCATATTTGAATTACATTATCCAAGCTTTCCAATTTGGATGTCAGTCCCTTTGATAGAAAGAACAAAAAGTGACTTTTTGAGAATGATGTGACTATGTAACTGTGTGTGTCCATGTGCTCCAGTGGCCGTCCCTTGGGTGGAAGCACTGACCGCATCCAGAAGCTACGGAAGGAATATTATCAGGCTCGGAGGGAAGGCTTCCCTTTATATGAAGAGGAAGAAGGAAGAGCAAGGCCATCTGATTATGACCTTCACTGGGTAAGCCCATGCCTAACTCCAAGCATGAATTCCTCTTTACCAAAACAGTTGAGAGTAGAACACGGTGAAGAATGCTCAGTGCACACATGACAGGTTGCAGTCAGTTTCCTTGAACTTTATAGACATGAACATGACCCCTAACAGCCATCTTCTCCCACAGAAGTTGTTTACATAAATCAAACCTCACTAATATATGTCTTCATTTTAGTTGCTCTCACACCTACTTCCTGTTGTGTACTCACTGGTTTGGAGTGGGCACTTTAAAGAGGGTAGGGAATCTCTGTCACCATCCAATGAGCCTTAATCCTTACCTTCCACTCTCTTGGACCTCAGACATCTGGACCAGCATTAAAAGACTTTGCTACAGAAACCATCTCTTTTTTAGAAAATGGTTATTAGAAGTACATTTGAGAAACATTATTATCAGAGATATCAATTGTTTGTAGATTGGATCTGAGCAATTCACATTCCACTGATCTTACCTGTATACTAGGATTGCTATGTTTTGAGATAAGGGCAGTTTTTGTATTAGAGGATTCATTTTGCCAAATCCTTCAACATTCAGGGAACAGAAAAGAATATTGCAATCACTAAAGAGACACTCTCCAGTTTTTCTCAAGGTAGCACAATTCATTTTCTTGTCTTTTTCAAGAAGGTAAGTCTATGCCTACAAAATACACTTAACTCTTGAGCATCCACAAAAATGCCCAGAGGAGGGTCCTTAGAGTTGGATTACATGTACCTGTCAGATACTCAGAACGGTACCTAACACAGAGCTGGTACTCAATAAATGTCAGGTCTCATTCCTAACATTATCAGAACCAAGCTGAACATGGTCGTAGTAATGTCCTTGCTGTGAGTCATTCTCACACACCCTCTTTGATGCTTACTGCCTTCTACTACAGTTTTTAGTGCCTTTTTGAGAACCAAGTAAGGAACTCTCTTATCCCTGGTGCCCACTAAAAACACCAGCTTCTTTGAAAAGCAAATCTGTTAAAGTTTCCTCTCCTGAGTTGCATACTGATGTTTGTGCTTCTAAGATCAGGGTGGGAGGAGTAGAGTCCAATGACAGAGCTGACTCCTCCTGGTTTTCATGTCTGTGTTGTGGCATGTCAGGTGTGACTTGTGGTTTGAATGGCGGTTTTAGGATCCACCACTGTTGTGCAGAGCAACTGAGACTTCTCAACCCAGGGGATTCCTCCCCATGGATAGAGCTTCAAAACACTCACCAGAAATACTTGATGAGGACCCCCAATCCCAAGCAAAGAGGTGCCAGCCTCTTCGGAGAGAAGCGTTCTCAGACTATAGATCAAAACAAACAGTGATTTATTGATTTTATTCCAGATGTTAGAATTGGACAGCATGACATTCATTGGGATGGGACAGCTTTTCTCTTAGACTCTCAGTAACATAAGAGAAAGAGTTCCACAGAATAACAGATTAGATGACAATCACTTTATTTCAAACTTGATGGGCTTGGGTTTACTGCCTTTGACGAGCAATGTGAGCAACTCAGTAGGTGAGGCTCTGCTCCCTCAGAAAAGCAAACAAGCAGTAAAGGAAAGTTATTTCCACTCTGACCAAAACAGAGCATCTGTCCAATGCATTGGGGAGTGCTCCATCACAGAACCACAGTAAACCCCTCCGAGCAAAAGAAGACAAGTAACTTTAGATTACGCAGTCCTGGGGGTTTTGAACTTATTTTATATGATTTCTTTAATTTGAGCTGAAAGGATGAAGATGCTTAACCTTCATAAGACTGAGGGGGTTTCCTCTGGCCCTCACTAAAGGCAAGCGGAACCACTCTCCCTCGGGTGTTCCCCTTTTTAGGGATTCTATTTTTATGCCAAGCAAATGTGTAACCAGACGATCTGGAGAGTAAAGAAGCATCTCTATTTTAATTTGTGTTTCCCATGCTCTGGTGTGCTGAGCTTTGCCAAAAGTGACTGAGTTTATGCTTCCCAGACAATCAGGGGCTGAGGCTTCCCAAAGGAGCACTTGGGAAATGCTGTGTCATAAAAGCCGAGTGTTCTTTGTGATGTCCTGAGATGCTGCAAACCTGGGATTAGAATCTCAGCATCCTTTCCTCTTCTCTCCCCTTGCCAAGGAAAAACACTAGTATCTTTTGTCTAGCACAGCCCTGAGGAATTACACCATTGTCTTGCTACTTTTGGAAAGATCTAGGAAAGCAAGTTTAGAAAGTTAACATTTCGCTCCTGCCCATCAGCCAGACCCAACAAAGCAGCTTTCATGAGACTATAGTTTCTCCATCAGGCCCATTCTCAGCCTCACAAGGGTGCTTGTTAAAATCAGCAGTCCATGAAAGGGAGGTGGAGGACCTAAGAGAGGCCCCCAGGTCATCAACAAGGATTCTGCCCTAAATTATAAAACTTAGGCCTTGATTTTTTATCACTTCAGTAAGATACCAAAGCAGTTCAAGTTTGCTAACAAAATTATCTCCACCATCATCATCAGAAATACTCCCATGAACTTAGACCTCCTCAGTGTAGTACCTCAGGTCAAGAGACCCTACTATTCTGGGGAACTTCTGAGCTGTCTAGAAGGAAAGTAGCAAGGTAAGTTACCTGACAACTATAGTTCTCCTTTGTTATCCTCAAGGGGATTGGATGAGGAACCCTGCAGATACAAAATCTGAGATACTTAAGTTCCTCATATAAAACAGGATACGTTTGCATGTAACTATAAATATCCTCCTATGTACTTTAAATCATCTCTAGATTATAAGAGCTAATACAATGTGAGTGCTATACAAACTGTTGTACTATACTATTTAGGGAATAATGAGAAGGAAAAACCTGTACAGATGCATTTTTAGAATATTCTTAGTCAATGGTTGGTTGAATCCATGGATGCAGAACTCACAGATATGGTCAGTGAACTGTACTCTTAAGCTAGTTTAAAAATAAACCAGAAAAAAATAAAAGTATGCTCATAAAAGTCTTCAGAGGCAATATAATGAAAGCAATTACTTAAGAGCTTATTAGGACCTATCAATATTTTTTAAAAAGAAATATATTCTTTCTTAATGAAACTAATGTTATTTCTTGGGCCTTGCCTTGACTTCCTAGACGTTTCCTGGGTTATTTGTATGCAGTTTACCAGTAGTAGCCCTGCTCAGTGGCTGGAGCCTAAGATTCTCTCACCATTTCTTACTTTTCACTCTTTTCTCTTCCCTCTATGTCTTTCATTCAAGTTTATTTGCTCAATCTTAGTATCGGTTGCATGCTATCAATAAGAATAGGACTTTATCTCTACTTTGGAGGAATTCCCAATTTAGCCAGAAATATAGACATCTGAGTCAAAGCAATACATGACAATAACATACATGACAAATGCCACAGCATACAGAGGTATCACCTTCCATATCAGAGAGAGCAATTGTTTCTTCTTGAAGCAGAGTCTGTGGTCAGTTGGAGGCAGGGTGCAGGGAAAGTTATAGAGGCAATTTGGGATTTGCCTCAGTTGATGTATTTTATTCCTTTTCTGTTTTTGTTTTTGTTTTTCAAAAAAGAACTAATTTGTTCACTTCATTTCTTTTAAAATAAATGAATGCACACAGATTGTAAGGTTTGTAAGTATGGATCTGAGACCTGACAAATCTTTGCAGTGAGTCTGTTTTGTAACTGTTTTTGCATCTGGGCTCTGAATAGCTGAAAAGAACAGGTCATTGAGAGAATTTCAGTGACTGCACATGAAATGGCCTGGTGAGTTTTTATAGGCCCAATTAAGTAAGCAAGATATGCTAGCTGTGAAGTGTTAATATTTGCTAAAATAAAACTTGATACCTGTAATCTGCTGGTATTTTATTTTCTGTAAAACTTGTTAAGACTGTCTCGGTCCTCTGGCAACAGGCTGCTTTTTTTTCTTATTAGCAGATGAAGATTATCTGTTTATATAACAGCAGCATGAATATCCTATAAGTAATTTTGGAAATGGGATGGCTCTGAAGTTTTCTGAAAATATTACTACCTTTATCATTGTCTTTTTCAAGAACTGCATTATCCTCTCCCTGTTTTTCAACTCTTTTCCTAAATTAGAAGATTATCTGTAAAAGAAGTTTGTAGACACTTGAATGAGAAGAGAGGACAAGTTTGTCTATATATGAAACATCTTAAACTAGAACGATATGCTAGTTTCCACTGTTGTAAAAAACATGGTACTGCATCTTTCTGGCAAAGGGGCTGGGCTCAGGTGCATCATGGTTGGAACAAAGAGACGGCTGGGTGAACAAATGAAAACAGTTTGAAAGATTTGTTCCTCCTATTATGAAGATGGCCTGGTGGCCAACTTGAAGGAACGTGCTTGGCAGCTGATCTGCATGATGAAAGATAAATCCGGTGAATTCTGCACTTGGAGGGAAGGGAGAACAAGATGCTGAGATCACGCTAACCATTTTAAGAAAGAGATTTAAGGTGGATGCACAATAGCCAAGCAAGTATAAAAACCATCCAAAGGTTATTTTCTAAACACAAGAAGATAAGATAGTGAGTTCCTGCTGTCATTGGTCCAATACCAGAATTGAGATGTATGTGGATTTTTCTTGTTTGCTTTTTAAAAGTGTCTCATACAAACAAAGTTCACAGATGAACAATTCTGATGTCAAATGGCTGTTACATTGTGAAGAACAGAAAATTAATTCAAACTGGCAAAAAAAGAAATTTTGTTGGCTCATGTAAAAGAAGTCCACAGGCATATTTAACTTGCAGCAAACAGCTAGATCTGGCTCCTCCAGAGAGGCCACTGGAGTCTCTTTTCTCCATCTCTGAGCTTTGCAACTCTCTCTGTAGGCACTGTTCTCAGGAACCTCCACATATGGTGGCAAGATGGCTGTCAGCAGCTCCAACTCAGCCACCCGATAGAAAGTCTCATGCCCAGTAATTCCAGGAAAAGTTCTAGACCTGACATTCAGTAAGATACTCAGTGGACGGATTGGCTCAGCAGGTGTGACAGGTTCTGAACCAACCCTCATGGGCGGAAAGATCCAGTATTAGAACAAGCTTGAATGAGGACACAAGGTCACTGCTGGAACCAGAAAGTCGAACCAAGTTCACCCAAAGTCCATATACAAGTATAGACAAGTATAGAGCGAGATCAAGGTTCTGTTAACAGGAAAAAGAAGGATGGATATAGGGCACAATCAGGAATTACCTACTGCAATTTTGAATTCTAATTATAACTTTGTCATCTTACATTTTCAAGGAAAGAGAAAAGACTTTTCTCTTCATGTATTTGCCTCTTTATAATTAGAAATAACAAGTTTAGTATCAATCTCAAGTTTGCCTTTATTTTGCCATTCTTTACTATATAAAAGGAGAAATAGATTTTATTTTTGTCTACTGATCCAGTATCTTTGAGTCATCCCAGGAATCCACATGACTTCCCAGAGTTCTTGAGAAATTCCCAGACCATTGTCTTTTTAATTACATAGACAAGTGGCATTTTGGTTCACCTCAGATCTAGGAATTCATGCAATGAGAAGCAATAGAATTCTTTTAAAAGACTGAAGATTTCTTTAGGCAGAATTGCTCTATCTATATCATCATGGATTTTTGTTTTGTAACAAGTCTGTATTCTTAAAAGCTTGAAACTGTGGGATTGGATAAAGAATTAGAGCTTGTGTAAGTCAGTTTTCCTCACTGTGACCAAAATGCCTGATAAAAACAATGTGAAGGAGAAAAAGGTTATTTCGGGCTCATGGTTTCAGAGGTCTCAGTCTATGGTCAACCAACTTCATTGCTCTGAGTCTGAAGTGAGGCAGAACATGGCTTCTGGGAAGGAGAGGGGCAGGGTGGCAGGGAATGGGCCAGGCCAGATACAGCCCAGGTCACACTCCCAGTGATCTACTTCCTCCAGTCATGCCCCACCTGCCTAGTCACCACTCAGTAGTCTATTAAAATTATTAACCCATCAAATAGACAAATGCACTGATGAGATTACAGGTCTCAAAATCTAATCAATTCACCTCTGAAAACATGAGCTCTTCAGGGAACACTAAAGATCAAACCATAACAGAGCTATTAAGTGTGTGTATGCAGAGATAGCTGTAGTTGCCTCCTGTGTCAGCTTTCTATCACTAAAACAAAATACCTGAGATACTTAACTCAGAAATAGAAAAGCAGTATTTCGGTTCACAGTTTTGGAGGTTCCAGTCTATGATCATTTAGCCACATCGTTTTGGACCTGTGGCAAGGCAGCACATCATGGTAAGGAGTGAGCAATGGAAAACAAAACAAAACAAAACAAAACAAAACAAAACAGCTTACATCATAGCCAGGAAGCTAAAGGGAAGAGGAAGTGAGCAAGGTTCCAAAACACATTTTAGGAGCACACCTCCAACCACCATCCGACCTCGCAATAGGCCCCACTTCTCAGAGTTTCCCCCCCTTTCTAATAGCACCATCCTGGGGAACATGACTTTACTGCATGAGCCTTTGCAGAACATTCAGGATCCAAACTATAGCAGTTCCTTCTACACAATAACCACCCCCTTCTCAATGGATGAACTCTCTGGAGCTCCATGAACAGCACCCCCTGCCCACCACCACCACCTGTCTGACACTCTCTGTAGTTGACTCCATTAATAGATCAGTGTTTCCCAGAGTTCCTAAAACTGTAGACCTGTGAATGGAAGCAGTACCAGGGCTGAAACAAAAAGAGAGGGAAACCCACTGTGTCTATGAGTTAGGAGGGTTTTAGAAAGGCTGGAAGCTTTATTGAACTAGATATTGGTAAAACATCAAATGCTCACCTAGATTTCAGGAAGGGCTGAAAAAGTGAAGAAAGAAGTACACAAAATGAATCAGAGATTTTATGGTTGTTGGTGGCTTCAGCCCTTTTATATTTCAATGTGGCTTTCACAGGAATATGCTAACATATAAGCTACAGGGGAGAAGAGCTGAGATATACAACATGTGAGTGAATCTGTAGCTTTTAAACATGGCATAAATCATTTTGAAAGGAGGTAACATGTTTACAGGCAATTCCCAACACAGAAATAAACTGTGTTCTAGAAACCCATTTAGAAGTTGGCAATTTAGAACTTGGAATGGATTTTCCCATAGGAAAAAACAATATTCGTTGTTAGGGTCCCAAACCAGCCTACTAAAGTCCACTAAAATCCAATAACTGTGCTAATCACAGAACAGTGACCTCAGAGCAAGAATAGGAAGCTATCTGAACCAGGGAGGGGGACTCTTTCCTGAACACATTTTTGAGACGTTCTCTAGGCCCTTTATATCTGCCAATTTTTGAGCACTTCTCCCCAGGTTCCCTGACCCTGAATCACCCCCGTTTCCCATCATGGCACCCCTCTTAAGTCCACTCTTTCCCTGTAAGTGTTCTGGTGTTCAAAGTTACCTCTCCATTCCATCTCCCAACAAAGGTACCGTTCTCTCAGCACAGCTCCTCTAAGCAATACTTTGGGGGACAAATGATTTGATCCATAAAGGTTGTAGGGAAAGTCTAGGAGGAGGGATCAAGAAGACTAATAAAATCTGCTCCTAGAACTGACAGTTAGGTCTATTCCTGATGCCTGGTGGTTCCACTAGCCCGTTTTCTTCGGCACTTCCCTTTTTATGCCCAGAGCCCAAGCTTCCCCAGATCTCCCTGTGTGACCCCCTTCCAGTGAGCAATGACCTGATCCCAAGGATGGAACGGATTTCTCCAGTAAACTGGTCCTCACTTCCTCCAAAGAAGCCTTTTGTTTCTGGATCTGTCCTCTGTGGCCCAAGGCACCAGTTGCAGCAGCTAACATGGATCATGACCCTTTCAGAAAATCTGCCCTAAAGATAGCTACCCTAAACTACTCCTGTTGTCTCATCCTGTTTTTCTAAGATATAAATGTCCTGAACTATGTATTTAGAATTTAGCAGGTATGGAAAGCATTTTTTATGTTGTATGAGATCACAGCCTCTGAAAACAAAACTTCCCAAGTTTACATTCAGACCACACCACTTATCAGTAAGGGTAAATTTGCTCAGTTTACATATCTCCCTGTCATCTTTAAAAGTGGAATAATGGTATTCTGTCATATAAGTATGTTGACATATATATGATTCCATATAACCCACTTAGAATGATGTTCAACATGTAGGAAGTATGCAATAAATGCTTTTCAATGGTGGCACAGTGAGGTGTTTAAAAGAAGTAATTTTACTCTATTTTTTGAAGAACTGTTCTGTCTTGTCCTTATTGGACCTCCTTAACCTCTGGTTATTCCAGAGTCCCAGGACATTGTATAGCACATGCTGTATGTATTGTGAGACACCTTCCAGTCCTCCTTGCTCTGGTTACAACTGACATGCCACGGTCACTTCAGGTGATAACTGCTTGGTTGTTAGGTACTTTTGACAAATTCCATTGGTCCAAAGGTCAATATCTATTTCCCTCTCTCCCACACACATACTTCTACTTCTAAAGTCCACTCCTTTCATCCTTGACCCTGGGGGCACACCTAATCTCTTTAATGAGCGTATGCTAAAATCAAAGACCAGAAGAAAGTTGACTTCAGTCAGCTTCTCCTTTCAGCTCTGCAAAAACCCTGAAGCAAAGAAATACCAGGGTCCAGTTAAAGGTTTAAAATAAAAGAGAGGGTGGAAAACAGAGAGAACATATACAAATCATTTACTCAATAAATTTTACCACAAGGTTATCAATAATAATGGCATCTTGCGTTCATTCCATACAGCAACCCTGTGAGGTGGGTATCTTTAATCTGGTTTTACAGATGAGAAGAGCAAGGTTCCAAGACCTTGCTCCATGGTCACACAGTCATTAGCAAACCTCATTTTCAAATCTGTGCTGTCTCCCAGTGAAAAGAGAAGAAAAGAAGGCTCCTTTTGGCAGCTATTTAGATACAGCTTTAATAAGACACTTGAAAGAAAAGGAATCTCATGTATTAACTGTATTCTTGAGTGTTCGTGTATAAGCTCTATAAAAACAGTTTTCTTTCTCTGGTGAACTACTCTTTAATTATCACTCTTAATTTGTTTTTGAACCCACTTATATTGAACCCAAACCCAAGTTTGATGTTGTTTCATCAATTCTCTTTAAAAGTCTAAATGAAATCTTTTTTTCTTTTTTTTAATGCTATAATCAAATAAGTTAGCCATCTCTGGCTTCAACCCAAACCCAAATAGCAAAAAGCAGGAAAAAAAGAAAGTTCAGAGACACATTATTTTTCCATAATATGTCAAAAAATTCTAAAAAAGAAAGAAACCCAATGCTGTACTTACATTAGAATGAAAAAGAACTCTTTCTGCTTCTAATGAGCAATTAATTCCAGTTCAGGATGTCGAGTTTAGAATAAGTTAAGTTCCCCCAAACCACAGCCGTTTATGTTGGATCATGGTTGAAACCCAAAATTCCAACTTCTACAATAATAACATTCTTTTCTTCTATTGCAATGGGAGAAATGACCATTTTATGTAATATAGGAGAAACCATAGCAGAAACTCCTATGAATTCCAGATTTCCTAAACTGTTCTCAAAGCTGTTTAAAATCAGTTGAATATGTTTTATTTTAGCAGAGTTTAAAAGTCCTAAAATAAACTAAATTAAAAAATAAAGATGTTTGGAGTAGACACTATGAAAATCCATCTAACTGATATTTGTAGCACTTAAACCTGACAACAGTGAAAATTCTGTGAAGCCACGTCTGTGTTCAGATCTCGCGTAGCCCATGGAGTCTCCTTGCACCGCTTCCTAACTGCAGGCCAGTCAGGTCACTGAGGCAGCCATCTTGCTCTTTGAGTTTCAGGAAACTCACTCATAATCCTTCTGAAATTTAACGTCATTTGGTTCCTATTAAGTAGTAACCAGTCTGGTGTTATGATGGGAAAAAGAAAATTCCCAGAAAGCTCTTCTCTCAAAAGACAGGAAGGGTACTAGTTAATGAAAACCCTGAAATGATGCTGATCTTTACGACATATTGAAATGTCCATTCTCCACCAGAAGAATAACCACGTTTGAATACAGTTATAATGACACATACCAGAGCCATGATTCTCATCAGTTTCTCTGTTTCTTTCTGAGCCTTGAAATCACAGTGCTAATTTTCAAAGTGTTTATAAGAAGGCTCAAAAGTTGATACCCACTGAATTCCAGTGAGGCTGACAGGAAAACTTTCCATTTATTCAAGTCAATGATTGAAGAAGAAAGAATATAATGTCATTATTACAAACAGTTGAGAAACAGTTTATTTTCTACTTTCAAGATAAGACTTGGATACAATAATGAAATACTTGGGTTTTATCACCACAAACCTTTCTTCAAATGATTTAGCTTATTCTCTGTCATCTCTCATTTTCCCTATTCCCAGACAGGGCTCCATTCTCTAGGCAGCAAGAATGAAAAGCAAAACATGAGGAAAACGTGTTTTGTGCAATTGTTCATTCCTTTGCTGGTTTATTCATTCGATAAGTACTTAGCAATTTAGGAATGCATAAGAAAGTGTCAATTAAGCCCAACAATTACATCATCGGCTCTTACCCTTAATGAAGGAAAATCTGATGGGTGTGTGTGTGTGTGTGTGTGTGTGTATGTAGTGTGTGTATGTTTGAGTGTGTGTATATATAAAAATATTAACCTTATGAAGTATACCCTTCAGAGAAACAGTAGGAAATGTTGTCTGAGAACGACATTCCCCTTCATGATCTGAAGTCTTTTCTCTAACGAACCTTCTGGCTCATTCTATAATAATGGATACCCCCAAACCATGTGGAGACACCTCTGTTTTTCAGTTTTATTTTCCCATCATCTAATTACCAGAGTCCCAGATTGTTTCTGAGTAGCAAATCTATTTTAATTTTAATTTTTTATTTCTATCAGCTGCTTTTCTCCCCTTCATCTATTTAGTATGGACCAGGCTTCCTGTTTTCCCTGCAACTCCCTTTACAGTAATTTCCCCGGTTTAAACCATCAGGCAGCACTCTGGCAATAGTGTGCCGTTATGTATGTGGTTAGAAGGGAATCAGAGACGCCCGTTCCAGAGGAGGAAATCGTGGTCCCTCAATTAACATGAATGATGGCAGGAAGAAATTTTTTAAAACAGTACTTAAATTGGTGAATGAGAAAAAAAAAATGCCATGGAAGGTAGAAGGTTGTGGTTTACTTACATGTGATTTTAAGAAGTCTTTTGACATTTCCCAGTTTCAGAAAGTGGATAACTTTCTCCTTGCTGCATATAGATATAGACAGGTACAGTTGGACAATCTAATCCCTAATACAAGCAAGTAGAAGAAAATTCATGTTTTCTTCAAGCATTCATCTTTCCCCTTAATTAAATCATAAATGGAATTCATCAAAACTCTGAATACCTTCCCACTTGGAAATTTTTTTT
Source organism: Glaucomys volans (assembly GCA_020662805.1). NCBI lineage: Eukaryota > Metazoa > Chordata > Mammalia > Rodentia > Sciuridae > Glaucomys > Glaucomys volans. The sequence continues at coordinate 92,188 of JAJEJO010001665.1, forward strand.
TTTCTTGCGGTGCTGGGGATTGAACCCAAGGCCTTGTGCTAGTGAGGCAAGCACTTTACCAACTGAGCTATATCCCCAACCCACCCCCACCCTTAGAAACTTAAAACTTATTTACCCATCTTGAAGATCTGATCTCCAAAATCAGAAGAAAACTTTTCTATGTACCAGCATCTATTAAGAAAAAATAAATAAACTCATTTTCTCTTCTGTTGCGTGACTTTGGTCCCAGGACAGAAGGACAGCAGTCACATGTCCATTTATCAATTCCTTAGACCTTCCTTCAGTGGTAACTTCAATCCAGAAATTTACTTGAATCAGGATTCAGAAGTGAATAAGGAGTTCGTGTCTGGAGAGAAAGGCAGACAGGAAACATAATTTCAAATGTAATGAGATATTTAGGAGTAGTTGTACCGGAAGAAATTGATAAGTGGATGCATAGGAAAGGGAGACTAACCAAGAATTAATAAGATAGATTTCCTTTTATCCCTGTGAGGTTTTCCCTAGCGTGCTTGGCCTTTCATTTTGTCTGCATTTAGGGCCGTCTGCCTCCTGGTCAGCTGCTACATCTAAGCAATTGCCCTTTGCAATTTCAAAACAAATATAAAGTGGCTTTTAGCATATGTCCTATAATGATACTTTTCTTTAGGTCCAACCTCTCGTTTTTGAGGATTGAGCATTTGTGTGTCGTCCCATCTGTCCCAATTACTGACCAAGATCGGCCCTAGAGGGTAGTTTTTCAAACTGTGTCACAGCTTATTAGATGATCATGAAATCAATTAGTTGGTCACTGTTGTCATTTCAAATGATTTTGAGTAGAATGGAATATATCAGAGGGCCTGGTTAGTAGAAAATATGGGCATCAGATGGAGAAAGTTCTGTTTAATGTGCAGTACATGTGAGCATGCACATACACGGCTGGGTCATAATGTAAACTGTAAGTCTTCTGATGGGTTATAATTTTAAAAGACCGAAAAGCTCTAGTCTAGTTTTTAAGTTCCTTATCTGGTCGTTTATTATTTTATTTATCAGAATATATTTGGTACTTATTTCATACAAGGGACTCAAAGAATTTTTTAAATAAATATTTTTTAATAAATACTCTCTGAAGCATGTAATAACTGGGCACAGAGTTTGTTTTTCTGAATTATATCTACATATCAATACACATAGATGAGCTGGGTGTGGTAGTGCATGCCTGTAATCCAAGTGGCTTGGGAAGCTGAGGCAGGAGGATTGTGAGTTCAAAGCCAGCCTCAGTATCTTAGTGAGGCCCTTAGCACATTAGGGAGACCCTGTCTGAAAATAAAAAATATAAAGTGCTGGGGAGGTAGCTCAGTGGTTAAGGGCCATTGGGTTCAATTCCCCCACCAAAAAAATAAGACAGATGGATATGTAAAGGTAGATATATTTATAATTTATACATATTTTCATTAATTTTAGTTTAATAGTCAAGGGTTGTATGTAGCTCTGAAATAAATATATTTATTTATTTATAATTTTACATTTTATAGCCAGAAGTATTTGAGAGACTGGGTATACTAATACTCACTCAAAAAAAAAATAGGTTAATGGTAAATGTATTAAAATGAAAATATAAATCATCTATTACCTGACCACCTGGAATATTTTCTTTCTACAAACATGCACACACGTGCATAATCACATGTGGTAATTAAATTAGAATCCTTTTAAATATGCTGCTACTGTAGCTGCTTTTTTCTCCTATATAGTGAACATATCCCATGTCATTAAATATTCTTCAAAAATATAAATTTAATTCACAGCATTTTGTAGAAAGCATATACAAGACTTAGAGCACTTTGCCATTTTGGGATATTTAAATTATTTTTCATCAGTTCTGATCAGAAGTAGTAATTAGCCTTATATGTCAATTTTCATATTCTTTTTTTCATATTCTTATTTCTTTATCATAAATCAATGTATTTTTAAAAATTAGGTACAAATTACTCAATTTGATCCTAAGAAAGCTGAAAAATTCGTATTTCCTAAGCAACATCTTCATTAATACAGGCAATAAATATTAATAGTCTGTTTTATATGGGTTTCATAGTGTTTAAAAGTGTTTTCATTTTTCCTAGTTTTTATCACTTGTTTAGCAAATATCAATCATTTTTGTTTTCATTTCTTAATTACAACTGTGATTGAGCATTTCATGAGTTTGTTGGACATTAATATTTCTTCTTTTTATGAACTTTCTATTCTTTCTATTGTAATGTTTGCTGGTTTTGCTCCTAACTTGTAAATATTCCTGATGTGAAAGAAATATTAAGCCTTCACTGGCAAATATTCAAATTTTTTTCCAACATTGTCAATAGGCTCTTACCTTTATGATACTTTGGAAGAAAAAAGGCTTTAGATTTTGTGTAAACAAACCAGGGATATCTATTAGTTTTTCTCAATTGGCATTTAAACATCTGTCAAGATGATGGTATGATTTTTCTTCTTCTATTAACATGAGAAATTATATTAACAAAGTTTCTAACATCTAATAACCTTTTCAGCACTGAAAAAAATTAAATGTATACCCATGTGTTGTCTGTTTTATTCTTTCAAGATAGATCTGAGCATGGATGACTTTTTTTTAACTAGGGATTGAACCCAGGGGGTGCTCTACCACTGAGCCATACCCCTAGCCCTTTTTATTTTTTATTTTGAGACAGGGACTTGCTACATTGCTGAGGCTGCCCTTGAACCTGAGATTCTCTTGCCTCAGCCTCCCAAGTTACCAGGATGATAGGTATGCAACACCACTCTGGGAAGAATGACTTATATTGCATTGGTGATTTTACATTTTGTTTGTAAGTGAAATTGATACCTTTGTATTTTGTTTGTAAGTGAAATTTTGGTTTGTTACTCAATTTAGCAGCTTTGCCTTTCCAAGGGTGGTTATAGTACCTCTTTTTTTTTTTTTTTTTTTTTTTTTTTTTTTTTTTTTTTGCAGTGCTGGGAATTGAACCCTGGGCTTTGTGCTTGCAAGGCAAGCACTCTAACAACTGAGCTAAGCTATATTCCCAGCCCAGCCCAGGTTAGAGTACTTTTATAAGACAGTGTGGGCAACTTCATGGTTCCCATGTTTTAATAAAATTTAATAATGCAGTAATTACCTTTTAGTAAAGATATAGAAGAACTCATCTGTTTTTTGTGGGTAATTCTTTGACACTTTTTCCAACTTTCCCACGTAGAGATCTTTGGAAAAGGATTTGCTTTCTCTTTCTATAGAATTATCTATTTTTGAGATTTTTCAAACTTTCATTATGTTTATGTCTTTTTACCATTTAATATACTTAATAATTCTGTTTTTTCTGTTTTCTGGTACATTATTTATGCTTCATATTATTTTCTTTCCTTAAACACAGACAAAGTAACCTACTTTAAAAAATTTATTTATTGCATTTGTTTAGTGGCTTTAATAACAGCTTAATTTAAGGAAATAAATTTGCTTTCAAACTTAGTTTTGCTCTCTGTCCAGGAGTGTTAATACTTTTAATCTTTTTCTGGACATTCTAAAATTCCAGACTTTGCTGCTGCTTTGACCAAGAGTGATTTATATGATCATTACTTTAGTTTTCAGGGGTTGAGTTTTTTCAGTTAGATTGTATTTTTACTGTACAGTCTTAATGCATTGTAGTCAGGGCAGTGACATCTGCAGGGCTTGCTTTGTGGCTCATTTTGCCAGCTTCTCACTGAGTCCTCTGAGGATGGTACCATGTTGGATTCCTTCTCTTCTCTATCTTGTAAGCAAGGATGTTGCTCATTAAATGAGGTGGTGGAAGTTCCCTTGCTCTTCCCACCTTCTCTAGAATGCTTCTAGAGCAGCACACAGTGCTGCCTGGGATACACTCATGCCACCTGATTAGAGGTCTGGTAGCTTGTTAGCACAGGGAGGGAGTAGGATCCAGAGTAACACCAAAAGGGAACTTTGCCTCTGCTCAGTTTCTCAGTGGCTTTTGCCAACTCCATTGGATGAGAGGTTATCCTTCTGCACGCTGGTTTCTGTCCCGCCCAGGCCTCTCTTCCTATGTTACCTGGTCTCTGAACCCTTCATCCTCATGCTATTGCCCATCAGATTAGGAGAGAGAGTACTTTCTGTCTTCTCACCTGTTCCCCCTAGTAGAGTCATGTGGAGGATCCTGGGCTTTTTAGTTGCATTGTTTGGGATTACCACCTCTTTCTACATTAGAAGGGACCCCTATGCTAAGCACCAGTCCTGTGACCTCTCCAGTGGATCAGCCTTCTCCTCTGCCTGCCCTCGAGGAAGACTGATAGTGAACTGACACCAGGTCTACCTTTCAGTGTGGCCTCTGGCTCCATATCCAGCAGATTCTCCTCAGTATCCATGGCAGATGCCAAGTTTCACCAACTTTATAAGCCATTAGTTGTTTCAGTCTGACTCTGGGAGATCTAGTAAATTGCCTGTGCTCATTTTGCCACTGAGTCCAGAATAATACCCATCAAAGCACTCAGGCTTCTCCAGAGTATGGTGTGTCTTAATGATGAACCAGAGAAAGGTTCAGGTCAGTTTCTCTGCATCACCAAGGCCACCTTCCTAGCAGCAGCTTTCTCATTTACACAGTGGTAGGACTATATTGTTAACTCCTGATTTTTCTCTAAATGGTCCTGGATAAGTGAGACATGGTATATAAAATGTCCAAATTGTTTTCCTTGCCATTCCATGAGAAAGACCTCTGCAAAACAATTTTCTGGTTAGATATCAAGGTAATTTCAGTAGAACTAGCTGAAAGAAAAGGCCACAGAAATTCAGAGTGTTTAAGGATTTCACTTGGTTTTATTTTATTTTTTTGCAGTGAAGTTGTGAAAAACAATTAGAATATGTGAAGCATTATGCATACATAAGTCCCTATGAAAACAAATGTTTTGTTTTCTCTGTCAAGCTGCATTATTGTGACTTTAAAACAAAAACTAAGGTTCCTGCTACAAATGCAGAGTATTGATTGTATGACTTCATTAGTCCTAGACTGAGGATGGTAGTGCAGATGCTAATCTAATGACAGAGTCCTATTTGTCATACAGTAGATGATTCTCACTGTAGGTTTAGAACAAAGCACATGGGACCCAGCATTATCAAAGTCTTGTCCTTTTACATTCTGAACTAATATTCACCCTTCATTTTGGTGGTAACTCCAGCTTAATGAGAATTTCAACAAAGGGGTTGGCTGATTCCCTACTGTCCCAGGTGCTTTGTTTCTGCAGATATAATTATGTAGGTTCTTCCTATGGGTCCATGATCTGTCAGACCTAGGAAAGTATAAGAAAATCTGAACAATCCTTTTTCAAACATTCTCTTAGAACCAAGCCATTTTCACTCTGATTTTTATGCTCCCCTCTGTATCAGGGCTTGGGTCTCTGCCTCCTCATGAATATGACTTCCATGGAAGCTGCCATCCCCAGTCCCCCAGAACACTAGGGTTATAGTTCCTTCTAGAATTACCTGACTTAGGTTGGTTTCCCATTTGAACTTCACTTAATTGCTTACCAACATGTCAAGGACAATCCAGAGTATGGGTTCTATTGCACAGTTTGGTCTGATCTCTCCTCACCTCTCAGATCCATCTCCTTACGCTCCTGGTTATACTCATAGCCATACCTGGTTGTCTGCTTAGGACTGTGCATATGTGCTTCCCCCCCCAGGATGCCACCATCACTGCCCCGTTCATCTATGGCCCTGATAATCTCGTGATGACAGAGACTAGCCGTGAAAATCAAAATATACAAAGCTTATTACAATATTGCAAGGTACAGCTTTATGAAAAGTAGCTGTGTTTATGGCTTCTTTTCCTAAATTTTTGGTATGCACGTGCACCCAGAAATATGCCGGTGGGAAAGCCTGCAGCAGCTCTCAGGTCTCAGCGCCATAAGTGCGATTCTCCAACTTGATAGCAAGCTCAACTTTGATGTCAAACTGCTCATCTTCTGTTTATGGCACTTACTGCCTGGCCACATTTGCATTTTTAACTTCGAAACAAACATGACAGATGCCACATTCCATATTATTACCTTTTTTAGTTGTAGTGAGGAAAATAATGTAAGCTGAATTAATTGACAAGGAAAAATTTTAAATTTACAAGATTACCACTTTACTTCTGCTTAGTGCTTTGTCTATAATAATTATTGTATTTGATATAGTTTGTAACACTTGAGATATGCAACCCTCTGTAGGTCTGATAGAGTGAGGGACACCAATTTTCATCAACAATGACTAGTGACTTAAAAAATACCTTCAAGTAATCCTGTATTCATGTGTCCATGCCCTCTTTTCAGGTACTTTCTGTCTGGGGACACAAGTGGTCACTGATATTCCACTTGGCTTTTAGATGGTTAAAAAAAGAAATCAAATGGGAAGTTTGCAGCTGTAAATAAAACAGGACAAGTGCAGAACCATCATTAGACACGGCAGGCGTAACTATAATGAAAGTTACCTTGAACAAATCAGCTCCCCGGATAGCATTCATTTCTTATTGATAAATATGCTTGATGCAATGAAACACAGCTTCCAGAAAGATAATGGAGCAGATAATTAAACAATCTATTTGGAAACATAAACACACACACACACACACACATTCTGTAGGGAGCCTTTTTTAACACAAATCTTGTCAGTAAAACCAAATATCCTTCTGTATAGAACAGCATCTTCCCTCTGACAAGGAAAAAAAAAACAAAAAGAAAGAAAAGTCATTTTTGACTGCAGTAAGGCTTTGATTCTGTGGTATGTGACCAACATCAATAGAGGAGAAAAGAGCTTAGCTCTGACTTCCTCTACCATAGGTGGACTTTGGTTTGGGGATGCTGGAAAAAAAATAAGTCATCAATGTTTCAGTTTCAGTTGGCTATGGCATACTAAGTAGTCCTCTCTGTGATGATAACTAACCAGGGCAGTTAAAGATGTGGCTACTGCAGGTCCCCTCTGGCATATAAAACCTTCTGGAAGTCATCCATTAGATCCCTCCTGCTTCTGCTTCGATCTATAAGGGCAAGTGAAGGACATTGGCCTCATCACAGTCTATGTGGACCTCCTTCTTTCCACTTTCAACAGCCTGTGGTGCCATTCTTATGGAGGCTATGGACTTGATAAATGCTGGTGGAATTGGGAAGCGCTGTCTTTAGGTTTGTCTCCAGAAGAGGAGAGTCAAGATCCTTCCATACTTGACATAGAAGTTTCCCCAGAACTAAAGTCAAGTTCCTTTCTCTGTGAGGCCTCCTCATCTCACTACCTTTTGCAAGGGGCTAATGATACTTGATGCAATCAGAGATGAGTTGGTTGCTGTTTGAGAAGTTCTTCATGATCTATGATGAAGAGAGATTTCTACTTTTCCAGAGTCACTTGCTAACATCCAGCTCTTAAAAATCCCAGACAGTGGTCTACAAGAGTGATACAGAAGAGAGGTTAGCTGGTGGCCCCATAGGCCCATTTAGAGGAACTTATGCTCACAATTCACATCTACACAGTCACAATAACCTCCTTTCACAAAGCCTTCATTAACTGCTTCCCTAGTGCTCTCTACCACTAACTGTCTGTACCAGGAAGTAAAATTTAATCCTGTCCTACCTGGGGCCAGCACCCAACTGACTGAAGAGCTTGTGCATATTTGAGACCTATGTTATGCCTGACCTCACACTGAGTGCTTTGCAAACCTTCAACAAATGCCTGCCATATTGAATTTTTTATTTTATTTTATTTTTACAGACTTCATTTTGATTCATTGTACACATATGGGGTACAAATTTTCATTTCTGTGGTTATACATGATGTGCATTCATATCATTCTTGTTAATAACACATGTACATAGGGTAATGTCTGTCTCATTCCACCATTTTTCATACCTCCACCCCCTCCCCCTCTCATTTCCCTCTACATAATCTAAAGATCCTCCATTCCTCTCTCACCCTCCCCCCAACCAGATTCTATATCATCATCCGTGTATCAGGGAAAACATTCGGCCTTTGTTTTCTTGGGATTGGCTTATTTCACTTAGCATGATAATCTCCAATTCCATCCATTTATCTGCACATGCCAAAATATTATTCTTCTTTATAACTGAGTAGTATTCCATTGTGTATATATACCACATCTTCTTTATCCATTCATCTGTTGAAGGACATCTAGGTTAGTTCCACAGTACTGGCACAAAAATAGACAGGCAGATCAATGGTACAGAATAGAAGACACAGAGACAAACCCACAAAAATACAGTTACCTCATACTAGACAAAGGAGCCAAATGCATACAATGGAGAAAAGATGCCTTTTCAACAAATGGTGCTGGGAAAACTGGAAACCTATATGTAGTAAAATGAAATCAAACCTCTCTCTCTCACCCTGCACAAAACTCAACTCAAAATGGATCAAGGACATAGGAATTAGGCCAGAGACCCTGCACCAAATAGAAGACAAAGTAGGCCCAAATCTTCATCATGTTGGCTTAGGATCAGACTTCCTTAACAAGACTTCCAAAGTATAAGAAATCAAAGCAAGAATCAATAAATGGGATGGACTCAAACTAAAAAGCTTTTTCTCAGCAAAGGATACAATCAATAATGTGAAACGAGAGCCTACAAAGTGGGAGAAAATCTTTACCATGCACACTTCAAATAAAGTACTAATCTCCAAAATTTATAAAGAACTTACAAAACATTACACCAAAAATACAAATAACCCAATCAATAAATGGGCCAAGGATCTGGACAGATACTTTACAGAAGAGGATGAACAGGCGATCAATAAATATATGAAAAAGTGTTCAACATCTCTAGTAATTAGAGAAATGCAAATTAAAACAACTCTAAGATTTCATCTTACTCCAATTAGAATGGCTATTATCAAGAACACAAACAATAATAGATGTTGACATGGCTGTGGGGAAAAGGCACATTTTTACATTGCTGGTGGAGTTGCAAATTGGTGCAGCCACTCTGGAAAGCAGTATGAAGATTCCTCAGAAAACTTGGAATGGACCCACCTTTTGACCCAGTTATCCTACTCCTTGGTTTATACACAGAGGACTTAAAATTAGCATACTACAGTAACACAGCCACATCAATGTTTATAGCAGCTCAATTCACAATATCTAGACTGTGGAACCAACCTAGATGCCTTTCACATATTGAATTTTTGATGGTCCAAATGGGTAATCTGAGATATGGCCAGCTAGCAATCTCCAAAGACAAGGCACATGCCTGTTGACACCTGTCCTGTGTTTTCATCTCCGGCCTCTTCTATGTCAAAAATGACCCAAATTCAAATATTCAAGTTAGTATAATGAGGAATGCCAGGTAGTAGGTCACTACTAACATTTTCTTAATCAACAAAAGGTAATTTAGGCTGGGTGATGGCATATACCAGTAATCCCACTGGCTCAGGAGGCTGGGGCAGGAGAATCGCAAATTCAAAGCCATCCTCAGCAACTTAACAAGGCCCTAAGCAACTTAGCAAGACCCTGTCTCAAAATAAAAAAAATAAAGTGGGCTGGGGATGTGGCTCAATGGTTAATTTTGCTAATATCTTTGTCAGTGTTCCAAGTACCACCTGACTTGCCAGCATTACACCTCTAGGGTGAACACTTCATTCAGCTATTTTTTTAGAATAAGTCAATCTTTATCCATGGAATTTGAAATAATAGATATGGATATGATAGCACGACCTCACTTGAGTATTAAAAAAATTAACTTCCAACATATTTGAATGCAAATGTTACCTTTGTAAGTAGATGACCTGAAAAGAAAGTGTTTCCATAGTAACCTCAGGGAACACATAACTATTTATCATAACTTCTTCAGGAGGAGAGTGGGGCTTAGACTGAGGGTCTTCTTTGATGTCTGCTATTAAATTTTTAAAAACTCAGCTGACAGCATTGTGTGAGAGCATGGTTAGAAGATCCCACTTATTTGCAGTTAATTTAGAAAATAAACTTTCATAATGAACTGCTGAAAGACACACTTGAAACAACCAGATAATCTGTCAGGATATTTTTTAAATGTAATTTGTCGAGTGTGACAACCAAGGCATCAGTTCAAGAGAAGCTGGTCAGGGGTGAGCTCTTACGGTGGATCTTTCCTACCATTTTACTCATTTCTTTTTTTCTGTACTCTGTGTGCTTCCCTAGGAATCACTAGAACTTCCTTCCTTCCTTTCTTTTTTTTTCCCTTTTTATCTCAGAAAATGTTATGTAAAAGTTGCCCTTCAGGAATTGAGACTACATTGTGAGGCTATCACCAAAAAGGAACTTATTGATTATACTTCACTTTCCCTACTGACATGGCTGTTTGAGGTGGTGGCTTTTTGGATGTTCCATTAGCTAGAAATGAGTTTGACATCCACAAGCCACTATATGGTCATTTTCCCTTTTTCTTACAGATGTAACATCTAGTTAAAGAAAAGCTTGTCTACAAGGGTTTTCTTTCTCTTGGATTTTTTCAAAGGTCATTAGAGTGGGGAACAGATGCATACAGGGTTGAGGAGAATTTCTTTGAAGCACCATTTTCAAGGCAGCTAACTGACAGGCCCATGCCCATGGGCTCTGGGGTGAACCTCGAGCAGAAGCACTGGCTGCAATTACCCATCTGGTATCCATCTGGTAGCATGAATGAAAGATAATACCAGATCACAGAGAATCTATACCAACTGCCAGCGTGGTATAAGTAGGCAAAGAAAGGTGCCACCCAGCAGCATTGTGAAGAATAAGGAATGTTGTCCGTAGGGTATGCACGTTTCCACCGCAGGAGGAAAAGAAGGGCCTGTGGGAGCATATAGCAAAGCAATGCTGTGCACATCTAGCCCTACAGCTGCTGCTGCTGACACCTTCAGTCAGGTTCCCTGGACCACACTGAAGTTGCTGGTGGAGTTTGGAGAATACACATTTTCCTAATATGTTGGAGACCTCTTTGGCAATCCACAAGGACTTGGATGAGGAATAGGTACAAGCATCATAAGGATACTGTTTCAATTTACACATGATGCCACTTTGCCATGGTCAGTTCAATTATACTAAAAATAAGGATTTCATGGATCCTGCAAAATGATTGAGACTTTTATCAAATTATTACTTTCTGTTTTTATTTCCTGCTGTCCTGCTTTGCCTGCTTCCTTACAGGATGTTCTGGTTAGTGTGTGGCTAAGAGTTCAGAATCTATTACTATAACTGCCAAAGATTTTCCATCTTAAGGGGCAACTGCCATTCCCAGGTAGCCAGAGATAGAGATTCAGAGTGGGATCTGTGGGTGATGGGAAGCATAAGAATCAAGTTGCATTCCTTTCTTATAAATATTTCACATATTTCCATGCAAGATAAAACAATGAAAATTATCTTTCTGGATTGGCCACACAGAGACTCATGCTGAACAAGTCAAGGAGATGAAGTCAAAAGAAGTTTGACTCTAGGGGCACGAATCACCTGGCAAAGAATTGCTGTCAATAGGTCAGGACTAGGCAATGCCAGGGTAGAGGTGAGTGAGAGATGAGATGTCAAAGGAGAGGTGAGATTGCAATATCTGTACATAGACTGTCTTTTGCAAAAGCATTGATGGGAACCCAAACCTGATCACATGTGGAAAAACTGAAGTGCAGACTCAAGGCCAGAAGATAAAATACTGTAAGCTCACTTGCTTTTCTTCTTCCAACTTATGGGAGGGACTCAAGTTCTTTCACCATAATTTATACTAATTAGTCTTTCCACTTAAATCAAGAGGGAAATTGCAAATGTGGCCATTGCTGGTCTGCTCCTCATTAGAGACAATTAAGAGTTAGAAGAACAAAAACACATCACAGGATTAATGATAAGAAAAGCCACCCAGGGAGAGAAACAGGAAGCTGGAAATGATCTCAGTGAGCTGGACAAAAGAAACTGATAGCCTTCAAGATCAGAGGCCCTAGGTCTAAACAACTCTAAGCAGACCTTAGATTAAGCTAGGGCCTCAGCAGTCTGAAGCAGCCTTGCCTGGTCGTGCAATCCTGCCGCTGCTATCTTCTCATCTGTATTTTTCATATCTCCTGTCGTATTGCATTTATTAAGAAATGTTCTCACACTCTAAATCCAATTCATTAGTTTCCCTCCATGGATAAGAGAGATGGCATTACTGATGAGAGAAAAATAAGTACCAAGCTAATCAGCCTTGGTAAATTCCAGTCTTGCACATTATTGTCACTGAGGCTGTATCCTGGCGTTCAGACAGGACAGCAAGACTCGGGAGAGGCACTGGGTACACAATGTCCTAACACTGCTCTTGGAGCCCTGCTGCTTATATCATTTTACCCTTCCCCAAAGGGAAGGAGGGAGATTAGGGAACATTTAATTGCCTTATAAACTGATTGACAAATTGGTGATCTGATGCATATGGATGATCTTTGGAGTGAAATGGCTCAGAAGCTGCAAACGGGGATCATCAGGAGCCATGATTTGCACACCCTCTGCAGAGTTATTACAGAGAAGCGGAAGGATGGGTTGATTATTATCTTTCCTTGGTTCTGGCTTTTTTTTTTTCCTTGAATGTTTTCTTCACCTCCAGGGAAATGCATTCTAGCAGCGTGAACACCACTATTAATCAACACTTGTAGCAATAATCAGTGAGTGAAAAATGGTGACCAGAATCTGCGAATGCACAGGCATAACTGTCTTCAGAGTTTTCCTTTGTGATCATGCCTTGGCATTTAAACATGGATAATTCATGCAAAATGAATGTTGGCACCTTCAGAGGTGCAAAGATTTATGGAAGCAGCACTTATATCATCATCCAGTAAAAAAGAAAGAGAAATTGTTTCTGATCATGATGAGTAATATTTTAGAGGCTTTATAAATATACTTGCTATCTTCACACTTCTTTGTGTTGTTTCTCCAGTAAGACCCGTCCCTTTTGAACACGGGTGTCACAGAGGGCAAAAGTGTCAGGAGTTCTTGGTTCCAGTTCCCCCTGAACTTTCTCCAGGTGGGGGTGTGAAAAGTAATCAAGAATTCAAAAATACCTCCATTCCCAGGAGCCTTCCAAAAGCCATCTGATGTTATTTATTGTCAGTGCAGGAAAAAAGATGGCTGAGAGTTGCTGGGGTGGCAAAATACCATGGCTGGCTACACCTGAGAAAGGGTACTTAGTGTAAGTTTGGGCCCATGCTGAAATTGTGGCAAGTGAAGCTTAAAAATTGGGTTGCTATTTCCACTGCACAAAGCTGCATGCAATTCACACCATCCTGTGATCAGAAGGACAAATTCTGGGGCATCAATACATTGAAAATTTGCCTGAAACTTTACCAAGTTGGGATGGCTTTGCCTAGTACCTACTGAAGGTCACTAAGGCATAGGACAGCATCTTAAAGAGTGATAGACCAGAACTCTCAGAAGCATATGATACCAGGCTCCTTCTCTAAGGATCATTCCTGTCATTAAAATCAATGCAACTTAATTAAAGCAAATTATAGATAGATACATCTATAAATAAGATATTAAAGTGTGCTGCTGAATATGATAATTGCTGCATATTTAGCAATCAGTGTGTGTGTTCTGCTTTTGCCAGGAGGAATTCCTTTCAGTGGAATCAATGGAGCTTTATTAAAAACCATCCAAATTAGAGGGAGAAATGATGAGTGTTATAATAACACAAAATCACTGTTTCAACTTTCATTGTGAAGAAAGGAAAGCAAAATATGTCCATCCCTCTTTTTCACTCAAGGAAAATATTAGACATTTTCTCTTTAAATGTGGATATTTTGAATTTATAAATTTTAATTTTTGTATTCTCTTCTCCCTAAGGAAGGTGGAGGGAAAATAATGATCATAAATAAAACAATTCAGCTTTGGGAGTGGTATGAAGGACACCCTAGGGCCTGAATGTGTCCTTCATACCTTGATGACAGAATAAAAATAAATGAAGTCCATACTTTAAACAAAACTTTAAAACAGCTTATTTTATTCTAACAGCTACTAGATTTTTTTTTGCATGTGAAAATTTTCATGGATTAATTCAAAATAATGAATATAAGAAAGAAAAATACATTTCATCTCCTTCCTACTTCTCTCACTTCCTTACCCCTCTCACTTTTTGTCATAAGTAAGAATTAAGTTTGTGGAAAAGAGACAACTTTTTTAAACATTAATTTAAAAATACACGCCAAACAAAAATCTTTCAGGGCTCAAGTTAATATTCAGTAACAAAAAAACATGAGTTAATTAAGTCCCCCTCCTGTAACCAGAATTATTCTTAAATTTTTGAAAATGAATACCGAACAGAAAATGACAAGTGTCTGTGTAGAATGTTCTAAGAGACAAAAAAAAAATCATCTAACAGCTAGCCACCTCCAATAATCTAGTAAAGACATTACAAACACTGTTACATTATTCACCTTTAGAAAAGAAAGAGAAAAATGAAAAATCAATGAAAAGAAAGAAAGAGAACAAAAGTAGACATGATACTTAGAAAAGTGATGTGTAACTCCTTTATCTAATCCAATGGTGACTTGCTGAAGGTCTTCCAGGTACTGACCTAGGCAATGGGGAATGTCCCAACTCTCATGATAAATAATAATGCTCTCATGCATCTTGTAATAAATACAAAAAGAGTTAATACCAGGCCATGATAGCAGCCTTGAAGAAATATAAAACTTGGCTGAGGGTTACTGTATGATGTTGGGCAAGGTGTCCTGTTCAGAAAAGGTGGTCAAGGAAGACTACTTGGAATCGAAGACACTGAAGCAGAGGTGGGAGCCAAGGAGCCGCAAAAGCCTGTGGCTGTCTGGAGAAGCGGTTTGCAGACTGGGTAGAAACAGAAGCGCAGGCCCAAGAGAGCAACACACTGGGCAAGTTGGAGGAGCACTGAGGGGAAGAGTATGAGAGAGCAGACCAAAGGAAGAGACCAGACAGGTAACTGAGTCAAAACTGTATGGGTCTCTTGGAATACAACTATTAAGTTCACCCAGTATAACTGTTGTTATTTATAATTTTTTCTGATGCATTTACATTGTGTAATATTCATGCTTAGAAAACAGGAGAAAGTGGGATTTTCTTGTGGTTTACCACATTCTTTCTAAGGTCCAACTCTAGAGAGTGATTTGCAGGAGAGGTGGTCAATGATGTCATTGAAGACTGCCAATACCAAGGGCTGTTAACATGGAGTTTGTTTAAAATTGTAACCTGCAAGCTTTCCACTCTACAGAGGGGTGCATACAGGTTAGACTGGAGTTCCTCCACGTGTATCTCTTAGCTCCATGTCTGCCATGGGGATGTATTGCCCCATAATCAAATGCTCTCTGCTTCTTTCTGCTGTTTCTATAGGCAATACCATGGGCTCTCTCCACCTATGAAATCTATAATAATAGGTAGAGGAAGCAGCTAGGTGTTCATCATATGCACTACAAACATGCAATCCCCACACTTCATTTTTTCTTTTCCTTTCTTTCTCCTTTTTTATTTTTATTTTTCATTTTTGAGATGGGGGTCTCACCACGTTGCCCAGGCTGGTTTCAAACTTCTGATCTTCTCGACTTAGCCTCTGGAGCTGCTGGGATTACAGGTATACACCAAACCACCAACTCCTTTCCTTCCTTTAACACATACTCCACTCCTGTGTAACTGTCCCTCAGAGATGGCCCCAGTCAACAGGAAGAGAAGGGGATCAAAGTCAAGGTCCTCACACTCCTTATTTTGAGTGGCCTATGCATGCCAAAACAAGAGGCTGAAGAATATTTCAAAACTAAGCCATCCTTTGAGATTTGTCCTAACACAAGTTTGCAATTCTGTTATTGAATACACAGTCACATGTTGTTCATTGTTAACTGTGCGGACTCTGGTCAAACAACACACAATAATAGAACCATTGTTGGGATATTCATTTGTAGCATAATAAGAAACACACTTGCTTCTACAATCTCTAAAGATATTAATTTAATGGGTCTTTTAGTTCACAGTATTTAAATAATAGCTCAAAGAACCGTGTTTGGCGACATTATCCAGTCAAAGCGTTTCCATCACTAGGAGGTAGTAACTTTCTTCCAGCACCTTCATAATTTCCTTTTTTGTACAAAGTGGCCCTGGGCTTCCTGCATGCTGCACATCCTCAGGCAAGAGCCAAGCAGTACCATTCTAAGGAACGCTGATTTCAGTCATTTCCAAAAATGAGCATTTGGAAATATGTTGAAGGGTTCCATCACTTTTCTCTGGGCCTTTTACTAAATCACATTTCCTGGTGTTGTCCTTTCTGATTGTAAACATGCCACTGGAGCTCTCCTGTGTTCACCCACAGGGTAGAATGGAGAAGTCATCAGGGCAAGTCTAATAAAAATGTGACAGCAAGCCTAATGAAATCTAGAGTAGATCTGAAGACCTTTAATAAGTTCTGTTTGAAGGTTCTTGCAGTTGGGTTTTCATGAAAATCTGGGGAAATGAGGGTCTTAAGGTGAGAACTATGAGCAGGTACTTGAATTCTCATTAAGTGAGGATGGCAAGGTAGAGCAAGGGAGTGGTGGCTGTCCACTGAGTCATGCACCATTGAAAATGTGGCCAAATAGAATTTTGATTTTTAGAAAATGACTTGGTTTGCTTTTGAACCACACACTCCTAGATTCCCAGGAATGGAGTGAAAGAGGTTTTATTCCTGTTCTTTCCAAAGCACCACTTTCTCCAGCTCCCACTCACTTGACTCTTGCTGCGCCATGACTTATGGTGTTTGATCTCTCTTTCTAAGGAAAGATGATTCTACCCACTTTTTGTTTGGAGGGGTTCCCAATGGATAACCCTCAAATTGAAAATGATGTTTCTCCTGTGAACATTATAAGTTTAAATCCAGTGGTCTTCACCTGCTCAGTAACTCATTTTTGGATTGCTATGATAATTTATGTAGTTTCACTGTCTGCAAAATAAAAGTGAATTTCACATGGTCCCCAGAGAAGATGCTCAGAGACTCATCCCTTGATTGTGTTGGGTCAACTGACAGGTTCAGGAGATGTCCCTCGCTCTACTTCCTTCCAAGTGACTTGGATTAATACTGTTGTTATTTTCCATACCAAAAGCCAATTACATGATGGAAGAGTTTTAGTAATTGGGCCCCTTGGATTTTAAATCCTCTCAGGTCAGTGCCCATGAGGATAAACTTCAGTGGGAAAGACTCTGGGGCTTCTAACAGAAAGCAAATCTGATTTATGGATGGACATGGCATTACATCTGTCACAAATACATTATGAATGGGCATTATACATTTTCTAACATATAAATCAACTCCCCCCTGGGAAATTATTCCTCATCCTAATGGATTACACCATAAGAAATTCTTTGCAATATTCATCCTAAATTTTCACTTTTCTTAATTTCATTACGTTGATGAGTAGAGATCCCTGTATATTCTTCCCAACATCTTAGGATGTTAGTAGTATTAGCCCAATGTTTGTAAATCACCTAACAACTCTTCAACTGAGCCCACTGAAACAGTGCAAAGCAGTGCTAGATAATAAATAGGTGTTGGTTTCTGCTTAATATTATACCATACGGGGGCATAATGAATAGAACCTTATGTAAGTAGATAAACGGGTTTCTCCTTAAATATAAGAAATCATCAAAATGGTACTCAGCAAACATTTCAATTGTTTAGCTGCCAAAGATTGTATTTTGCTACTTTGCTTAGAGAGAATCATATCAAGTGATGGTTTTTTCCCCCTCCTCTTTGTTTTTCTGCTGACCTCTTGGTACATGATGCTTCCTTTCAGACTGTATCTTTGCTTCTCTAGAAGAACAGTACCTGAAAGGGCATCTACCTGAACAAAGAAGCTGGGTTGCTCCCAGACTTGGAAACATAACAAGGGGCCTTCCAGCACACTGCAGGGCTATATCTAGAGGTTGCACTCATTTAGAAAAATCCACCCATGGTCTATAGTAGGATCTTCAGCTGCATGACTGAGATTGTAAGTGGACATGATTCACTCTCCACCTGTGCACAGAACCCATTCTGCTGTCATCCTCTCCCATCCAGTCACTAAGACTGCACACACAGTGTTTCATTTGATCTCAAACAGTGCAGTAATGGAATACAATGCACACATCATTGTACTGTCAAATGCCTAAATCACAGTGAAGAACATCTCTTGGACTTCAGTCACAGAACTAATGTTCCCAAATGAATTAAAAGCAACATGCTTAGTTGCTGCTAGCCTCTTGAGGTAGGCCAGCAAGGTTGATCTGAGTTAGGTTTCTGCAGGTAGTTTAGAGGTATTCATCTGTCTGCTTGCCTATGTTGCATCCCTCTTTTAAGATTACATTTTTTCATTTAGTTAGTTTCAGTTTTTTAATGATCTATTGAGCATGTAATATGTGCAGAAGAGTAGCAAATATGAATAAAACAGGACTATTGGTCCTCAAAACACAATCCAACAGGAAACAAGAAAAATAAAGATAAAATTCTGGGTGATTATTGTTTAAAATATATATACATATATACATATATATTTATATATATACACACACACACACACATGCACACACACATATATATTAAAATACACACACACACACACACACACACACACACTCCTTTCTTCTTTTCCATCTTTCTCATCTTTCTCTCTCTCCTCACTCTCCCAGTGCTCTTTTCAGAACAGTATCACTGAAGAAGCTTCATTAACTCTGTATCTTAGCCAGGGCTGGTCAAAAGATCATGGAAAT
The DNA here is from genome assembly GCA_020662805.1 of Glaucomys volans. Taxonomy (NCBI): domain Eukaryota; kingdom Metazoa; phylum Chordata; class Mammalia; order Rodentia; family Sciuridae; genus Glaucomys; species Glaucomys volans. The sequence goes on from JAJEJO010001665.1 coordinate 110,856, forward strand.
GAGTCAACGGGGCAGGAAAGAAATTCTCTCTAGGTTTTTTCCTTACCAAAGGAAAAGTCAGGGTCAATGTTACTGTAGCAACAATGGTAAGAAGTAAGATTTATTAAATGTGTAAGTGGACTCTCTACAAATGGCATGGACTGTGTAATTTGCATGCATCATATTGTTTAATCTTCACAGCATCCATCTGAGGTAGATACTATTATTAATTCCATTTTAAGGGTAAGAAAAACGACACTCAAAAATCAACTTGCACAAGGTCATGCAGTCAGTAAGTGGTAGAGCCCGATTGAAATCCAGTGTACCTGGAGTGGGCTCTCCTAACCAACATGCCACTCTGTGTGCAGGCCTGAGATCATGCCTTCTTGGTGTTCAGTAAGAAAGCTCAGGCTTGTCCCAGGTAGAACTAAGCAATGCTAGAATCGGGCACCAATTAGGAATGATAGTACTCTTTAGGATTGTCTCACTTAGCCTCCCTGCCAGGCCTCTCTCTTTGAGCACAATGTCTTATAAGGAACTTACAATACCAGACTTTCTCCTGGTCAGGGTAGCAGTACCTAGCAAATCTGACAACGTTCGAGAACATACTTTGTTATTGAAAAATCCTCTATGAACATAGTATCTGATGAGATACCATCCATTTCATATGTATGCAGGAACCCACAGCACAATTTAAAAACATGGCAGGTATTTTGAATTGGTATTGACTCCTCAGGACTCTTCCTCTGGGGTAGATGTGTGCACAGCCACAGCAAGCCTGTAGTCAGGTGCCCGTGAGCATCTCCACCTTGCAGCCAGCCTGCTGAGCACTCTGCCCTCTCCTCAGTTCCTGTCAGACCACTCACTAAGTGGCAGCACAGTTTACGCAATTGACAGCCAGCTGTTTTTTTCATTTTAACAATGGCTATTAAAACCCACACACAGATATTTCCTCAGTAACTTGCAGTGCTGATTCTCAAGCTGAACCAGGTCAGCAGCAGCCATAGCTACCCACTGCCCCCAACCCCACCCCAGCTCAGTGCACAAAACTGGTGCTTCCCGCCTGAGTGGCATCATCAGATCTTCACTAGGTGGACTTCACAGAGCAGACCAAGTGCAGTCAGATGTGACTCAAGTGGAGTTCTTCAAAGCCATCTTAGGCAAAGAAGAATGAGTCTTTGATGTAGTTTTTCATGGCTTCGAAAGCAACTCAGAACAGAGTGGGAAAGACTCTCAGTGGTAGTCTCCTTAAACCCAAACTTTCTTTGGTTTCAGTATTCACCTTATAGAGAAGTCCAGGAAACCTAATTGACTAGAACCTTGGTGTTTTCCTCCCTGGCCCAGGATTATGTCAGCACCATCATGCCACATCTATTCTGGGCTTATGTGAGAAACTTGAGCTAATTATTGTTATTGTTGCTATCTGTATATTTGCATAGTTTTATATATTGAGCAGAGTCCTTGGTTTTGGTTTTGCAACAGCATAATAAAAAAAGAGTGTGAATTGGAAGTTTGAGGTTATGATTTGCAGCTGGTCTATCACTTCCTCTTATCAGAATCTTTAGCAAGACCTGTGCTTATATTTGCATCTGCTAACCATTTTTTTTCCTTTAAAAAATCACTTTTGGGGGAGGTAAATTGTCCAACACATTCATTTGATATATTTTTCTCGCCTTAGTATAAATTCATATGGTTCCATGCTATTAAAATCAAAGCACCTAGATTTAATTGACATAATAGCAGTCAACACAATGAGCCCTTTGGACAGTTTTTGGAGATATAAAACAATGACACAGCAAATGCAACCCTGGATTACAGCAATATCACTAACCATCCCCCTTTCACCCATTGTCATTATTTTGATTAAAAGGTGTCTAGAAGCCATGGTGATTTTGCAGGATGCAAAAAATTATTGCAGAAACTTCCTCTATTAATGGAAATTATTAGAGGATGGAAATGGTACTCGAGCAGCTAGAATGACATTAATTATGCGAAAAGCAGTCGTATCTGGCAGTTGGCAAGCTTGCGTTATTCTTCAACAATCTTCCATGGGTTTGTGTCTAGCCAGCATTAGAAATCTAAAAGCTTTTTTATTTTGGCAAAGTTTTCATAGCACTTGGACTTCTAGCATCTAGATAAAAGATAATTTGGAAGGAAATTATGTTGGTGAAATTGAAGAATTCAGTAATGAGTTCTGTGTAGATGAATCAATGCCCAATTAAATGATTATATCAAATCTAACTTTAAATGTTGACTTAAAATAATCACATTTAAAAGAGTTTGAAACAAAGATGATATGTGAATCGAATGAGAACAAAGTCCATATTGCCCAGCCTGATGGTGGCATGGAATGTTTGGATGGATCCAAGGATGTGATTAATGGAGAGAAATTTAGGACAGGAATTAACCTGTGTGCTAAGATTTAGATTTGATTGCGATAGCTTAGCTTGTTCTCATGGTTCCATCTCTTTTGCGAGTTCTCTCTGTTCCTCAGGTTTTTGTTTTTCTTCCTGACTATACCCCTTTTTCCAGGAGCTCTTCTCTGTTTACCAGTGTTTAATCCTCTCATCACCTTCTAAAGAATTTGTTCTCTTTCTCCACTCCTTTTTCCACCTGTTTTTCTTCCTTCATACTAATGAATACAATCAGTTGGAACATTCATGTCTTCATTCATTCTCTCATTCAGCACTTACTAAGTGAGCCTTTACCATGTTTATGGTGGAACTAACTGGGCCATGGGACGAGCTACTAAAACTTAAGAAGTAGGCATGCAGCCAGTGGCACAGAAGTACATGTTCAGAACTCATAAAATTCAAGATGAGATCAAATCATTGAGCTTATATGAAAAGGGTAAGATAAAGTTGGGAAGTTAGGTGGTTATAAGTCACTAAAAGCCTTGAATACCAGACTAAGAGGTAGAACTTTACTAGTCAATAGAAAACTCTTGAATTGTGTGTGTGTGTGTGTGTGTGTGTGTGTGCGCGCGCATGTGTGTACTTGGTTTGATTTTTCAAGCTAGGTTTTGACAAAAGAACATAACTTTCAGAATGTTATCTGTTTAATTCTCCTCGATCTTATTTCATTCATCTTCCTGAAACTTGAACTCATCTGATAGTCACAAAATAATTTGATGAATATAAATTTGGAAACATATGCCTCTCTGCTTGCAGCATTAATGGTAAGATGAGCCTGACAGTTTTGTGAATTAACCAGTGCTGCATTTCCAAGTAGCTGTTCAGAACCTCAATAGTTTGTTCAGAGTGTTTAGTAATTTGTTCTATTGAATAGGTTCCCCTCCTAGGCTACTAGTCTTGAGTTTATGGGAATATGCTAAGCAAATATGTAATGAAGGTTCCCAAAGTTGTTTTGATTTAGACTCCAGATTCAAGTTTAAATCCAAATTGTAAGAACATTTATAGTTCATTTTTTAAGGGATGTGAAGAAAATCAGGATGATGCAAGCAAAATAAAACTGGCAGCCATAATAAGGCATAGCTATGAGACAGATCTCAGGAGGGTAAACCTCCTTTGAGAACAGATTGATGACTGTAATGCACCAATAAAAAAAGGGGGGGGCGTACAGGTGGATTATATCTTTTCTACTATTTAACAGATTTGGCTCCAAAAACCTAGTTAGTCAATGTGGAATCTGATTAATGCTTTGGAAATTCCACTGAAGAGATTGTGAGACTTCTGCTTCACTCAGCAAGTAATCATGAACAAGGTGATATGTCAGATCTTGAGAATGCAGCCGAGTGAAAAGAGGCATGGTGCCAAAACTCATGAAGCTTACAGTCTGGGTTCTTGGCTAAACCAAATTAGTAGACCAATGACCATGTTAGAATAACTGAAAGAATTATACATAACCCAGGCAGTTATTTTTTTGTAAAATGTAACTCTTCATTAGAAATAACTTTTACTATACCAAAAAATTAGCATATATACATATATTAATGCCTCCAGCTATGTGAAATAAATATTGCAAGGCCATTGGAGTCCATGACTATGACTGTGATGACCACCGACATATGCAGAATGCTTACAGATAGTTGTGATTTTGCACATTCCATAGCATTGCCACCACAAGGTCACTTGGACTTTTGGGTCTTGTGCCTCAGCTCTTCATTTAGAAAATGGAGCAACAGTTACTACAATGACTAGGGACAATATAGGAGGCAACATTGTGAGTAGAAAAAGTGTCACTTTGGGGTCAAACAGATCTCAGTTCAAAGCCTGACTCAAAGCCTGGCCTTGCCACTGTTGGACCTCAAGGCAAGTCACTTAACTAGCTCTCAGTTGCTCATGCATGAAGTGAGGCAGAAACTGGAATGGTTGCATTGATTGGAGCTCACCATCATGACTGTAGAATATTCTAGAGAGCCCTTTCTTTCCAGTAACTGAAAACAAAAGTGACCAGAACTGGCCCACTGACTTAAAAAGAAACATTAAAAGAGACAGACATCATTATCCATTATCCTATGTACATGTATGATTACGAATGGTGTGAATCTATATCACATACAGCCATAGAAATGAAAAGTTGTACCCCATGTGTGCACAATGAATCAGAATGCAGTCTGCAAAAAAATTTAAATAAAAATTAAAATTAATAAAATTGCTGAGGGCTGGGGATATAGCTCAGTTGGTAGAGTGCCTGCCTCGTAAGCACAAGGCCTTGGGTTCAAACCCCAGCACCGCAAAAAAAAAAGCTGAAAATTTTGCATGCATTTATATGTTTAGCCCTTATAAATGAAAATGTATTTTAGCTATGCTGTAGGGTTTAGTGAGTGAATATTTTTTATAGGGCCATCAGCTAAAAAGGATAGTGTGAACTCATAAGAAATAATGTGTAGAAGCTATTGTATCATTTAATAGTTGGATGTTTTTGAGGGTCAACATTGTTTCTTTTGGGATGAGCAAAAAATCCTGTGACAATACATGAAAATAAAAGAGAGGAATAAATGACTCACTATAGAACATTCAAAAGGCAATTAGAAACCAAGTTCAATAAGTAAGTGCTAGACAGCGGTATCTAGTGATTTACATCACTGCTTGAAACTCCAACAAATTCCTGTGTGGTATGTCCCTGAGGATAAAGGATAGGGACAGATGGATGTATTAGGGAATGCTCTAATACCTTTTTTCATCTTTTCATCAGACCTTTGTCTTTTCTCAAGCATGAGTTGACATTTTAGCCAGTGTTGCAATATCTCTATTTGTAGGTAGACAGATGGGAGAAAGGAAATGAGAAATGGTGCCTGGCTCTTTAATTAAAGACACAGAGCCAGAATATTTGCTCTTCAAGCTTATTGGCAAGGCACATATGTGTGCGCATGCATTCTCTCTCTCTCTCTCTCTCTCTCTCTCTCTCACACACACACACACACAGTACTTTTGATAGATGAAGCCAAATTTGTAAAATTGTATCCACAATCATAGTTTCTATGGTAACTGTATCTTGGGCCCAGACACAAACAGAGCTGGCAGGAGACATCTGATTTTATTTTCTGTGAAGACAATCATAACAGAGATAGTTCAGGTTTTTAAGATGGCACGGCCCATAGTACATATGGCCAGTACTTGGATAGTGCTAGCATAGGATTCTATGCTCAATGAATACTTGTTAATTTCATAATGCAGAGACAGATTACAGGTTACATAGCTATCCTTGTCGTTCAGTTATAAAATCATTAACTATCTACACAGTTCCCATAGCAATGAGGTGCCACTGGTCAATGTAATTGTGAGAAGTGTATGCAAGATAACTTTCATAAGCATGTACAAGTTAGAAGTTTTAACTCTTGACATCTTATAAGGGAGGAAATGTAGATACAGAATGGTTAAAAAGCTTACCCAAGAGTTATTTTTAAAATAGTTTATTTGCTGTATTTTCTGAACTAGCAGATGTTCTATGTTAGTCTATAAGCTGAATACCCAGTTATTTGACAAAATTGCTGAAATCAAATTAGAGAAAACAAACACTTCAGGAATAATGGTTTGAACAAGTTTGTGTTCTTTGCCTCTCTGGAAGGCCTATTTGTAAGTATATAACTCAGGCATAATATATTTTATATTGCCAAAGAAAATTTGGAAAACAACTTATTTTGATTAGTTTCTTGTTGTTTGGAGTACTACCCTTAGTTCCCCTCCAAACATGGAGCATTTTAGCAGAATGTCTTAATATGAGACAAAGCTCAAAGCCAAGTTTGTAACTTTTTAGAAGTTTTCTTTGTGTGGATTCCCTGAAACATCTTCTAGCCAAGTTCATAACTAGGTAAGAGCAATGGAATTAAAAGAAATGTGAAACCCTGCTCAAAAATATCTGTCATGATACCAACTTGAAACGAAAGACACATTTCCTAAAATGGCATCAAAATTTTCATATTTTGCATCTTAATCTTAGGATGTATCTGGTTGCATGAAACTCAGTTTTTTTTTTTAATGGATGTGACTGAGACATATTTGTAAACGAGGATGTCACATGTAGGTGAATAATCCATATTGCAACTTTACACAGCCTCTCCATCACAGTCGCTTTTAAATTTCCTGGGAAAATTGGCTTACAGGACATAAATTACAACATTAGCAAAAACGTGTCCTAACCTATAGGAGCTGGAAAACATGTTAATTTTTAATTGTTTCCACTTCTCATCATCAGACATTTAGAGAAAATTCCCTGTGTGATTTATTCTCTTATTTTTAATGAATTGTTAAAAAATGTTTGAAAGAACATTAAATCTTCCCCTCTGCCATTAATCTGCAAATGGAGGAATTAGGGGGGTTAAATGGCTTTTTAGGATATTGCTTTATGAAATTGCTGATTCTAGCAAGGCCAGGCTAGAAATACATACAAATTTAAGGAACCTTGAATGTAAGCAGCAAGTGCCTTTTGTAGAGAAAAGACTAATAGCTTTATTTTAACAAGGATTTTAACACCCCAGCCAGCTGTAGGCACTGAGCACTTGAGCACTCCCAGAGACTAAAATCATCTTAATTTGGCATTCCTCCCAACACCCCGCTTCTCAGAGGCCATCCTAATCTGGCCAAAGAGGGTCACCATTACAAGGCGCACCAGTGCCTGAGCTCTTCACATTGTTTTGAATAAACTCTCAGAAGTTTCTCTTCCTAGACTGTCAGTAAGAGACAGTGTAAATATACTCCACATCCAGGCCTAAGTTCTAACATTACACTGTTGTGTAAAAAGCAAGGTTTCTGTTATGGTTTAAGTCAAAATTGTTTTTATCAGTCCTATATTTAGGTCATTACATTAAAAAAAAAAAACCTGCATGATCCCAAGTAAGATAAAGGGCTTTAAAAAAAATTAATTGGATCAGAGCAGCTGACCTTATTTTTTGTGTGATGAGGGAAATGACCTAATAAGGAATTCTTCGAGCAGGAACATTTCTGAATCTTTTTGAGCGAAGAGCAAAATGAGAAATGAGCTTATAAATGCCTGTGCCTGTTTTCTCTCCCCGCACTCCCTCCTCAAGTGGCCTGACTTCCTGAGGACTTAAGTACAACTTCTTACAATTAGTTTCTCTTTGGCAACCCTCTATCTGGAATTTCCTACCCTCCATTTACAGCTATTTTCAAGAATATTTGTACCCAACATGCTAATCCATATTGCTATCATTTCTAATCAGAACATTTAAAAATTGATTAAATTGCAGGAGCAGATTAGACAAATCATGATTTATTTGCATAATAGGATATTCGATAGCCTTAAAAATTTCTTGTTTTTGGAATATGAATAATAGCACAGAAAAATGCCAATAATAAAGAGATGAGAAAAAAAACTCGACATACCCTTAAAATATGTATATATTTGTAAATGTTAACAGAGGTCATCTTTGGGTAATTTTCCACAATATTTATTTAAGGATAAAAAACAGTTAAATGTATTTTTTAAAATAATGGAACACAAATTTGTTCCCAACATTTCCATTAACCAACAATGTGTCCCTGGAGAGGACTTTTTTTCTTCTCTATGCCTTTTTTTTTTTGAACCGGGGATTGAACTCAGGGGCCCTTGGCCACTGAACCACATTCCCAGCCCTATTTTGTGTTTTATTTAGAGATAGGGTCTCACTGAGTTGCTTAGGGCCTTGCTAAGTTGCTGAGGCTGGCTTTGAACTTGGGATCCTCCTGCCTCAGCCTCCCAAATCACTGGGATTACAGGAGTGCGCCACCACGCCTGGCTTTCATCTCTGTCTTAAAGATCTTAGCATATTACTCTACTTAGGAGACAATAACAAATGTTTATGTACTTGCATATATTAATCCCACTTTGTGAACATGATGGGATAAGACAGTACAACCAGTAGTGGTTTATTCCTTAGCAAACCATAAGGATTTTCTACACCATAGAGTCTAGCTTTTGCGCTCCATAAATCCACTGAAATTACTCCCAATAAAGCACCGATTGCTATCTTGTTGCCCATTTCAGCATATATTTTTTCAGACCTTAGTGTAGTCACTCCTCAGTTAATGAGAACACCAGCGAGTTTAAGCAGGAACAAGTTTTACACCATAGTTACAAGCCAAAAGAACCATAAGGAAGGTGAAAGAATCAAAACCTTGGGCAGGATTTCCAAAGCCACATTTCAAAAATAAGCTACTGAAGGGATCTGCTGGCACTTCTGTATAGGAATCTTTAGGTTCCAGAACAATCAATGCCTTTATCAGAAACCACCATGACTAGGAAGGTAATACAATCAGGAAGCCACTTATAGTGCCACCAGCCCCAAAACCAGCTATGAAAGGTGCACTCCACACTGGAAATTAGCACTGGTCCATGTGCTAAAGCTGCCACAGGAAAACCAAGCATACCCAAAGTCAGCTTGCCAGAATAAACAGTGGAAGTGGACCACAGCCTCAATTCCTTTTCTCAAGTGTTACAGCATAATTAAATCACAGCCTGTACTTCGGTGGCAAGGAGTTTCTGGGACAGGTAGTTTTAATCTTTCCAGACTTCGTAGTTCAGGGTGACACTCTACTAGAAGGGAGGACTGGGTAAAGTGGCAGCACACCATGTACATTATAGTCCTTGTCTTCCTCCCAAAGCTCTTGACTAATTTTGACACTGCTGACCCCTCCCTCCTTTGTGGAATTCTTTTCTCTTGATTCCTGTTATAATATTCTTTCCTGATTCCCTTCTGAACCAATTACTTTTTCTCAGATTTCTTCCTGGGCTCCACTTTCTTTGCCTGCCCTGTAATGATGGTGTTCCTAAGATTACCTTTGGGTATTCTCTTCTCTCATTGCATGTCTTTTCTTCTATGTTGTCACTATAGACACTCCCTGGACCTTCTTTTCCAAGGTTTGTAGTACCATGTATGTGTTGAACATTTCCCAATTCTACATCTCAAGTCCAGATGTCTTTTCTAAGTGGCAAACCTTTATACTCAACTATCAGACATTCCCATCAAATGTCCCAAGACAAGATCAGTGTATCTAAATAGTCCCTTCTTCTCTACTCCTAAATCGTTTCTTCCTTTATTCCCATTTGGATGAATGTTACCAAATTCAGGGGATTGCTTAGCTCAGATATTCAGGCGTTAATCTAGAAACATCTTCCCTTTAATCCTATTGATCTACCCCTCTGTCACACTGTTGGTGATGACATTTTAGAAATAATACCAAAGGCACAATCCATGAAATAAAGGATTGATAAGCTGGACTTCACTAAAATTAAAAACATCTGCTCTGCAAAAGACTGTGAAAAGAATGAAAACAGAAGTCACAGACTGGGAGAACTCTTAAAATTCAACAATGAGAAATGAATGGTTTAATTAAAGAATGGGTCAAACATGTTAACAGAAACCTCACCTAAGATACACAAATGTCAAATAAACATGCAGAAAAATGTACTATATCATATGTCCCCAGGGAAATGCAAATTAAAACAACAATGAGATTCTGCTGCATACCTATTAGAACAGTCAAAATGCAAAACACTGACAATACCAAATGCTGTTGAGTCAACAGAGCAATAGGAACTCTCATTCATTGCTGGAGGAAATTCAAAAATGGTACAGCCCTTCAGAAGACAGTTTGGCAGTTTCTTATAAAATTAAATGTAGTCTTACCATATGATCCAGCCATTGAACTCCTTGGTATTTAACCAATGGTGTTGAAACCTTATGCCCACACAAAAACTTGCACACAAATGTTTCCAAGTGAAAACTTGGAAGCAACCAAGATGTCTTTCAGTAGATGATGGATAAATAAACAGTGATAGAACCAGAAAATGGAATATTATTCAGTGCTAACAAGAAATGAGCTATCAAGCTATGAAAAGTGATATGTATGGAAGAAACTAAAATACATATCACTATGCAAAATTAGCCAACCTGAACAGGCTACATAATATATGATTTTCACTATTTAACATTCTAGAAGTGAAAACTGTGAAGACAATAAAAAGTTCAGTAATTTCCAGGAGATGGGGAGAAAGATGAGTAGGCAGAGCCCTGAGCATTTCAGGGCATTAAAACTCTTTGGTGTGATACTGTAATGGTGAATGCATGTTATTATATATTTGTCCAAACTAAGAGGGAACCCTAACATGAACCATGGACTTTGAGTGATTATGATATGTCAGTGTGACTTCATCAATTGTAACAATTGTGCCCCTTTGTTTGGGGTTGCTGATAATGGGGGAGGCTATGCAAATGTAGGAGCAAGAATTTATGGGAAATCTCTCTGTACCTTCTTCTCTATTTTGCTGTGAACCCAAAACTGCTCTCAAAAGTAGTCTATTTACAATTACAGTGCAGTGGTGATAGCCACAGCCATTGTGGTGGTGTCAGTAGTACTATTGTTAATTAATGACATCCTTTTCTTTACACTGTTTCTGCCTTACCAGAATCTTGACATCCCATGAAAACAAAGCTTGTTTTTATGCCTCCATGTTGTTTCACTGTTATTCTCTCTATTTAGAACGCCTTCTCCTACTACTTCATCCTTCTCCCCCACAAAAAAAAAAAAGGACTCCTTATTCATATTCAAGTTCTACGTGAAGTGTCAACACCCATATGAAGCTGTCTTCAACTCCCTCAGGTGCCGCCTCTTTCTTCAGGCTTCCACTCTAGGGGTGACCTCATTGTACCATAATTGTTTGCAGGCCTGTCTCCTGGAGAGCAGGGCCTGGATTTGCTCATTGTTTGGAATACAGTGCCTCTCATTGCGTTAGAATACAGTAGGTGCTCAGTAATCACTAACTAATGACTGCACTCATGCAGTTGCAATATTAATAAGCACACGAATACATATGCAGTTGGTGCAGAAGAGAGTAATTCTTGATGTGCAAGCATGATGCCCATCTTTGGAAACCTGGCCCAAGTTCTGCTTCTCCCATGAAGTTTTTCCTAACACCTGCAGGCCCCATCTGTGCTGCTGCTGGTAGCATCCGGAGGAGTACTCAGTCAGACATCAAGCAGTCATCTTTCTTTATTTCATTTATAGTGCTTGTTTTCCCCACAAGACAGAGAGATGCTCAGGACAAGGATTACGTTACATTTCACAGAATCTAGGATGCTGGGTAGGTAGCTCACTAGAACAGCAATAGGCATTGGTGCTGCCACCTGTCACCACCAGAATATTGACCTCCATCATCATGAAGTCAGGCCAGTTCTAGATGACAGTACTGTAAATATTAACATGAAGCTTCACAGTTATGAAAAAAAAATTATTGAATGTCTAAAGCCATACTAAGGATATGTAAGCATAGTATCTTTCCAACATCCACAATTAAAAATCTTCAACATGGTGCTAGTAGTCACATGAATTCTTCCTCCATAAGAAATCATTGAGAAACAAAGCGTTATATAAAGTTGAGGATGGTATTCTGCCCTTCACTTCTTTTGCTCTATTAATTATCACCTGTCTGTCACCATCCTTTTTATTGGTATATGGTAGAAAGGTCAGTGGCTTCAATCTGGGCTTTTATCCTAATGCAGAGACTTCCGCATCTCTGTCTGCAGTTGCTTTGAAGTCGGCGGTCTTCACCTTTGCACAGGTAGCTCACTGGACTCTATCCCTCTCATAATTCCAACCACTTGTATTCCATAAAATATGAAGAGGTGTTACAGGACACTCTCTAGGGCCTCCTGCAAAAAGTAGACACCAAGAATAGTCTTTCTTCTTCTAAATGCCTCTGTGTATTTGCTTCGGAGCATCTCTTCCCACCCACCCCCATACACACACCCCACCCAAGCTAGGACAGTGGTTTTGTACAGAACTAGGACTTTGGGTAGGAAGAAAATAGCTTCCAAGTTGTGAGTGCTATCTAGAAAACTTTCCACTACTGACCTCGACACTGTCTGTTACTTCCTGTACTAACTAGCACTCTCTTCCTCCCTAACCAATTATAACAACCTGGGTATCCTCTCTGCCCCTTCCATGTCCAAGCACATGATCTGTAATACCACAAGTTGATGTGAACAGGTAAGAAATCAGTCACTCAACAAGCACTTTTAAACCCCTGTTTATTTACAGGAGGGTAAGATATGAGGTCTTTACCTTCAAGAAATTAACATGCTGTTGGGAACCTACAGATTCAAGGGGCTGCCCTGCAGGATCCTAGAAGGTCATAGAAAACACTCCAAGAGAAGTGAATCCAGGAAGTAAACAGGAAGGGACAAAGTCCAATAAAGACCAACAATAGATGGAAAACATTTTATCACTTCTTGGTTGTTGACAGGAAGGGAACCAAGTGAAATTCAGACACTGTGCAGTAGATAAGTAGTTGTCCCCAGTATCTGTAAAGTTCATGGAAAAGTTGCTTTTAGAATAAGGTCTTTGTCACAGTTAAGAGGAGCTTCTGATGTTTTGATGACTAAATGTCATATGATATCCTAGATGGGCTCCTGGGCACAGAAAATGCATTAAATAAAAATCTGAATATATGGGCTTCAGTGTACGGTAATGTGTCAATACTGACTCATTAATCATAAGAAATGTGCCATATCAATGTTAAGATGGTGTAATAGGGAGACTGGGTACAGGATATATGGGAACTGTCTGTGCTGTCTCCTCAATTTTTCTATAAATCTTAAACTATCCTAAAAACTAAAGTCCATTTTATAAAGAAAAAGAACAGTCAGTCTTACAGCCTAACATGTATCCCTAGCATGGAGACAGGAGGGAGTCAGTTTGACAATGACCCTTTTTGAAGGAAGTAACTTTGTTGGTAAGAGCCACATTTGTGGCTTGATCACCAGTTTCTATAGGATGCTGAGGTCTTGCTCGCTTTGCTGGGGTTGATTTTTGGCAGGTGGCTGTAGCATTTGTGCACTGATTATAATTTTGAGATGCATTGTCAGTACCCAGAATGTATAATGGATCTTCATTTCTAATTACTTTTCTCTCCACAGGTGTCTGGAAAAGGTCCAGATGGAAACGCACACAACCTTCTCTTTGAGGGGCTGGAGAGACAGTATGCATCTTTACCCAGGTAGGTCATGGAGGGGTCTCCATCACTAGCTCACCCACAAATGAAGCCTTTAGAGAAATCTATATTGAATAGAAATCTGGCTTTGAAATAGAGAATATGTTATAATTTTGCCTTACCACCATCTGCTGCAACCCTAGTGCCATCTTCTCAACTGTACTAATAATTGAAACACTTGTGGGCTATTTTTTAAGGGGAGAAAATAGTATATCATTGCAATTGAACATGTCAGCAAGAATATTGGATACTGAATGGAAATCCTAAGCCATCACTATAAAAATGGTATTGAACATCCTGCACCACACGTAGGGACAATAAAATAGTAAATCCTCTGTCCTAGGAGTTACCCGCGAGAAAGGGCAGGCCAACCTTAACCTTGGAGCTTCATGTGGGTGTTAAAAAGCAGGAGAGAAATGTGAACCTGGGAAGGTGTCTTTTGCTTGATTTAGTATGGGATTGTGTCCTCAAGGCAATAAGCAAATGTTGCCAAGAGGCCCAGACACAATGAGGGAAAGAAACAACAACGTGGGAAAAGTTCGCTTAGCCATTCTGACCTAACATGATCTACTTATGCTGTAACTAGACACCCCTGAAAATGAGATGCAATTCTCAGAGGTTTGTGCTCTTATCTGTGAGATGAAGAGTAATGTTAGTGTACTACCAGAGCACAGGACAAAGAGGAAACCTTTCCAAGATGACTTGCCGTCCACCTACCATGGAAGCCAAATGAGTTGAGAGTGTGAGAATTAGTGAGTTTGAATGAGAAACAAAGAAAGGTTAATGCCAGCCAATAAGCTGAAATGTTTCAGAGCATCACCTTGCAAAGGGGTAAGGGGAGGACCCAAGCATAGCTTCAAGGCCATCAAAGCTGAGTTACTGACCTGCTAACTTAGAGATGGGGTTGCTGTTTTAAGTTACTTGTTGGCTGTACTTCTGCAGGTGAACTGAAAAAAATACCATCCTTCACATTACAATGGTCTCAGCCTGGGAATGCTGATTTTTCACAAGTGACAAGATCTCAAATCTAGCAGAGACCAATTTCTAATGCTGAGTAGGCAGGACGCCCTGAATTAAATATTTTAAATGCTTTAAAACACACGACTGTATTTTATTTATCTCCCTGTCTTCTTCTTCTTTTTTTAATGATGTCTCATGGTTTTTTCTCTTCCATGATTTCTTTCCTATCCCTATTCTGTATTGGCCTAGTATTTTGTTTTCATTTAAAAAATGGAAGTAGTTTCCAAAATTTGTTTTAAATATGTAAGATTTCCGGCTTTCAATGTTGAAGTGTATGGAAATTGTGGTTACAGCAGATGGAAAGTAGTAGGTTCCTGGTGGGGAGGGGGCCATGCAGGAGAACTGGAAATGCTCTCATGCCTTCCTGGCCAGCTCGTACTCTGAGTGCAGAAACGGAAATATATATATATGTATATTTTTTTTTCATTTGTACAAATCAAAAACACAGAAAACATTTAAAATTCCATAAATGCCACTCATTTATTCATTGCTTGTGCATCTAGTGATTGTCTACTGTATTTCCGGCCCTGAGAACCTGGAGACTAAGACACAGTCCCAATTCTATCCTTGGGACTCTACTCTTTAGTAAAGGAGTCAAGAAAATCAGCCTTTTGTGATAATGCATCAATTGCTTACAGCACTAACTATTAATATAAAGGCCTCTGAATTTCCAACTCCTGTTTATTTTCTCTAATTAGCTCTGAAATAATCATGGCTGACTCCAAACAAGTCGGTTTGAAGAATAAACACTGTGGAAGGGGTTTCTGACAAAGAGAGTACATTAATGCCGTCTGAAGCTCCGGAGTTATCATCACAATGTATGAATTGACAAAATCCTGCCAGCCCTGAGAATATAACTGTGATTGAAAGGGAAGCTGTCTTAGACTGAAAATAATTTTGGCGAGAAGTCCATTCACACACACACACAATGCTCGGGGTGATTAGTTGCACGTGCAAACAGATCTTTGTAACTACCTGGCAACCAGAAGCAGCCATGGCTGAGAATAAACAGGGCCCAAACAAATGCATGAGAGACCCCTGGCACCAGTTTCTCGATGGGAGGGCTCAAACCTGAGTTTCCATCTCACCATCTGAAGAAGAGATGAGAGGCAGAGCTCCCTCACAGGCAGCCAGCCCAGCCCATGGGAGCCATATTTCCCCAATAAGAAACAAAATGCGGGGGTGAGGGGGCACACTGCTGGCCTCTAAGAAGTGTGAAGATTCAGCTCTGAGTGCCTGTGACCATGACCCTGGTTTTCTTGACCACCCCCACCCCTGGAGATTTTACCATTCTTTTAATTGAATCACATCAGCTCCCTGCTCCCTCCCTTTGCCCGGAGAGTGAGGCAAAGAGCTCTGTAGGCACCGGGTCCCTCTGTCACAGAGGAAGGGAGCATTAAAATATTTATGGAGTTACATTTTTAATTAAAAATAGGAATAATTCTATCTCTAGGAAGTCGGTGGTCGCTCTTATGGGGGACTTAATATGCTACTGACTGATTTGGTTCCTGTGTTGTTTGTGAAGATCTTCGCAGGAGTTTTTATGAGAAACTCAATAATGTTGATTTATATGCCAAATTTGGAGGCATCCACAGAGAGAAAATGCCCCACAGTGCATGGAGTAGGTGAGAAGCCCCCGTCAAGGGGCTTCCTCCTAAGCATTCATGGAACTCTGTCATCTTTAAAGCAGACCCAAGCAGCCTGCTGCCAAGCTAAATGACACCACACAAAGTAAAGCCAGGGCCCTGGCCAGCACAGGAGAGAGACAATACCTAGTGCTTGGTAGTCAGGAGGCTGCCTAAGGCCAAAGGCTAAGCAATGTTAAATCTTCTGCCTCCAAAGAAAAATAACTTTATTTCTTTTCTCCTGAGGGTGCTGTTTTAGAAAGCAGAGTGTGGTTTGTAATACAACCTCGTTAGCAAACCCCTTTACCTGGGCCCCAGTTTTCTTTGGTCATAAACAGAATGAAATCAGCATCCCCTTATTCTTGCCTGACACAAATTATTACTCACGCTCGGTGAGTGGGGAAGTGGCTGTTTCCTGGGCCGTTGTAATGTGTGAACATCAATGCATGTATTTTTGCAAACGACTTCTTTTTCACTCCAGCCTGCCAGCCCCTTTCAATTCTCCCAGGCCCCATTCTGATTTTATGGACCTCCTCACAGTCAGCCTGTTCAGCAGTGAACTCTCTTCTCCCATCTCAAGCCTCCACCATTCCCACCTGGCCCACCCTGGCCCCCCGGGATCCCATTAGCCCCTTCTCTACAGATGGCTCAGTGCACCAGCACATGATGTTGCTCTTCCGGGTTTGTAATCAAGTGTGGAGTCCTGAGGAGAGAGCAGGACGTGGCTGGATCTCATCTGCAGTCCTGTGTGCGTGGGTGGTGGGAGGTGGCTGGGGAAATTCATAAAACCCCATTCGTCGGTTACACTACAAATTCACATGAGGCAGCGCCAGCTGGGCCGCTGCTGCCGGCCGGCATTCCTCTTAGTCGTGTTGTCAACTCCCCTGACGATCCCTCAGTGGCCCTTCTGACCCCTTTCTACTCCTGTTAAGTCATAGGAACATGACTAAGCTCCCAAGCCCCATCTCTGGAGATGACCTCACTTCCCTTCCTTTATGACCTTGAAGTATTCAATTTTAGGCCTCAACTTCTGCTCCCCGCTCTTCAGAATGCTGAGTCTCCACTAACACACAGTTCCCAGAGCTTGGAGCCAGGCCAGGAGTGAAGCTCCAGCTCTGTCACTCATCATGTGTGGCCTTGGCCAGTGATCTAACGGTTCCAGGCTCTGCTTTCTAATATGCAAATGAGGGCAACAATAGGGTATCCATTTAGCCCTGGTATGAGTATTAAAGACAATTCAGAAATATAAGCAAGTCCTCAGTGAAGAGCCAGACATATTTGAAGGATTGTTTTTGTTGTTTTTGTTGTTGTTGGTTTGTTTGTTTGTTTTTATGGCTAGCTCTTTTTGATTTGCTCTTTAGGGAAGCCATTTTCCTTTCTGTAATGAGGCAAACCCACATTCCAGAACTCATCCTCACTGGTTTCTTGGGGACCTGCTGCCACCAACTCTTCCTCTCCAGGCTGCATCTTTAAGTCCCCACAGTTGCTTTCCTCCCCCTGCCTACTGTTGTAAATGCACAGGCTCAGCTGCACAGCTTGCTGAGAGTCCCTTCCGCCCTGCGGAGAACGGGAGAGCCAACACCTGCATGGTGATCCGCTGGAGTACTAACTGCAGCTGAAGGATTAACCGACTCTGAGGGAAAACCAGGAGTGCAGATGATCAAGCACAAGGGAATACAGAAAACTAATGTGATCTGAGTGAAGAGCTGTGCTAATGGACATGCGAGGAGACTGCAGCTCTTATAACTAGGGAATCCATCATGTGGGATGCTGAGTCGGGTCTAGGCTAGAGGCCAACAAGACTTGGGTACAAGACTGGGACCATACCCAGGGTGGAAGGCCTAGTTGATGCCCTGGCTCCCAGGGAAGACTTGGTGTGAGTACAGCACCTTCTTCATTGGTGGGAGGAGCCCCAGAGAGCCATCTAGCTGCTGATGGCTCTGGACAAGGCAGCATTGAGCATGCAGCTCCAAGGCTCACAACTAAGCAGGGTTCAGGTGGCAGGACTGTCCCCACGAATTGGAATCTTGTCCCTCAGAGAAGAACCCTCGTGCCTCCTCCAGTGCCCACATTTCCTGAGTACTGGTGGCCTTTTCCTGTGGGTTCCCTTTCCACAGGATCCAATCACACTGCCACTGCCCGTCCAAGTCTTCCAATCACACCACTGTGACTTCCACTCCATTCTGCCACCAGCTGTTTCCTTTATGTAGATTCTCCCTCAGCAGCCTCCTGCATTCCCACCAATTCAGTTCTCGTCACCATGATGATGATGCTTCTGAAAGGACCTGGCTAACCTCCATACCTCACTCCTGCTTAACACAGCATTCTTTCTACCTCTAGACTCTCAGAGTCCTTTTGCCAAAACCCAAGTCATCTTTCCTTGGCTCTCCTTCCATTTAACTTCTATAATATTAGTTTGGTTCCTTTCCAGCACCACTCCAAATATCCTGAATCAGATTTAATTCTTATTCTCATTCTTGTCCCCCCTTCTTATGGTCCTGGGAATTGAACCCAGGGCCTCATGCACCCTGGGTAAGCACTCTGCTACTGAGCTACATCCCCAGTCCTAGGTTGTAATCTTCATTGACCCATTCTACCTCTGTTGGATCATAAATTCCTTGAAATAAGATATTTCATTTTGTATGCATCCTTTTTTATGCCTACCACCAGAACCTAACAGGACCATACATTACAATAGCTTCCTATCATGCTGGTATACAGATGAACATAGATTTGTTTTTATACACATAATTTAGGGGAAAGAAACCCTCCCAAGCTATCTTGACAGTTTGTTTTAGTATCTAAGTATTCCATGGGAATGTCTGCTTTTGCCTGGAATCAGTAGAAGTCCCAACTTCTGAACAGTTTCACCCTCACTAAGCACTTATTTGGCACCATTCTAAACACTTTGCTTCTACTGACTTAATACAGAAACCCTATAACTCAATAGCAACCCTATTATTATCCTCATTTCATAGACAAGGGCATAGGCATAAGGAGATTAAATAAAAATGTCTAAGTTTGATAAGTAGAAAGTGGCAGAGCCGGGATTTGAACCTGGGCGATCTGATTATAAGTCTGTTCATAGAACCACTGCAGCTAAGGTTTTCTAGCCCAGAGTCAGATCCACAGTCAGATCTGTGATTGGCATGCTCCCTTGTATTATTTGCTCACCTGTTTGTCTTTCTCATTAAACTGTAAGTGCCTTTGAGGACAGGGACTGTGTCTTATTCATCTTCGTATATGACACAGAACATTACTAATATACAGGTTAAGTAATGCCTTTCAACCATCTCTGTAATGCTGTCATAAAATCAATTCTTTCCCCCTTCCCTTGGGTCCTTCATGTGAAATATGAACAGTTTAATGTGTAATTGCTAGATGAACATTAAGCAATATACTTTGCCTACCAAAAAGAGAATCCTGTTTTGTTAGAACACTCCTGAGAGTTGAAAAAGCAGCGTCTGCAAATTGGTACTTTGGTTCCTCGTGATTAAGAATAATGTCTACCAGAAGTAAAAAGAGTACAATGAATCTTCTGGTGGCGCACTGCATGAACAGTGAACAGAAAAGACCCCTTTCCCTAGACCAGTAAGAGACCAAGTCCTGCTCTGATCGTATGACTTCCAGTCCTGTTGCTGCTCTTAGCCTTAATACCAAAATTACTTGGGAGAAAAATACATTTCTCTGCACATCTCAAGCAGTTTTCATCTTGGCTGTGTAATGAGAAGTAACATACCCGAGCTGATTTTGGATAGAAAGAGCAACTTTAGAAGGAGCAAACAGCTTATGCTTGCTTCCTAGGAACCCAAAATAAATTTGCTTTCTAAGTGTGTTCCCAGTGTTTTCATATTGGATATGATTGTGTTCAGTTCAGGAGAACATGCCATAAGAGCATACTTCCACTTTAACATTCCAGTTGGTTCAATTTGTTGGTTTCAGCTTTCATGCCTACATATGCTTTTGCCCATCCTTGAGAAGACTCTAGTCCCAAGTGATGACTGACTTTAGAGCCTGCAACATGCCCACTGTCACTGCGTTCTATTATCCCCTGAAAGCATGTTGTCTGGGCAGCCTCTGAGCTCTTTCCTGTCATTTCACTCACTGGTGGAAGATGCTGTCTTTCTGAGTTCTCATGCTTTCTTCTCCAGTTAACTTCTGCTATGCTCACTGCTATTGAATTATCCTCTGCCAACCTTGCTTTATCTTAAAACACTTGCTAAGCAGATGGTGGTGACATTTGAGTTCTGCAGCAATTTCCAGCAATGCCACAGTCCTGGGCTTTGGCTCAAGTTTATCTCTATGGTAATTCAGTGAATTCAATAAAAACTTGAGCAGTCAGAACCTTAGGTGTATGTATGTGTTCGTGTCTGTCTGTCTGTCTGTCTGATTGTGGGTGGTTTGGGCCATTTGGGTCTGTAGAAGTTAAAGTCTTCATGTTGCCAAATTGAGCACTTCTTTCTGCCATAAGCCAGTTTGTCAAATAAGGCACTTCATGAGAGTATATGGGCTGCTCCCTGCAGTCATGGCAGCCAGTGGAATGCTTTTCCAGAGTTTGAAGCCATTTTAGCTACAAGTACTACTTCCCCACGAGCCTCCAGACAAGGCCTGTTATACTTCGTCTGGATGCTGTGCATCACAGCCAGTGTCTCTGACACCTTTCTCATGGTACAACCTTAGCTGACAGACCTTCCTCACCACAAGGATCCTACTTCAGGGCTTGTGGCTGATACTGCTGCTCTGCTTTGCAGGAATACTAAAATGAGCTGGGAACACACATTGGGTAGCTCCTCCACATCCAGAAATGACAGGGTTTAACGCCTTCTGAAAAGCAGTGGCGCTCCTTTGCCCCACCATATTGTGTTCTCAACCTTTCTCCTCAGGTTCCCTACATTGGAAATCTTGTCTCTAGTTTCCCTTCCAAATAGCGTCAGCTGCCTGTTTGGCCCCCTGACACCTCCTCAGTCTTCATGCTGAGGACAAAATGATGAATTAGCAGCGATTTAATTCTCTGTGAGATAAAGATGTCTCCAGTGTCAACTCAAACTTCCTGAAAATGCAAAAGCCCTAGCATGTAATATCACTTTAAGATGCCAAACAGCTGAGATCAGGGGGTTAATGCTACTGCCATATCATTTTTATGTCACTTAGTTCCTTCGATAAAAGTCCATTTTAATCAAACTTTTCATCATTTCCTCATAGCCAATATATCCTTGATGCCAGTTAGAATATTTGATATTAATTATTCAGTCGAAGGCCTCCATTATGAGTTTAGTTATAATATTAGTGATTTAAAACATGTTAAGACCCATTACAGTACTGATGTTCTCAAAGTAGTTTTAACTAAATCTTGATGGACCATATATATTAAATTCCATAGATTTTTTTTTTTTACTTTTTTCTCATTTTTTGTAGAAAATCCTAAACTATTGCATGTTTACTAGGCTAAGTACTCTTTAGAGGAAGAATATGCGCCCGCTATTTCAAGAGTGCCAAATTTGACATGGTATAAATTGGACTTGAAATATGTTAAGCTTGGTGAGCTGAGTTCCATGGTTTCCCTCCTGCATATACTTACAGGAGGTTTAGAATTCCCACTTCTCCAGCCAAAAGAAAAGAAGGGATTTGTGTGTATGTATGCAGAGGCATCTGCTTAATTTAGAGTGCTGCTAATTTCTTGTATTCCTTAGTAATTCTTGATGTTTTCTTATTTTATTGCCATCCTACCATCTGCCTCCAAAAGCTCATTGCCCTGGAATTATGGTGGTGATTTTCTTAACATTACTGCACTGTTTTGTACAATTCATACTCTCATTCTGCACCTACCTCCCCCTATCTTTTATCTCACTCCAGCCATTTGTACTACCCCTTGGCCCAAGTTCCAGGGTTTGCTATATGCAGGTGTCTTGTATCAACCTGTGGTAGGCAAGTTGTTCATCCACCAGAATATCTGATTTGTATGTTTGTGAGGACTGTGCTTTATGATTATTTTAAATGGCATTACATCACTAACACATTAAGCATCTTGGATTAAAAAAAAGGTTGGTGTCTCACCACATGCACAAATACATTACTAACAATAAAATCACTAAGTTTATTTTCTCTTTTTATATACCAAGATCTGCATGAAATTGTTTCAAAGGTGTCATGATTATTCCTAAACTAGTCAATCGTACCTAAAACTAAAATCAAACTATGAACAATGGTGGTAAAAGGGAAGGAGTCATAAACTATGTTGAGTCTTAACTTGTCTCCTTTTATCTTCCCCATCCAATTGGGTAGTAATCATCACAATGCTCTTTTAACCAAAAAAGAAGAATTCATCCTCCAAATGACAGAATCAGGACCAAAATTCAAACCCAGGTCTTTTTAGTTTCCAAGAACTTTTTTATTCGACTAATGCTGACAATTAGAATAGTCACCTTTTTCCTTGAGTATCATATGTTTATAGGACAAAAGATATTTCAGATCATATTTAAAATACTTCCATGGCTGTGGATATAGCTCAGTGGTAAAGCACTTGCCTAGTATTTATGAGGTCCTGGGTTCAATCCTCAGCATCACCCTCCACCCAAGAATGCATCCATATTTACTATTTTTTTAGAATTCAAAAAAGGGAGAATGTTGAAATCTACAGGTAATGAAAAAGTAATAAAATGCAAGAAAAAGTATGGAATTTTTGTGGGTAAAAAAAGTGCTTTTGGCTGGGAGCAGTGGTGCACACTTATAATCCCAGACACTCAAGAGGCTGAGGCAGGAGGATCGAAAGTTCAAAACCAACCACATCAACTTAGCAAGGCCCTAAGCAACTTAACAAGACCCTGTCTCAAAAAAAAAAAAAAAAAAAAAAGTAAAAAAGGACTGGGGATGTGGTTCAGTGGTGAAGTGCCCCTGAGTTGAATCCCCAATACCTCCCCCACAAAAAATACTTTTGAATCACATAGTTTTTATTCTTTTATCACTATGATAAGGTTTTCCTAAATATAAATGACATGACTCCATTTTTCCAATTATTCTGTTCCAATGGGAGCAGACATAGGGCTTTGTATGGTTATGGCTGTGCAGAACACAAGTGCCTTATACCCATATTATTGGACCAGGCTGTTAGCACCCACTCCCTGTCTCCAACCCCCAGATTTCACCCTGCAATTCTTCTAACAGAAGCACTTGTTATGGGAGGTGGGAAATGGAACCAAAATTTGTTGAGTTCTGTTATGCTCTAAGAACTCTAGTAGGTTCTTTTTGTTATCTCATGTCTTTCTTGTAACGTTCTGAAATTATTGTCCCTATGTTTTGGATGAAGACACTTTGATTCAGAGATGCAAAGTGGTATGGTTAAGATCGTATACAGAATCAGCAGCAGGCTTTGGATCCAGCCTAATTCCTCCTACGTCTGAAACCTCTGTGCTTTCCACTACATTGAGCTGGGCTGGTTGTGAATAGACAGAAGAGAAGCATCCCATGATGGTCCTACAGCGAGGCAGCCCTCACTATACTGGTCCCACCCTGATTCACTGAGTATATATAAGCCCAAGGACATTAAATGAACAACCCCCTGGTAGGCATTCAGAAGTACTCAGAACAGTAATAATGAACCCCGAGCTTCCCTTAGCATATTTAAACATGTACCTTCTTTTAGCTAAAATATCCTTAAAACAGTACACTTTTTTCTTAAACAAAAGACTGCCTCTGTGTTATGCTAGGGGGTTTAGAAAAAATATATACCAGTTGTTCCACTTCAGCAGTTTTTACAGCCAGGAAAGTATGGTTGGTCCTTTCATGGTATAGTGTTGACAGTTCCTTAGGGGATGTGGCTGAGAGGCAAATGCCAGATAACTGTGGAAGGACTGCTTCAGCTGACTCTGCAGCTCTGAGTCCAGAGAAGAGAGCTTTGGCAGTTGATTACCATGGTGGTGCCACACGAGCCCATCTGTGCCCTGGATCTCATGTGACACAGGCCCCACGACCTCCATCACTGTGCCAGAAACACCTTGGTCCAGCTCCATTATTCCCAGCAAAGGCAAACATTTGTGGTACAAATGTGAGAAGGGTTGGTACAAAAAGAGCAGCTTCCAGAATGTGTTCCCACTTATATTCCAAGACTTCAATTAAGCCTAAATGGAAGTGGTTGGGGCTTGTCCCAACCAAGGCCTGTCCCACTCAACAATCAGCAGGACTGACCCTTCTGGTTGAACATGGAATGACATGTTAAATAGGTGGGAACCTGGCAGTTCTCGTTGGCCATTCTCCACCAGCAATATGCTGTGAGGCATCATTAGTCCCCTTCAAATTTGGCCATTGCTTGGAAGTGCAGACAGGGTGGTGACTGCTCAGATAAGATTTCTGCCCACTAATTGCTTACACGTAGCAGAAGCAAATGCAGACCCATTTCCAGAAATGATAGCGTCTGACAGCCTGGTTTTCACAAGGTCCTGGAAAGAATTGTAATTGTTGTAGCAGGAGTTTAAGATGGAAAATAAGCATGCTGAGCTATTTGGAGAAGGAATTTGCCACAGTGAAGTTCTTTTCCTGGAAACAGTCGTATAAAATCAGGATGGAGTTTGTATCAGGCTTCTTGGTCACTTTCCATTAATGTGTTGGTGCCTTTGACAATTTACGCTAAATGGCCTGGATGTGAAACACCCTTTTATGGTTTTTTCCAGCATCAAAATCAGGTTCACATATATAAGGCAGAACTTCTAGCCAATGTGTTATATGAGTAATTTCCGGATGTGTTGCCTGTACTGTGGCCAAGATAGCGTGATGACTGCCGGCTGTAGGCTGGTTATAGACAAGTCACTTATATTACCACTATATCCACAGTTGGAGCTTCTCAGTTTGTCCCTCTTCTGGTCACTCCTTTCATATCTAATTAAAAAAAAAAAAGAACAGGTCAGCTGGAGCTATCTTTGCAACTTTATTAGCCTAAACAGATGAGCTAAGAAAGCCACTTACCCTTTCTTATTCTGCCCCTTGACAACTATTTACTGACCATCTACTAAGCTTAATATACTCCACAGGGCCCTAAAGATTCCACACTAAGACCACAAGGACACAGGCCCTGTCCTGTGGAGGTTATAATCTAGTGGAAAGATAGTAATTACACAATCCCAAATAAAACGTAAAACTGCAACTCTGCCAATAACAAAACAGGGAGAGGTACATGATTCAAGAAAATGTAATGTGAAGTTAGACCAAATCGAAGGAGGCAATTTTGTTCTATGAAGGTTAAAGAGAAGAAATAAGAAATATTCCAGGCAGAAAGAAGAACGCATATGCAGAGGCCTTGCTGTAGGAGAGAGTTTGGTAACAGAGACAGAAGAAGGGCTGCAGAGCTGAGACTGAGACCACAGAGCTAACAGGAAAGGAAGGTAGAAGTCAGACCGTGGGAGAACAAGTTAAGGGTGTATTTATTCAAAGATGATTGAGAAACCTTTGATGAACCGTAAAACGGAGGATGACATAGTTGGATTTGTGTTTTAAAATCTTTTTCTTCCAGCTGCAGGATAGAAACTAGTTCAGAGGGAGGCTGGGGTGGATGCAGACCAGTTCAAAGGTATTTGCTGTAGTCAGGGGAGAGAAGGTGGTAGTGTCCATAAGGGCTGTGGTGATGATAGCAGAATTGGAGCAAGGTGGTGGAGAGAACTGACAGGCCTCCATGATAGATTGCCTGTGGGGTGTAAGGGGAAAGCAAAACCAGGTGTCCTGAATGAATCCATACACAGCAATGTGGGAGGTGGCACCTTCCCTGACAGGGACACTGCTTGGGGAAAGCATAAGATTTGGGCGGATGATCATGAGTGCAGGCTGGGACATGCTAGATCTGAGGTGCCTTTCATCTCCAGATGTGCTGTAGGATGGCTCTACATGGACAGGAGTCACACTGGCTGAAGGAGGATGCTGGACAAATCTGTATTCGTGGAAACTGAACAAAAGTCCCCAGGGCCTATCAGGAAAGGATGATGTAATAAGCCACAGAATCTCATACGCAAAAAGTAGAAAAAGAGGCAGGTGGACAATGCCAATCACAAAGGCCCGGGCACCAGTCTGTGGTTGTGATATGTCGCCTCTGCTCATATGCACAGGAAAGTCTTATCTATCACTGTCTGCGTAATTTCATTCTGGAAATGACATTTTTCTCAAGTAGGAAAAATTGATGCCTTAATGTCATCTGGCATTCTGTGACTAAGCACAGCCCTGACCCCATAAAGCATAAGCATGAGGGTAAGAAGAAATCGTAGAAATGATCTGAGTGTGTGTTCTGTGTTTATGAAACCAAATATCCTCAGTCTTCAGAAATACACATTGAAATATTTAAGGGTAAAGAGGCTCTAGTGTCCAATTTACTCCCAAATGGTTTAGGAAATACTATTATATATATATATATATATATATATATATATATATATATATATATAT
>JAJEJO010001665.1:137357-195735 GCA_020662805.1 Glaucomys volans
TATATATATATATATATATATATATATATATATATATATATATATATTTAGTAATATGTGCATGCATGTACATGTGTGTATATATAGAGAGAAAGATGAAGGATGGAAAAGAAGAAAACAGGGTGAACAAAAGGAGAATGAATGATACAGTAAATGGGGCAAGATGTAAGGAATTGGTGATTTTGGATAAAGGACACAGGGAGTTCCTTCTACTATCATTGCTTTAGCAATAATAACAAAGAAAAGTGGAACTTCTTATAATTTTATAGAAAAAATTCAAAAGTTAAACCAAAAAAAGGGTCTCATTCTGATCTCTTAGGTTGGGTTTTCCCTCAGAGGCAGACTCTCAGGCAAGGATCTGACTGGAAAGGGAGTGAGGAAGGCAAGACCCAGGGCAGAGGGCAGCAAAGAGCAGGTGACTGCTGCAGGCAATCCAGGACCTTCTGGGACAGTGTGGAATGCACCCATATCTTGTCCCACCTGTGGGGCAGGAATGTTGACATATCCATCTTTTGAGTCCTGTTTATTACTAAGGTTGCTTCTAAATGTTGCTTCCCCAACACTTCTGCCCATTCAGTGCACTGATGACACAGTCTCAAACCAAGGAGCAGGTATACCTGGAGCAAAAGCTACAGTAACTCTTAAGTGCCAAGGGGATGAGGGTGGGCACAGAGGTGCTACCACAACTAGTAAGCGTGAAGTCCCAAGGTCAAGGTGGATCAGTCCTGAATGCCTTTCATGAGAGAAAAATATATAATGATTAAGTAGCCCCAGACTATCTTGATGCCTTCATTTTGTTTCTGAAGTAGGTTCTCTGGGACTTGGTCACGTCTTATATGGAACACAATGAATACCAATAGCATCAACAGAGCAGTCCAAGAGGGCAACCCTGGAAGAATGCATTTCTAATTTGTCTTTGTTTGATGGATAAAGAATTTATCAAAAATTATGTAAGGTCTTTGATAAGTTCATTTTCTGTCAAGCCCATGCTCAGAACATCATTGAAATACAGGAGCACACCTGAGACACCCCTGGGATTATGGAAAACCTTAGAAAAATGGAAATTTGGTGCTAAGATACTCACCTCAAGCACACCCATTAATGAATGGTGGGGCTTTGGGTGTCTGCAGTGACTTTATGGTCGTAAATGCACACAAGGTAAAGTTTTGTGTAGATTTCACATGTCACCTTTGCTCCAATTAACAGTAGTAACTTAGCCAAATACAGAGGATACTCTTGTGGCCCAGTCACATAGTTCCTGTGGTTTCCATGGTCTCACCTTGGCATTAGACTTCATGCTAAGGTACCCATGTTGAATCCATGAGGCTTATAAAAGTGGATCACTCACACCCAGTTCCATTAAAATCCTTAGTCTTATCCTCTTAGAACAAAAAGTATTATGTCATGAGTCAAGCAGGCTACAGGGTCAATTCCTAGCGTGTAATTACCAGGTCAAAGAATGTGAATATTTTTAAAGTTCCTGATATATATTGCCAGATTGACGTCCAAAAAGGTTGCACCAATTTTTATCCCACCTGCTCTGATTATAAATCATTTTTAAAACCTATGTCCATTTAATAGGTTAAAAAGTAACAATTATGATCAGAAACTGTTTCATTTGTGATTTGTTTATTAGTGAGGTTGAATTTTTCTGATGTATTTATTAGAGTTTGTATGTTTTTTGAAGTCAGTTGTGATTTATCTGTTTGCATATCATTTCTGTTTAGCTGTTTATCTTTTGTTTTTTAGAGCTCTTCATATATTAAGGACATAAACATTTTGTCATATTTAAAACTATCTTATTTTAACATTAAATTGCATTTATGGTAAATAGGAGCTTATAAATTTTATATGTTAGGTCTTCAATCTTTTTACTTATGATTTATTCACGTGCTTTTATATATAAAAGGTCATCTCTCATGATGAGATATTTATCTGTAATTCTCTTCTAGTTTTCTTATGATTTCATTTATTTTGGTACTTCTACAGCAGGAATGCTTTGAACACACGTGTCATCCTGAGCACTGATGCACTTTCATAGTGTAGTTTCAAGCAATATCAACTGTGATATTGCTAAAATCATAAAGGACACACAACAGCATTGACATCCATACTAAACGGTTCCGACAAACACTGTTGAAGATTTCTACACAGTACATCAACACACATCAAGCAGAATCAATTTACATCTTGCTTTCACTGCAGTTATGCCCTCTGTCAGGATACTAAGTAAATATCAAGAAGCATCCCAACCTGGACCCCCAGAAGGTGATATTGATATTCCCAGTGTCCTAGGAATAATCCAGATCCACTCAAATGGGTTTCTCTCTTATGGTGGCACATTCTCTTGTGAAATATGTGCTCTTCTCCTTGACACTCTGCCAGCCAATATCAACCTCTGCAGCATGAGCAAATTCTGCCCGTTGGACTGCCAAGCATGCCTTGCCTCTCAACATGTACTCCTCAGGACTGGTTGATGAGAACTCTAACTTGCTCCTCAAAGACAGAACTTTACATTATTGGGAGCTGCTCTTCTAATTTCTATGAAAAGGAGATAGTGTTTTGCTGGAAGAAGTTGTGTCTTGGGATAGTATAGGTGCTAGTTTGGCTAAACTGAAAGGAACTCTTGAGAAGAGGGATTCTTAATCAGGAGTCTATCCATGTCAAAACTGTCTATCAGTTGGTCTCAGAGGATCCTCAGACTCTCCAAAATTACATGCCAGACTTTTTATGAATAACATTTCATACATATTCCAGGGAGAAACAATGAGCAAGAGAGTTTCATGACCCAATAAGTTGAAGACTTATTAAATTAGAATGATTTACTGTAAACCTTTCTTAAAGGGGACATTTAAAAAAAAAATCTTCACATTCTGATTCCAATGTGGTTAGCATCCTTTTTTCAACAGAATAATAATGCTTTCACAGAGATTATTTCATTTGTAAAGATTTATGAGCAGGAACTAGTCAAACAGTAGCTTACTATGTTAGAGGTTATCTTTGATATCAGAGAGAGCATAGTATTTTAGCAAGAATACTTGCTATGATCTTGTTATGATCTTTCAACCCTGACCAGCATAGTGGGCATATGTCCTTCTATTCTGGACAGCTTTGTGGCCTGCTTTGAAAGAGAACCAAACCTTCCCAGCATTTAAGTCCCAGAAAGCAGGTTGTTCAGCATCGAGCTCTTGATCATGTGCCCCATCCCTCACTCCCCACTGAAATGCCAGTCAGCAATGTGAAATGTGGGACCTGCTAAAGCTTCAGGGGCCAGATTTGTGTGTTCACCAGGGCTCCCTAAAGAAGGGTTTGCACATTCTGCGCTCTTCCCAGCATTTGAAAAATAACATCCTGTTCTCATCCCCAGAAAGTAGAGGGAGAGGAAGCACTCATGAGCATGAGTGGGCAGCCAACTTCATGGGAACGAAAAGTACAATGTGGATCCCCCTGTAAATTTCAGCAGCACAATACCACAGGAAATCCAAAGAAAGTAAAGTAGTAATATTAAACCACAGCCATCCTGCCAGATATGGTTTAGATAAATAATCCAAATATT
The DNA here is from genome assembly GCA_020662805.1 of Glaucomys volans. Taxonomy (NCBI): domain Eukaryota; kingdom Metazoa; phylum Chordata; class Mammalia; order Rodentia; family Sciuridae; genus Glaucomys; species Glaucomys volans. The sequence goes on from JAJEJO010001665.1 coordinate 140,914, forward strand.
TAAGGTACGTACAATATTGTAATACACTAACTATACCTATATTGTATATAGTTGTTCATATAAAATATGAGCACTACTGTTCATATCCAGTTGTCCACTGCCAATAGTTTATATTTGAAAGGAATAGAGACATTAGTGGCAAATGTATTTTATTCTCTCTTCTTAAAAGTCAAATGTTCTCAAATAAAATACTGATGAATGGCTAAATATTGAAGGGCTGCTATACCTTTGTCTCATAAAATGAATTTGTGGCCTAATCTAGCTCCTCCCCTTTTTGACCTTTTTGCCTAATGGTGGGATATTAATAAGAGAAAGATGGTTACATAAACATCCTCTGAATCTATATTTTCATATATCAGTGAATTTCAGGTGGCTAAATATGGATTGAGCCAACCTGAAAGCCACAAGCTTCTCACTGTCTCAGACAAATGAGGCTGAAAGGAATTCTTACTTAAGAAGTCAGGAAGGCCGAGGGTCAAGACACCAGGCCCTGGAGTGCAGCTGCTGGGCCACCTTTGGCAGTCTCCAAGGGAGCAACCAAAGAAAAGCCAGCACAGAAAAGACCTCAAAGAATCAACAGGGAGAGTAAAACAAAAATAACCAGATGTCCCAGAAGACTCCGCTGGTATTATGAAGAAGGCTGGAGCAGGAGTAACAGGGTTTGGATTTTATCAACCTTACTAATAAAAGTCACTTGGCTCTCCATTGAGAAGAGCAGTTGGTACAAGATGGAAAGGTTTTAAAGACCATTAATTTCTTGAAATGAAACAGCTGGCCTTATTGGCTATTAAATAATGAGCCAGATTCTCCCCAGTGCCTAAGTCACTCTCTGGTAGTAAATTAGGTATTTAGGGAGGCACATTAACTCTTTAAGAAGATTAGAGTTCGATTTAGTGCACTTGATGCATAGGGGGGAAGTTAGAGGGAATCTGACTGAAGCTGAGCAAAGTCAGGGTGAAGAGAGGATGGATTCTGATGGGAAACGGTGACACCATGACTTGCGTGAGCTAGGCAGCTTGGTGAACCCAGTCATTGAGTGATGTTCCATATAATCCTCTCAAGTTGACTGAAGCTGTCAAGGCAGAGAGGGTTGGCTCTTCATTTATCGATTCGTTCATTTCATAAACTTTTAATTAAACAATACTACAACATAGCTGGCACTGTGTTGGGCATGGAGGAGTTGTTCCTCAGTGAAACAGAGTCCTTGTCACCAAGGCTTTATAGTCTGATTTCTGGCAACTCTGAGAGGGAGTGAGAGACAAGTAAATAGATGATCATAATCGGGTAGAACAAGGGCTAAAATTGTATACACTGCGAGTAAGTGGTAAGACGTGTGGCACCTTGTACAACATGCTAAGGAGTCTTCCTTCTACCCATTCAAGGGGATGGTTTGACCCATTCGCATGGTAGAAAAAGCTCCTTAATAATTTCATGGAGAATAAATTGGAAGGACAAGACTGAGATCTGCAAGGGAAATGTAAAGCTGTTGATATGACCCCTATGGAAGATGCCAGGGAGCTGGAATGAGGCTAAAGGGGGAATGCCTGGGAGGGAAGAGAGGAATCTGCCTTGAGGAGGTGAACTGACCTGTTTTAATGACCGATTAGATGTGCACATTAAGAGAAAGAGTGGTGTCAAAGATAATTCTGAAGTCCAGGGCTTGGGCAGCTGGGTGGAGGGAAGAGCCGTTCTCCTGGTGGAAAGGTGAGGCTGAGACAGCTCTGGGCCCTAGAATCAGGAGGGGATGGCACACAGAGAACTAGAGTCCTCCATATGTAGTGCCTAATGAGATTTGAAAACCACAAACTAGAAGAAAACTGAGATTCATAAAACTGCATAATTCCTGTAATTTAAACAGCATCCCAGGAACCCTAATTTGCTTTGCTTTTTCTGCCAGAGGAAGGGATTGTGGAGATGCAGATGTCTCCAAACTGAGACTCTATCAATGCGCACTGTGAAGAATATCCAAGTGATAAGAAAGTAAGAAATAGGAAATAATCATGTCCAGAAAAGCCAGCTTCCTTTTTCCTGGGAATATTAATAGTTAATAAACCATGGACCTAAATATCAGAAAATTTATACTCTGTGTGAGAAGTAGAAAATTGCACAGGTTGCAGACTAGACAAATTAACAGTTCTTTCTCTGTCAGCACATAAAATCTATACCGCCGTTTCTCTCTATGGTATGAGGTGAAACATGCCAACAAATTGGCTTAGATGATATATCTGAAAATGTGGAAGAAATTATATATTGGAAGAAAAAGGAGAAATTCTTATATATTAAGAAGTGTTGACAACTTCACCACAGCATACCAAAAATGTCCTTAAAGATAAAACACTTATTTCAAATTTTCAGAAACCACGTTACAACGTTATATACTCTATGCAGCAAAAGTAGTTTTTAGAAAGAAAATTGACATCAAAGTTGACTACACCAATAACCTTTGTGGCTGCTTCATGGCAAGAACCTCATTCTTTAGGAATGTGAAAAGCACGAAATTAAAAGGGTAGAAGTTCATGGATTGCCCAAAGAGAACTTAGCATGGACAAACAACAGACAGGACTAAACATGTCACTCACTGTTTTTTTGCAAGCCATTTTTTCATCCTGATGCCAACTGCATCATGGCCCCCGGAAGAGCTTTCAAGGTAGATGGTCATGAACTGCCCGCAGCTGTGCTCCATGTGAGTGTCGTCATCCATTGCCTCCTCCCAGCTGGTTGTATCTCTACCACCACAATCTGTAGGGAACAATTGCTCCTCTGGAGTAATTCCAAAAAGATCTACACCATCAGTGCTTGTTTGTGTCATTGGTTCTCAGAAAGACCCAGTGGGCCTTTCTCAGAGTCAACAGCCCCGTTTTCTAGCACATGCCAGAATCGATGAGGACTCATTGATGTAGGGCTCTTACTGGGGGCAGCTTGGCATCATTTTGACATGCTGCCTGAAAATTAACAGGAGATCACGGCTTTCCTTTCACAGTCATAGGTAAAGAGTTTTGAAATGGGAATTCCTTGATTTAAATGTAGATTATAGTGTCTAATTCTTTTTGGTATTGCTAAGGAGAAGGCTGAAAAGTAAGGAGGCCTGTGGACTTCCAGGAGATACAAGAGGACAGACGCCACAGAGATGTTAAAAAAAGGCATGCCATACCAAAGGCAGCATTTACAGACTTAAAAATAGAACCTGTGGCTTCATGTGTCCTGCAAAGAAAGGTTCATCATGTCCTTTATCAGTGACCAAGCTCACAGGCTCCTTTGGTGGTGGAGAAGAGAAAGCCACCTCCTCAGACTATTTGTTGGCTCTAGAAGAGCAAGACATGAAGCATATCAGGACACATTTTAAAAAATACTATTTTTAAAGAGCAGTTTTAGGTTCACAACAAAATTGAGAAGAAGGCAGAGCAATTACCCATAAACCCCCAAACCCACACATGCAGAGACCCCCCCCCCCCTGTGATAAACATCCTTACCAGAGTTGGTACCATTGTTACAATTGGTGGACCCATGCTGACACATTACAATCACTCAAAATCTGTGTTAGGGTTCTCTCTTGGTGGTGTGCATTCTCTGAGTTTGATCAAATGTATAATGACAGGTATCCACAGTCATAGTGTCATACAGAATGGTTTCAATGCTCTAACAGTCCTCTGTGCTCAGCTGATTCATTCCCCGCTATACCCCAACCACTGATAACTGCTGACCTTTTAACTCTCTTCATAATCAAACTTCTATGTTGGAAACATAGTATGTAAACTTTTCAGATTGATTTATTTCATTTATCAATATGCACTAAGTTTTCCTCTATGCTTTGTCATGGCTTGATAGTTCATTTCTTCCTAACCTTGATAATATTCCATTGTCTGGATGCATCAGTTTATTTATCCATGCACCTACTAAGGACATCTTGGTTTTGGTGGTTTACAAGTTTGGGCAATAATGAATAAAGTTGCTTTAAACATATGTGTGTAGGATTTTTGTGTAGGAAGATTTATAAACCTTCAACTCCTTTGGGTGAATACCAAAGAATGTGATTGCCAGATCCTATTTTAAGAGCATAGTTAGTTTTGTAAGAAACCACCATTCTTCCACAGTGGCTATATGATTTTGTCTTTGCACTGGCAATGAAGAAGAATGCTTGTGATCTACATCTTCACCAGCATTTGGTATTGTCAGCATCTGGATTTGCCATTCTGATAGGTTTGAAGTGTATCTCATTGTTGTTTTAGTTTGTATTTCCTTGATGATGCATGATGTGGAGCATCTTCTATGTTTACCTGACATCTGTATATCTTTTTTTGTGAAGTATCTGTTCTTTGTCCTGTTTTTTTAATTAGGATTTTTTTTTCTTATTGTTGAGTTTTAAGAGTTACTTATTTTGGATAATGATCCTTTATCAGATGTATCCTTTGAAAATATTTTCTCCTAGTCTATGGCTTCTCTTTTCATTTTTTTGATAGAGCAAAAGTTTTTAATTTTAGCAAAGTTCAGTTTGTTAATTCTTTCTTTCATGGATTGTGATTTTGGTGAACCTAAAAAGTCACCCCAATATCCAAGATCATTTTTTCTTTTACTTTATCTTCTAGGAGTTCTATAGTTTTTCACTTTACATTCAGATTCTTGATCCATTTTAAGTTAATTGTGAATAATCTAAGGTCTGGATTTACTTTAAAAAAAAAAACAGGAGTTCTTAACCACTGAACTATACCCCTTTTATTTTTTATTTTAAGACAGGTTCTCACCAAGTTGCTTAGGGCCTCACTAAATTGCTGAGGCTAGCCTTGAACTTGCAATCCTCCTGCCTCAGCCTCCCGAGTTGCTGGAATTATAGGCCTCTGCTACCAGGTCTGCCTAGGTTCTTTTTTGTTGTTGTTTTTTGCATGTGGATATCCTGTTGTTTCAGCCTTGTTTGTTTTAAGAAGGCTGCCTTTTCCATGTGATGTGACTTCACTAGTTAACTATTTTTATGTAAGTCTATTTCTGGGGCTTCTATTCTGTTCCATTGACCTATTTGTCTTATCTTTTGCTTATAGTACACTGTCTTGATTACCATAGATTTATCGTAAATCTTGAAGTTGGGTAATGTCAGTTCTTTAAGTTTGTTCTTCTCCTTCAATATTCTGTTGGCTATTCTGTCTTTGCCTTGCATACAAACTTTAGAATCAGTTTATTGATATTCACAAAATAACTTTCTGGAATTTGAACTGGGGTTGCACTGAATCTATTAATTAATTTGGGAAGAACTGACATCTTGATAATATTGAGTCTCCCTAACCATGAACATGGAATATCTCTCTATTTAGTTCTTCTTTAATTTTTTATTATACTTCTGTCATTTTTCTTATTGATCTTATGCATATTTTCTGGATTTAGACCTAAGCATTACATTTGGGGGGATGCCAATGTAAAAGGTACTGTGTTTTTTATTTAATTCCACTTGTCATAGCTGGTATTTAAGAAAGTGGTTGATTTTTTGGTATGTTAACCTTGTCTCCTACAACCTTGCTATAATCACTTATTAGTTCCAAGAGTTTTGTTTTCAATTCTTTCAGATTTTCAACATGGATGATTGTGTCTCCTAAGAACACAGACAGTCCAATCTGTATATATATTTCCTTTTCTTGTCTTACTGTATTAGGTTAGGACTTGAATATATTTCTGAGCATCCTGTTTGCTGCTTTAAAAACCAAACAAACAGAAACAATATCCATCAGGACCAAGAAAAGCAAATATTTGATTGAAATTGTTTTCTTTTTTATCCTTGAAATGTGGTGGAGAAATGGGAAAACATGAATAGGTACTAACTCAGGATTTGATACACAATGGATGATGGATAAATATAAAGGAAAAAGTAAATATACATGGAGTGTAATATTCAAATCCCATCTGGGTCAATTTATCTAATAAAATAGAATAAGAGAGCCAACCACAGTGGTACATGCCTGTAATCCCAGTGGCTTAAGAAACTGAGGCAGGAGAATTAAGAGTTCAAAGCCAGCCTCAGCAATTTAGCAAGGTCCTAGGCAACTTAACAAGACCCTGTCTCAGAATATTTGAAAAGGGCTGGGAATGTAGTTTGGTGGTTAAGCACCCCTGGGTTCAATCCCTAGTAACAAAAAAAAAAAAAAAAAAAAAAAAAAAATTAAATTAAATTTAAAATAATAGTATAAGGGAGAACAAAGAAAAAAAGTAGATTAAGTAGACAACAATTTTTTTTAAATATGACACAGGATAGCTTAAAGATGAATAATGTTTGCAAAGATTTTTTTCTCTTTCACCAAGATGAAAACCACTAATGGAAATCATTCTTTTAATAGGCTCTTTAATGTGTTCAGTGTTTCCAATTGTGTCCCAGTCTCCCTGTTCTTGGGAAATACTTCAGTGCAGTTAATTTTTAAAGCTACTTGGACAAGTTCCTGAGTATTTGCCCACTCTGTGGATTGGTTCAGGATGATTACTTTTCAAAGAAATATGGTTTTTTGTCTTGCAGACTCTTCCATGACATTTATTTCTGAAACACTGATAAAGATAAGGCTAATAGACAGCAGTCCAGGTTGTAGGCAGGTATCTAACCCTTGTGCTTTGATGGAGTAAATGCAGAGCCCACCTCACTGGATTGTTCTCTGCATTAATGTCAATCCACTCTTTAGGAACTTCTAGACAGTCTCTCACCAGGGACATTTGCAAAGACTCTGTAGCATTAGCCATTGAGCAGCTGTTATTCCACTGATGGGCCCAACATCTGGCCCAGGAATTGGTTTCCCAGAGGCTCTTCTTTCTCTATGCTCTCCTTATTTTGACTGATATTCTCAGTGCCTTAGATCAGGTAAACTTCTATATGTTGATTGACTATAGATAAATTCCAAATAATAATGTAGTAGGTAGAGTTTTATTAAAATCGTATCATTCAAAACAAGAGTTTTAGATTCTTTATCAATTCTACAATGGTGTGCATTCAAAGAACAAGATAAGAAAAAAGAGAAAGTCCATCTCTTGCATGCACTTGTGACAATTAAGAAGTTAGAAGTGCGTAAATAACCCTTACAATCATTTCAGCACTGTACAGAAAGCTGCAGTTAAATAATTAGCACAGTACATAAGCAGATGTCTACTATAAAATATAAATAAAGAATATATCCTTACAAGTTAGACCAATTTATATAGGACAAAAACCTAAGAATGGATGATAAAAGTAGAATCATAAGAAAAATTAATAGCCACATGATGATGTCAAAATGGAAAGGCCCCAATGTTCACAAAGTATAACAAACACTTTTAAAAATTTTCCATAAAAAAAATCAGATAACTATAGCTGTAAGAAAATGTATTTCTCTTCCCAGAATTCTGATTTTTATTTTTGTGGGTCCTGAATTTCTTTTCAAAACAAAAATGAAGAAATGTGGATTGTTAAGAACCTATATTTTGGAAGCAAAAATGAGGTTAGGAGGCTTGTCCAAGTTAAGGAATTAACAGAAAAATTTGAGTGACCCATATAAGGGAGAAAAAAAGTCACTGTGGCTTAGTCACTTTTTCCTGGCCTCTTGTCTTCATCTTCAGAGATGAGGTCTCCTGAGAGGTACCATTCGACTATGGGCTTAAGTTCTAGTAGGCAAGCTATAGGACAGAGTCCCCACAGGGGTGGCTTTGTGCCCAAAGGGAAGGCAGCTGTGGTTATGCACCAGCACGCACCAGAGGCCACCAAGCTATTGGGACTGTGCATGAATGGATGACAGTTTTAATTTCACTCCCCAGCAGAGGTGGTATTCAGCCAGCACTACTTCAAACCAATTTTGCAAATCACATTTTGTGGCTGAAAATTGGTTTATAGCACCATCCCTTTTTAGAAGCCAAACTTTTCTGGTTTGCAGTGGTGCCTTTGCTGACTGAGGTGGGACAGCTAAAGAATGATGCTCCTTCCTCTAATTGAAATGACAGCATATTCTTTCACAGATTAATTTTAAATTACCCATGTTTCTATCCTTTAATCAAAATGATAAAAACAGCACCGATAATTTTCTGCGCTATTCTTTTAATTTTTTTTTCAGACTAGTAATAGCAGATAGGCTCTAGACATTTATTGCCTCACATGGTAGGGTTTATTCCAAGCACACTAGCTTTGGACTGTTTATCATTTTATTCTTAATTATTTTTAAACTTGATTTTGGCTCACATCAAAGTAAGTGAGGACTAAGGTTTAAATCATAGATTTCACTGAGATTCCTTCTGTGAACTTAAAGATGATACTTTCATAAAGAGATTTGTCCTCTGGATTATATCTCATGCTGAAATAAGGGCCTTCTTACTGGAAGAAATATTTCTTAAAAATGAATACTTGCAAGAAGTGTTCATATGTGAACTTTTACCAATTAGAAATGGCTCCACACTTAAGATGTTTTAATAATGTCTGTTGAGCAGCATTTTAGCTCATTTTTATAACTCATTCAGGTTTGGTGATTTATATTAAACATTAAACGTAATAAATTTAGATCTTTTTTCAAGTATGAGGCATAGCGTCTCTGAATCACCCATTTTAGCAGAGTGCCCCTGAAAGGGCCGATCTCACACTATCATTCATGCCTATATTAAACCAGGCTTCTCCTGTCTCTTCTTTGACATCTGTAATAATGGGAATGACATGTGTGTGGTGACACTGTAACAAGAGGGCATGTTGATATTGCTTCATGGCTGGGACCAAGGGTCCATGACCAAAGGGCAAGCGGGGGACATGCATCAGTGACTTGCTGTCTCAAATTTGGCACGCGAAGCTATGCTAATGCCTATTTTTTAATTATGCAAAAATTCAAGGAACACATTTCAGTGCCTAAAAAAAAAAGTGGCTTTATATCTCTCTACATATGAAGGCAGTTTTTCAAAGAATCAATAATGAGGAATTGAATTTTGAAACACAAATGGATCTCTTAATGATAGTCACATAAGAGACACTTAAAAACCTTCCTGTGCTTCCGCCATTCTGCAGATAGTTACTTCATTCTCTGTGTGATGAATCATGGGAACGCATCAGATACTCAAAAACTTTGGGAAAAAACTACTATCTTTAATGCAACAATAATTATAACAGCCTTTTTTAGATAATCACAGAAAGTTTAACTCTAAGATTTTTCTGTTTCATACCAAAAAGGACTTGTAACAAAGTTTTGACTACAATTTGAGTATCAAACACCAAGTACCTGGAAATGTGTATCTTAATTGAGAAAATGCTCATCAGAAGCATTTGAATAGGGCTGAACATTAATTAATGCTTTCAATTGAAGGCACCTGAGCATCTTAGAAAATTTAATTTGACTTTCTTAGAGTAAAAATGTGGCCAAAGAAGACACAAGTCCAGTTTTTAGGCACTTGGAGGTTACCCCCTCTGAGGCAGCTTTTTTGTACTGGACTTAGACCTGGTCCACATGGCCTAGCTGTGGCTCAGATAAGCCAACCCCAAAGCATCCCTCATACTGTCAGTCCTCATCTCAGACAGACTGTTTCTACAGCCTGTGCACATACAAAATGTCCTGGGACTCGAGGTGTACTTCTCATAGAAACAATGCTTCATCCTTGAAGTGCTATCTGGGTGATGGTCCTTTTTAAAACTATTCTTGCCATGGGACATCAGCTGAAACACCTGCCCCAGCGTGGATGTTCTCCACAGATAATAAATTCAGGATAATTCCATGCCCTCCTCTCCTGATACATCAGAGCCTGATACATAAATGAAAAGTAATGAAAGGAAGTAGAATGAGGAAACAATACTTTTAAGAATATCATTACAATGTTGGTAATTAAAGCAGAAAAATATAAAATTGAATAACTAATCATGTTTCATCTATTTTAATAATTGTGCTTGATATAAAGCAGCTTCAATCCAGAGGATGAGGAAGTAGCTGGAAGCTGTGTTGGAGGTTCTTGGGAGGCATCTGGCCTCTGTCCATGCTGATGACTTTGGTTCCTTTGGGATATTCTTTTTTCTTTAAAAAAAAATTCTGTAGTCTAGATTATTATCTTTTCTCAGATGTTTTTGGCAATGAAATAAAGAACAAATGGAACCAATAGAAACAAGGAGAGGTTTCCTTGAGGTGTGTGGGGAGGAGGGGGAGAGGAGAGGAAGACAGAGGAAACACAGAAAGTGGCCTTGCCTCTGACAGAGTGAACTGAGGGGTTCATGAGTGACACTTGGAGCAAAATGGGGGAAGCTCAGTTCTGCTGATTGATGCAGGTGAAGCGAAAAAAGATGACTAAGAGAGGTTGTAGTGATCACATCCCTGTGACAGTCGGTGAAAGGGCAGCTGGGCTGTTGAACCAGCCATTGCTGAGGTGGTAGGGATAGGAACAGAGCAAGGATGAGGGGAGGGGATACAGGTGTGTCAAGATGCAGCCCGATTGTATAGAAATACAACTTCACTGTTACAAAAGTGTGGGAAATTGGTTGTTCTCACACAGGAAAGAAAAGGCACAGTGTCAGCTCTTCATGGCTCTTTGTGTGTGTGTGTGTGTGTGTGTAACGAATATTAGAGCATCACAAGAGGCTTTGAGCCTCCATTTGACCAACTCTGTGGCAATGACTGTGACATGAGCCCAAAAGCCTGCTGGGAGTTGGAGAATATTGTGCAGAGTGAGATAAGCCAATCCCAAAAAACCAAAGGCCAAATGATCTCTCTGATAAGTGGATGATGATACCTAACGGGGGATGGGAGGGAGGCAAGAATGGAGGAAGGATGGATTGTATAGAGGAAAAGAGGGGTGGGGAGAGGATGGGGAAGGAAAAATAACAGATTGAGACAAGCATCATTACCCTGTGTACATGTATGACTACACAAATGGTGCAACTCTCCTTCGTGTACAACCAGAGAAACAACAGTTGTACCCTATTTGTGTACAATGAATCAAAAACAACAAAAATCTGCAGGGAAGGGATCAGAGAATCAGACATGTGTACACTTGATTCCTGAACTCAGAGCATGTAACCTGCATGCATGGTAATGAGGACTTAAGAATTAAGAGACATTGGAAACCACATACAAAGGAGAAGTCAAACATCTCCCTCTGCGTGTGTGTGTGTGTGTGTGTGTGTGTGTGTGTGTGTGTGAGAGAGAGAGAGAGAGAGAGGGAGGGAGAAAGGGAGAGAGGGGTACATGCTATTCTAGAAGGACTTAAGGACGGACATCATGATGAAGGAATGGGGGGGATGACAGCAGCCTAAACCCATTGGCGGCTTGATGAATGCAAGCCCTATGCTAAGTATTTCATGTGCATCAACTCATTTAATACTCACCACAACCTGATTAACGGGTTCTATTGCATCTTTCTTCTACAGCTGAAAAAAAGATGACCTCTGCAGTTTCTTACCAAATTTTAATTCAGTAACCACAAATGCAGCCAAAATGAATCACGTTTCTTACCAAATTTTAATTCATTAACCCCAAATGAAGTCAAAATGAATGCCTTCTTTTAAAATTATCTAAAGCCATACTCATCTGGATGAACTGTAACCAATTGAAACATAACAAAGGATATTGCTGAGATCTGCCATAATCTTGAGTATATTCCCTTGTCCTGTCCTTTACCCCGCTACACACCCAACTTCGGCCTCTCTTCCAATTCCAGCTGCTTTTCTTCTTCTAACTGTGTACACAGCCAAAACCAGACCCAAGGTGTTCCTCATAAACCAAAATATAAAGATGTAGGGTCAGGTTTTCAACATTTCACATTATTTTGTTGAAAATGTTTAGGATGAAGAGCCATGTTACCCATGACTACCCTAAGGCATTGAAGGACATTTTCAAATAGCATGTCTTTGAAACCTGATTTTGTGTCCAATCAGGGGAGTGCTTATAGGTTAAAACTCCAAGCAATGACCATGGAAAATGATTCCCTGTAGACATGCACTACCCAATATGGTAGCCACAACAATATGCAGCTATGAGGCGCTCAAATGTAGCTAGTTCAAATGGTATGCACTTTAAATGTAAAATACATACCAGGTGCCAAAGCTCAATACTAAAAGCACATTTTAAATATCAATTATTTTATAGTGACTGTGGGTTAAAATGATAATATTTGTATACATTGAATTAAGTCAGAACATTATTAAAATTAGTTTCCACCTGTTTCACTTTTCTTTTGACGGTGACTACTAGAAAATTCTATGTGTGGTTTGCATGCTTTTCTATTGGGAAGCACTACTGCAGACCCTAAAATAAAGAAGCTCCATAAATACAGTGTGCTGGTAGTTTCTGCTGAGCCACCCTGCTGAAAGTTTGATGGGCACATGTTCAGCCTGAACCTTCTTTTTGGAAAACATTTTTCCCCTTAAATTGTGCATAATGCCAGGCACACCTGGATTTCTGGCTAATTGCACCCACAAGTGGCTACATGCAGACACAATTAGGTGCTTGCAACTTGTTTGAAGGCACAGGTGTCTAATTGCGCCCACAAATGGCCATTTGGCAGGCACTATTCATTGTGCAGACAGCTGATTATAGGCAGAAAACGGCACTAACCAAAAAGGAGGCCTGGGTAGTGGAGGCATGAAAATAGGTTCCGGGTAACTCCACTGTCTTGGCAGGATCATTCTTTTCTGGTTCAGTCTTTTTTGTGCAATGCCCACAAAGGTGTTTATGGTGAGAGGCGTATTTGGAATGTGGAGACTGGGAGATGAAAACGTGTGGGCCCCATCTCACAAAGTAAATGCCGTCTTAAGCTTTTAAGTAAATTGGGGCTAACAAAACCCACATTGTCAACCTGAGTATCCTTAAAGTGGATTCCACCCTGCTGGGACCGGCTGTTTATAATGGCTAAAAATGATGGAGTGTGTGGGAGAATCCCCAGGGAACCCTTTGGTAAATAGTAGTTTTTTAAGGGTTAATCCAACCTAATGAATCATTTAGTGGGGATGAGAAGGCCAGAGTGGTAGCCTGAGGAAGAATCACAGGCATTTATTTAAATGTAGAGTCCTTGGAGAAGGGGGCAGTAGGCCGGCAGCCCTTGCAGAGGTCAGCATCCCCAGGTGGGGTGTAATTGATATCCCCAGCAGCTGAAACAACAGGACTGGACATGGAAACACAGTCTCTTACACAGATTCCAGTGTCCAAAGGAAATGTGGAGCAATACAGGCCCTGCCTCTTCCACTTTTAGGGCAAGTGTTGGGAATAAGGAGTCTGTCAGTCAGCTGTTAGCCTCTCCCCTTGTATTTCAGAAGGGCTTTGAACTAGATTTCACCAGTGTTGTGGTGATCCTGAGTACCGGCCCTCAGGCCGCAACCAGTTCGGTGGTCATGGAAGTCCCTTGTTCATCTGAGCAGCTTAGGTGGGCCATAAACCAATGGTCAGGGCCTTGGTTTCTGAGCTCCTGGAAGACCAAGAGGACCTGAGAAACTCAATCCATGGCAGCTTGACTTGGTTTTTCCAGGGCAGAAAAAAGATTTTCTCCTAATGAGTGATTGATTTTAGTAGTGTGTATTTATTTGCAATATAAGTAAATGCATGATTTACCCACCTTGACAAATACTCTCTCTGTCTTGGATTTTCACGTCTCTTTGTGTCTGTTCTTTATTTATGATGATAGCCGCCTATTCTTGAATGGCAATGCTATTGTAATAAATCTCCATAAAAAGCCAATTTTCAGTTCAAGTTACTGCAGGCTGAATAAGAGGAAGACAGTCTGAAAACACATATTGATTGTCCTCTTTTAGAGACTCTGTGACAGGCTGAGCTCAGAACTTCTTTCATTTTGACTGGACTGCATCTCAACCTAATGTCAACTTACCATAATTCTTTTATGTGGAAGGCTATTATTCTATTATGATTTCCTCTCTTGTCACCTAATATCGAGGGAGGGTTCTGTCGGTGAGAGATTACTAGAGAATTTTCTTCATCTCAGATATCTCATCTCATGCAGTTCTTCTTGCCTTCCCTATCTTAAAGGGGCAGTGGAAAATGCTGTTTTCCTTTATTAACCTTCTTTATATGTAATCTTGGGATACACATAATACATATATACTTTTGTTAGGAATTTGGCATAAGGGTAGAATAATTTGGATATCATAACTTTATAAATTTGAAGTCATATTTTTCCTCTGCTTGACCTAGTATTTGATGCTCAGTTATTTGGAACCATTTATCCCTGGAAGAGACTACCATAAGTACTAGTTTTCTGTTGTACAGAGGCAGCTGCAAAATTTCAAACTGGGGCAAGCATCACTATACTTGCTTATTAGTTAAGAAAAGAATTTGAGTTGTAAACTTTGGTACCACATGTGTGGAGGCAGCTCCAAGGCTTTGCTCCTTGTCTAGTGCAAACTTTTCATGAAAACATGCACTGTGAATTTCTTGAATCTTTCTTCCAAGAAGCTGCAACCCAGGAGCTTCTATGCCAACCTATCCTCTCCCATCCTTGGGTCTCAAGTATTAAGCCCCATGTTGGTGTGTCTTGGGAGCCACATTTACAACCACAGTTGAAGAGCAGACCCATATAACTATCAGGTGCTTTGTGAAGTCTAGTCTCTAATCTGATACAGAAATTATAGGTTTCAGAGCCAACGTGGTATCTGAATGAGCCATTGCTCCTTGGAAAATCACAGAAGTCATTGGTCAAGAACTAAATGTGTATTCTTACAAATCATTTTCATTTCTTCATAAACCACAATTATATTTGTGGTGTAGAATTGGTTTTACTTCTTAGTGTTTTCATCAAGAAACTATGGCAAAGGATTCAAAAAGCCTATTCATCAGATTCCTAATGACCACAATGAGCACTAGAATATCTGAGATTTAGATTTGTTGGTTGATTGTCATACTACCTGCATCTATATCTTATAAGCCACGGCTTCAGTGTTCTGAATAGTAAGACCAGGGCCACCAGAAACAGTTTATATTCTCCAAGTTTCTGACATGTAAGAAATAACAGTAATTACTGGAAGCTTCTGGCACCTCATTGTGTTGGCAATGACTCTAATTTCTCGGTGTGGTTTTTCCTTTCCCTAATGTAGGAAGCCTCTCAGGGAGACTTTAGGCAAGCATTCAGATATTAGGCTGTTCCAGTTAGCTTTTCACTTTTTATTAATTTGGATTTTTAAAATATTCTCCTACCATGAACCCCAGCCCTGACCAATAGTGAGAAAATAAACAGAATGGCTAGTCTTCATCAAGTAGAAAATAGTTACTGAGCTATTGTTCCTTTCTGTTTCTGCTCCCGTCTCTTTCCCCAGATGGCTTTTTGCAGGGAGAGCAATAGATACATCCTATGTGGGATAAGGGTGGGAGTGGGTTTGTGTCAGAGGAACCAAAGGCCATAGGAACTCTAAGGGCAGGGCCTGGAGCACAGGGCTCAGCCTCCTCACCGTGGTGTCCTGGCCTGGCAGAGTAAATGACACACAGTAGGCACTCAACTCAATTTTAAGGCAGAAAAAGAAAAGAAGTCAAAACACAGGAAAGAATGCACAACTGAGGGAAATCTTTCCAGATGTTTCTCTGTAAAGGTGTCAGAAAGGACAGTTCTTGATTTTCAGTCATAGTAAGTGGACATTCTGTTTGTATTAAGTTGTGCAGACTTTCTAATTGAGCCGTGAAAATTCTTTCATTGAAAGCAAATTCTTTTTTGGTACATTGTATTTTTGTCATGAAAAAATACTTCCTCTAACAGAAATGCATAAAGCAATAGAAAAATTGTGATTGAGAGAACATGGGATGTTTTCCAAGTTTCAATTTCAATAGTTTGTATCTATCCCAAAGAATTCTTTCCAGAGCTCAAATTTCTCATTTTTGCTATTCATCCAGACCTAGATTAGAAAAAAAATACATTCAGTAATGTTTATCAAACATGAGTGATTGGAATTTTTCCAAACAAGTAATGATTTCTTTTTAAGTGTGGGATGTTTTGCATGTATCTTCTATAGAGCTAGGGAATGCTCAGTTTTAAAGGTTAGTGAAGAAAAAGGATCAATGAACAAAGTGGAATTAGAATTCTTGATTCTGGTGGTAGTTCAGATGTGTACACTCATAAAACCTCATGGAACTGAACACTTAAAACAGACACATCTATGGCATGTAAACATTATACCTTAGTCAATTTTTTAGAAATTAAAGAAAATGCTGGGCATGGTGGCGCACGCCTGTAATCGCAGCACTTGGGAGGCTGAGGCAGGAGGATCGCGAGTTCAAAGCCAATCTCAGCAACTTAGTGAGGGCCTAAGCAACTCAGTGAGACCTTGTCTCTAAATAAGATACAAAATAGGGCTGGGGATGTGGCTCGGTGATGGAGTGCCCCTAGGTTCAATCCCCAGTACCAAAAAAAGAAAAAAGAAAGAAAGAAATTAAATAAAATGAAAGGGAGCTCCCTATTTATCTGAGCTGTACTTGCCAGGACATGTCATGGCGGACTCAAGCTCTTGGGAAATCTTCCATTGCTGTGGCCCTAACTGTTCACTGGAAAACTAACTCTCCAAGGCCCCTAGGAAGTCCTGACTGGTACATTTTCAGAAACACACAGAAGAGAGCCCTAACAAGCTGGCAGCATTATGCTTCTCCTTAGAAACAAGTTTCCATGTTCTTAGGACATGGAATAATCTGTTTGCCATTCAAATAAACATCACAAACCTTGTAAGTCTTTTTATAAAATCAGTATGCTACAGGATGAGATTAGGATCTCACACAAGTCAGGCTCCCCAGACCTCTGTTCCCACAGCAACTCCAGATCCAGGCCCATCTCAAGTGGTGAACATAAACAGAGAGGCAAACAGAGAAGAGGAACTGATTAAGACTGCATGTTTCTGTGGCTGGAAGGAGGAGGAGCAGGTTAAAGAGATGAGGAGGGGAGAATGTCTTTTGGTAACCTAACCACTTTGGGTTTGAAAGAGCAGACATTTTGCTGGTATGCCCTATATTTACACATCTAATTTTGAAGTATTCACACACTCCCATTGTGGTCACCTGGACAATTGTGTGTCATCTGGTCCCATTGTGGTCACCTACTGGACAATTGCTACAGGACTAGAGTTTGGGATTACTCCCTTTCTACATGCTCGTGTATGTAGTTATGAAAGTTAGTTACACGCACAGGCATCTGAGCCTCGAGAAGTTTGTCAAGGACCAGAGATCTACCAGGCACCCTCCTACATTCCAGTCCTCTTTTCATTCTCCACCTGAAATCCTTTCTATCACTTCTAAATGAGGGAATTATTATAGGCCTTTTACTTTTCACCTTCTCCGCCCCTGGAGATGTTGGGAGCAGTGCCAGGTTGAGACAGTAAAGCTTTTCTCTCCCTAAGTGGTTTCCAAAGAGAACGACCAGCTGCTCCTTCTAAGTAGTTGATCCTAAAGTCCTTACATTTATACCAATAGGCACCTTGCTCTATACACACAGTAAGTCTCCTTCTCCATTATTCAGATATTTTCATATAATCAGTATAGAAAAAGAAATCTATTGGCAATTATGACTCTTTAAAAAGTCCAAGGACAGATTTATCTTCAGGTTCAGCTACCCAGGAATTCAGAGAAGGCCATAAACCTTGGTCTGCCTTCTCCTCAATTCTCAACTTTTTTCTTCTCTATTGGCTCCTGTCTCACACCAGGTCTTCCACCATGACATCAACATTCAACATGGCTGCCCACAGTGCCAGGCTTAGCACTTAGCCTCTCAGTCACTCAAACAGAACAGGGATTCTCTCATTTTACTATATCTGACAAGGTCCCAAAATTGTTTCAGGTTGCTTTTATTTGTGGTATGTCCTTAACCACAATCACTGTGCCCGACTGGATGGAATGGTTTGATTGGCCAGGTCTGGGTCACATCAGGCTCCAGAGTTAGTGGTGGAGTCACTCCACCTCAACCACATGAACTGAGAGTGGGCATCAATTGAGTCCCCGAAGAACAGAATGCTACCACCAGGATAAAGTGGATCAGGAAGCTAGGCAGACAAAAACAATTGCCCAACTCTGATCATAAAGGAAGAAAGGAAGATAGAATCAAGGATGAAAGAGAAAAGCAGGAGCTCTTATTCACATGTGAGCTTTTCATATATTCATGAAAAGTAGAATGAGTATGACCCTTCTCCCCCACAAAAAAATTATCTATCAGATCAATGCACCAAACCATTCTCTACTTTCAGGTCTGATTGTTATTTGATCCACAGACTTTGAGCATGCTTCCTCAAGTAAATGCAGTCCAGTCTTTCATCCATCCAAATAATCCCACATAAAGGAAGAAGACAAGGGAGACAGGGAATGTTATGTCTCTTCAGAGACCATGCCTGTTGGTCTTTTGGATGCTGTCCAACTTCCTTTGGGTTTGGATGCAGGCACCTATAACTCACTTTATAGCTGCATATGTAATTGTTTGTCTTTCTCTGAGAATATGAACAATCACAAACTCCAGTCTTCAAACAATTCTCTAAGAGGTGACATCAATGTTGACCCATGTAGAAATAGCAATTAGAAATACAGAATGTAAGTAGAACAAGAGAAAAAAGAACAACTGTTTAGAGTATACATTTTAGTGTATTTTGTATATGTCTTTTAAGTGAACACATAGTCCATAAATTTTGGGAAAGTGGTGATAACTTGCTTCACTTCCATCTGGAGGAAGCAGATTTTTGGAGAAGAAAAATGCCTCTGAACATATGAGGATATTTGAAAGACTGAGAAAAGCACGTAAGAAGTTATGGAATCAGGAATAAGGAAATTAAAAGTTGGGGCAGGAAAAATAATCATAGCAATAACAACCAGCCTTTATCAATCACTTGGCTTGCCCAGGTGGTGAGCTAGGTACTTTGTACACCTGATCTCATTTAACCCTCCTAACTACTCAATGGAAGCAGATAACCAAATTTTACAGATGAGGAGACTACATGACAGAGGATAATCAACTTACCCAACGTCAAACACTAATTAAATGGAAACCCAACCTTATAACCTCCATGTTCTTTTCTTCCCTCTCTGCCCATAGTAGGGTGTGTTGATGGACAGAATTGCTCAGCTCAAGATCAGCTAAGATCCAAACACAACTACAGAAGGAGGCATCAGGAGAGGCCCCAGAGAAATGCAATAAAATAGGTCTGATAGTTCATGTCATCAGAGAAAGAGAAATCCAACCAGTTTGGACAAAAATCTAAGGTCCTAACTGGCAGGGTAGAGACAGTCTGAGAGGGAGTTTTTATAAGACAAGGCAAGGTTCCATTGGCACCTTGAAGGCCCAGCAGCAGGTGAAGACACCAATCTTGGACATTAAGACTCAGGCTAGGATCTCATTGCTCTGAGTATTCTAATTGGGAGGACAGAGCCTCAGGCCTGGAGGAGGTGGAGGGGTAATGCTAGTGACAGTAATGATATCTAGTAATCAAATAGGGTTTTGTCATCTATACAGGACTTTTCCAAATTTCTCTAATTTGGTCTTCTAATGACGCCTTGAGCTTCTTCAAAGTGAAGAAAATGGACACAGAGAAACACTTCACACAAAGCTAGTGGCAGAGCTGGGACTTGAACCCAGGAGCTTTGACTCCAAGCCCAGGGCTCTTATTCACTACAGAGCAGCTGAGCAGAGCATCAGAGCTCTCTCCTTCACTGGAACTGCTGCCCATAATGGGAGCTTTGTCACTAGGCAACAAGCAGGATGCTGGTTGCAGGACAAGCAGGTATAAGGTTGAAACCCAAATGCTCAAAAAAAGAGAAGCCTTTTTTTCTCACAACAGAAATATCTAGAGCATCCATTTGTAAATATCAGATTGAGTGCTTCCCTGTGCCAGACACTGGGTAGTCAACAGGAACAGCAGCAGTCCTTGGTCCTTACCATCATGAAGGTTTATTGAAGACACACAAGAACACAGGTGGTAAAATGTAGTGATTAGTGATTCCATAGAGGCAAAATGTTTCCCAAACAAGTATAATGCCTACATTGTGTTAAAGAGTTTCCATGGTCTTATATTTTAGCATATAAATTTGAACCAATCATAAGTTAATCTTCTGACATTACCATCATTGTTCCATAAGCACATAGGAGAGAATCTGGCTCAGGGATAAAAAAAAATAAGGACAATCTGATATCAGGGATGGATAGTTTGACAAAAACAACAACACTTCTGTTGGCCTCTGAGTTTTTCCACCAGTATCAGTGGATACTGATTTCAACTCCCTCCCTTATAGGGTCCTCATCCCTCATCCCTCTCTTCCCTCTGCTTGCCCCAACCCAACACACCCCTCACTGGAAACCGTGCCTACAAGTAGCCCATGACACTTCTTGGTGTTGAGTTTACATGCCCCGTTTGCTTCTCCTCTCTTTCTCTGCACAGGTAGGCAATGTGATCCTCTGGGATAGAAATTGGGGTTCATACTTTATTAGATGATTGGTGACATTTTGGGGTTGGTTTATCATTGTCACCAACCAGGAAGTAAGATGGCCTTCTGGCTCAGGATAACATTACAAGTTTCATCTGTCCAGATTTAGAGCCACAGAGGAAAGATGAAGGAATTATTCTTTAAGTAAGCTTTGATCTCTAAAAGCAATTCTGATCACCTCTCCCCAACAAATGAAATGTTCCCCTAAAGCCATTTCTTATTACCAGAGAAAGTACGAGAGAAAAACTAGTAGATTTAGTTATTTTTCCCCATCTTGATATTCCAAGTTACTCTGTTTTAAATGATGATGATGAACGTGATGAACAATTTAATTCATAGTTTGGTTGTTGTTGATACTGTTCTTTTAAAACTCAGCTCAGTGTCTCTCCACATTTACACATGACTTTAAGACTGCTAAAATTTTGAAGGGTATTGTTCGGCTTCTGGTTTTACCAAATTGTAGTTAGCTAAACCACTCTTAATCAACTAAGTAGAGAATTCCCCAATGAGATGTTAGTGAATTATAAGTATGTTGTAAATAAAACAATTAAAGGGCTCGTTCACACCTCATCAAATTGCTTAACAACCTGACAACAGTTAACTACATACATTCCTCATAAAATCATGGAACAAGGAGGTACATTAGGGTCTACCTTCTCTGAAATGGGACACATTTTCCTTTAACCAAGGTCTGGTATTGCCCTGCTGAGCTGAGGTAAAAATTCTTCGGAGTTGCCATGCCAGCTACAGAAATAATCTCTCTAAAGCTTCTCAATGTGGACTGTGAATTCTGATCCAGTAATCCCATTAGGCCAGGCAGGTTCCCCTTCCTAATTACACAAGAGTAATATAAGATCTTGGATTCACTTTATCCCAGCTTCCCTCCAATATGCTTTTACCCCTATCATTTCATTCCCTCCTGTGAGAAGAAAAGCACATATTAATTTACAGATGGAGAAACCAAGGCACAGATAAGTGAAGAGGTCCAGTCACGGTCACCTTTACAGGGGTCAGGCTGAAAAGCAGCAATGTGAGCTTAGGTCATCTTGGACTGGAGCCTGTGTGGTTCCTGACAGGGTCATGAAACAGTACCCCCAACTTATTCTAATACCTTCATTTTACAGAGTTGAAGATAAGGTCTGAAAAGGTAAAATGACTTGTCTGAAACTCCCTGGATATGACCCTGTCTTTGGAGTTCCTATCTGAAGACTAGATAGATAATGTATTTTTAAAGGTCTTAAAGGTAGATTGGGTAAGATGATAGAAATTTTAGTCTATCTCCCATGACCCTCACTCTTTAAAGTGGAGAATTTGGATACACCTGTAAGTGGAGAATGCAAACTGCATTTGATGGCACAAAATCCGAGGGCAAGATGTGTATTCACATGGGGCAGGGACTGTAAACCTAAATAGCAATAGAGGCAGGTGGCAAATACTGCAAGAAGTGGGCAGGAGCAGAGTCCAAGAAAGACTAGGTCCCTGCTTCCAGAAGATGCTCCAGCTGATTGTAGCCTGGTAGGAAGGCAAGTTCAGAGTTAAAAGAAGTAACAGGAACATTGAATTTTAATGTGAAAACCCTTGGATTTCAAATATCAGCAATTAGCTAAAAAATTTAAGACACTAAGCCTTATGTGTGTGTGTCTTGTCTGTGTGTTTATATAAAGTGAGTCTGTTGGTTGCAACCTGGTACAGGATTTCCTGAACTGGCATGTATTAACATGGAGGGGCTCAGGGTGTGCACCATTCAGCTATAATGTTGGGATTTGCTTACAAATTTGTGTACTTGTTCATTCTAGGTTTTTAGGCAATTGCCTTGGGCTCCATATAGAATATCCAATTGTACTTTAAAAAAAATAACTGAGTGTGACTTCAAATTCAGCAAGTACCTCAGATGACTTGAGGACCTCAGGATGACTGGTCCTTTGATTTGCTTGCTTTCTCTTGTTCAGTTCCCATCACAGCCCTGCAAGGGGGAGAAGGACAGTCCTAATATCTGCATTTGACACATGAGGCCATGGAGGCTAAGAAAAAACTGAGTCACTTGGAACATAAGCAGTGCAGTTCCTTGCAGGGTTCCAACTCAATCTTCTGCCTTTGAGTCTCTTCTCTCCCCACTGCACTGGTGCATCCTCTGGTTCCTCACACCTGAAAACTCTGGGAGCACCTGCCATGCCACAGGGAAAGAAATCTAGTCCCACAGAGGTGGGCAGGTGAGGAAGCTTTTATATTCCCCAAATTCTCCATTTCCTCTCCCAAAAGCAAATGGAGAGTTCAGCACTCCATATTTCTGAAGCTTGAAGACAAGCTGGTGTGGGGCAAATGGTAAATAATATTTTATTTGGTAATGGCTCTTTAGTTTTAAATCACTTCAGCATTTACTTTTAATTAATTTCTTTAAATTAGATGACTCATACTTGTAAATATTTGCTTTTCTATGATAAGCTTTTATTTAAATTATTTAAAGCTTCAGCTTCATGACTGATTTTCAGAATTGAGGTTGCCACTGTAGTAATAGAGTGCATGTGAAGGAAAGGAGGAAACTCGTCTGGTACTGGCATGCACACCCACGCCAAACGTGGCTGAGACCAGAGCAGCACTCAAAAAGATAGAAGAGAGGGCGAGTTTTCAGTTTTCTTTGAATTGTTCAAGAAATAAATCAATAAATCAGGGAGTTAGAGAACAAATGTAGGATGAAATAACATCTGAAGGAGCTTGCTCACAGTAAAAACTGGTCTTGCTCTCTCTTTTTCAAAAGCACTCATGGATGGCTCCAGACCTACATATTAGTTTGCTAAAGGGATTGGAGGTGGGGTGTGGAAAGTAACTGTACAAGAACATTTGAGACCAAAAGGAAGTAATGATGAGAGCGGGGCGATTTCACAAGCTGTCAATCAGTTCGGGCTGTGATAAGCCTTGATTTGCTGCTAGCTGCTCCATTTTAACCAACATGGAAGACAAGTACAGGACCTGAAGAAGCGGGGCTGACAGGCTGTGTTATAACAGAAGGAGAGATGACAAAGAGTGCTCTCATTTCAATAAGAGAAGATTTGAAAGTAAAAGGTTGGTAATGACATTGATAACCAGTCTTTACCAGCCATGTAATGATCAGCCAGAGGATGAAGAGAGGAAGGCAGGATGGGGGAGCCTGGCCCAAGTTATGGGTACTTAGGAATCTCTTAATAACCTTTATTATTTGTTCAAAATCATCCTGGCAATACAATTCAGTAACCTTTGTGCTATAAATCCATTTACTCTGCCAAAAAATATGAAAGCTGAATAGAATGTGATATTATATAGAATTCCTCATGCCAATGCTATACCCAAAGTGCTCTGCTGAATAACAGGGTGGATTCTGGGCAGGAGGGTCAGGAGGGGCCAGCAGGTGGACCTCAGGTGTGCTCATGGAGCCCTGCCTGGGACCTTGGAACCTGCTTAGCACCAGTAGGAGATGAAAGCTCAGAACTGCCCTCCACACTTCAGTGAAAATGATCATGAGATGCTTAGGTCCACATCAAAATTAATAGAGGAGGCCAAAAGTGTTTCCTTTTATTTTCCGGTGGAAATCAGTCTATTGCCTTCATGATGGGCATCAGTGAAACTGTTTGAATTCATCCAAACATGTTTGTGGCAAAATAGGGTATCAAACTCCTCCCGGGTGACACTGTGGCCAAGCTATGCCTCCTTCAAGGCCTACCTCTCAATTGAAGGCAGTACCAAGCAGGTTGGCCCACTCTTGTGAAAAGGATGGGAGAGCCCTTTCCAGGGGGAACCTGCATAGAGGTGAGATGGAGTCAGTACTGGGGTGCAGAGGTCAAATCATTGCTACCCAGAATTGAACCCAGCCCTCCCGATTTTACCTTGGTCCCTGATCCCTTTGTCCTTCAACTTCCTTATTCCAATTAAAGTGCTAACACGTGTTTTCTTAAGGCAGAGAGTGAACCCAGAAGTCTGCAAAATATGTTATATAAACCTCACTATGCCCTATAAATGGGGGGGAGGCATACATAAGCAGATGTTTAAACAAAAGTCATGGCAGATTGCCCATGGAGGCACACACAAACCTTTTACCAATGAGGTTGTCAGGATTTAAATTTGAGAGCATTGCATCCCAGAACTGTCAATGTTCCCCCAGTTGCCAAGGGAAGACTGAACTGACGTGTCTTTAGAAGTAGGGCTATGTGTTTATTTCAGAGTGCAATATGTTCAAAATTGCTTCAGACTTGATGGCAACTAGCTAGATGGTCACAAAATTCAGCTGTCCTTCAGAGTTACACGCACTCAGGCCATGCACTTTGTGGAATTATTCTTTTACAAAGCTGACCCACAACTCTGCCTGCCTGACTGAGTCCTAATATGCTACTGCTCTTGGAATAGTCCAGTTGAAAAGAGATTTGAACCTAAAATGGAACCTCAGCAGTGAGAATGGACAGTCCCAAATAGTTAAGAGAACCAACAAGAACCCAGGGTCTGGTTGGAGTGGGGATAAGGAAGGAATCTAGATTTCTGGCGAGCTGACTGTGCCCAGCATGTCATTCTCCAAGGGGACCATTGGAGGCCATTACATTTTTTACACACCCATGGTCACAGTGGGAGTTCTCGTGCCAGCTCCATCTGTACCAGAGTCCTCTGGACCCTTGAGAGAAATATGTGTTCCCAGCCCCTTTTCAGATCAGTTCTTCTCTGGAGTTGGAGCCCCAGACTCTGCCTTCTCTTTCTTTACAAAGACTCCATTGATTCTTAATGACAACAATGTTCAAGGTATTGGACCTTGAACACAGAGCCTTGCGAATAGAACCACACAAATGTCTGTTTTGGTTTTCATAGAAGGTACCAGGAAACTGTTTCCCTCAGGGGAAGGTGGTTCAGGGACTCAGAATGGAACTTCCCACAGGGATTCTATCTGTGCTCTTTGGCATTTTACCAGAACTTTCAGCAGTTTCAGTTTCCTGGGTTTCGAGAAGCCTAAGTACCCATTAGAAATGAAATTCTTTGCCTTTTCACACATTAGATTATTTTTTTAAAAAATGAAAAAAAAATGTGCTTACAGATATAAACCAATGTTTTACCTGGTGCCAGTAGGTACATTATGAGCAGGTGAGAATTAAATGAGGTCCGAGATTGCATGTTCTAGCTTAGCAAGAGGCCTCTGGTTCTGTCTGCCTGACTATGAACTTGGACCCTACCACTTCCTGTGTGGCTTTGGTTCAAGTTATAAAACCTCTGTGTTCCTCAGTTTCCTCATCTGCAAACAGGGATAATAATGGAATAAATGTTAACATGGAGAAAACACTTAGGATGGAACTTAGGTTGCTATAAGCATTCAGGAAAGAGCCACTATGCTCAGCTCGCTTTGAATCTTTGCAATTCTAAATGCAACATTTGAAAAGCTTGTTACCGAACCCATCAAGTACAGTGGCACTCTTCCCAGCACTTACTGTCTGCTTCTGAATTTCATAGTAAGACATTTGCAGTGCCAGGATTTTCCTGTGTCATAATGAAAGCATGATATGGAAACCCTTCCTCCCACCCCTGCACCCACGAGATAGAAATATTTAAGGCTCCTTCCCCATACTCCTTGCCCTTGGTGAGAAGGAATTCTAAAGATCCGATGATCATAGGTAGTTTACATCAAAATCCTCAGGCTTTGGAAATTAATGGGAGGGGGACGGGGACAGTGATACATGATTTATTTATACTAATTTAAAAACTAATGGAAAGGGTAAAATGTGGATGATATAAGTATGTTCCCCAAAATTGTATTATTATAAGGATGCAAATACACACACACACACACACACACACACACACACACACACATATATACACATTACATAATCTAAAAGATCAGAAAAACAGCTCATGAACAGCACATTTTACCTCTAGAATGTCCTGTCTGCTTGGGCAGGAGCTGGAAGTGCTTCTCCTAAGGGGCAGGGGAACAGCCTTTAGAATTCAGGACCTATACTCTCTAACCTGTTAGCACCTTAAGTCTGCACTTGGAATTCAACCATCATCCCTGGTGTGACAAGCAATGAAATCCACAGTGTTTGGATGGTGAATTTGCAGGACCAATGTTACCATAGAAGGGGGTGAGGTTTAAGTATCCTGTGGTATTATGATCATTTGTTTCTTTGGTTCCCATTCTCTTTCAGTGAAAGCTCTTCTGTGGTTAAGAAGCCCGTAGAAGGATCACATGTGGGTATCCCTTGAATGGATTTCATGACTGCTTTTCGCAGTCACTTAGGACAGCTCTCAATTTCCAAGGATTTCCCTCTTTGCATTAGTTCTCATGCTTGTCCTTTCTAATCTTCCCCAGCATCCACTTTTGAAACCTGTCACCCCCTCATAAAGAAAATTATTGAGCAGGACCCTTTTCAGGGTCCACCATCCAAGAGGATGAAACTCTCTTAAGGGCTTGAATTTTCCAGATAACATCTTCTGTGTCAAATCCCAAACTCAGCACACAGGCAGTTTGTTAGTAGCTGACTTCTTGTGTTTGTGATCATTGTGGAAAAAAAAAGAAAAAGAAAAAGAAAGGAGGAATCAAATGGAGGTGGCCGAAATTGCATCTGTTTCAAACTGTTCTAGCACTGTCTTCTGAGCACACGGTCATTATCATTCCTCCTTCATTCTCTTGGCAAACATTTTCTTGGTGTTAACAAGGGCCAAAGCATCTGCTGCTGCAAGCTCTTCTCACTCCAGTTCTTTACAAAGAGCAAGGGCCCTCTCCTCTTAACACAATGGGTAATAGGACTGATGAAAGTGGGATTATTTTTCAGTAATCAATTCTATAATGCAGGTCATCAACTGATCATTATATTTTATGATTGTGTAAACTCTGCTGAAATCAAAGCTATGTAATAACATTGCAGAGGGCTCTGCTAATCCTGGCTGACCACATTCATGCCTGGACCAAGGATGAAGGCCCAACAACTAGAAACCTAACACTGCAGGAATTCCAAACACAGACTAAAAGCATCTCTATCCACATGGCCCAGGTGGCTCAAACGCCAGGGAGCACGTTAGTTTACGCTGATTTTTTTTTTTTTTTTTTTTAAGTTTTGCAGTATGAGTAGAAATACCAAAGAAAAAAGCCCTGAGACCAGCACAGCCACTAAATACTCCATGTGACATGCTAGAGAAGAGTATGGTTTTGCCAGATGTCCACTTCTGTCGATGGGTCCGAGCACCTCTCAGCCCCAGGGGTTTTACTTCTCATTTAATTCCTCCCAATCCAACCCCAAATTTGATCACAGTCAATTATCATCAAAAAAAGGAAATTCATAAAGGCTACAATGGAAGTTAAAAATGTGTCTCTGTTTGGCTGCTAAGTAGCACACCCAGTGTTTTATGAAAAGTAAGAGGAACAAGATTTTGCCCTTTGGAAGTGTCTCTGTAGCTGGAAAATCCAATGCTGATTTCTAAACTGGACATACTCACTTTGGCTCAGAAATTCCTATGGTTTTCTCACTTTTACTGAAAATCTTATTTCTTTACCTTCCAAACTCACTTTCAAAACAAACTATCTGCCTGGCTGTGTCCCTTAGTTATTTTCTCCCCTCAGAGACTCCAGCATCCTCTCTTTTTCCTCCTCCTAAAAGGACCTCATTAGATGAGATACAGCTGTGGTTCTTAAACTCAACCTCAAGAAAGGTAGGTGCATCATGGTTGGCTCTGTGTTGCAAAGATTTGTCACTGAAGAACTGATGATTACAAATATTTATTTTAGTAAGTTACTGTCTCAGGTTTTCCCTGGCAATAATGCAGCTCCAGTCTCTGAATTCCCTCATTCTGTCTTGAGTGGGAGGAGAGGCTGAGTTATAGCAAGGCGTACAAAAGTTTGCATAATCCCAGTTTCTGCCGCTCTGGGGCACGTGTGGCTTATATGAAAGTCATCCATCATGGGTGCTCTTATGGGGAAAAGGTGGGCTGGCACAGGGACAGAGGAGAACTGGACATCACCTCCACCGCTGGTTTGTGTTCGTCAACCCTCATGCTTGGTACTTGGGATTATAACAATCACACCCGACTTTGACAGTGTCCCCCTCGGGTCCTTAATGTGAAACCCTGCACTCTAGTGTATTTTAAAACACATACATTAAAATGTTCCTAGATTACTCTGTTGATGACAGAAGCAGAGAAAATTTCTTTGCTGAACATCTTGGAAGCACTCCTTAACTGAATAACTATACTTAGCCTGCCCTTAGTAAACCCAGTTGGTATTTAATTTTGAGTTGAGACAGCTCTCAATTTTCTTTTTTTTTTTCCCCTTGAGAGTTCTTTTTCTAATTTGTTCTCTTTAGATATATATGACAGTAGACTGTATTTTGACATATTATACATACCAAGGAGTATAACTTATTATAATTTAGATCCCATTCTTGTGGTTGTTCATGAGGTGGAGTTTCAATTTTCTATGCACCAATTAGTCATGCTGACCTCACTGGTAAGTCAAGGCAATTAAATTCTAGTCCAAGATTTATTGAGCATGTACTAGGTTTCAAGAAAACAGAGACAAAACAATATAATTTTATTCTTGGTGAATAAGATAAGTAAGCTCAACCCTAAAAATGCTTATAGTCTTTTGATATTGGACCCAAGCTAACCTTTACTCAGGCTGCCATTTCCCCCTGCCTTCTTTCCTCTGTATTCAGACTTCAATCTAACTTCAACCATCATCAGTCTCTGGCTCCTAATGAGTCCACTTTCTCCTCTTGTGCCTCTTCCAACCTCTTTCCCTTATCTAACCCTCTTGTATGTTTGTGGATTTTCTCTTAAACAAATCCAACATGTATTCATGCTGTACCTACTATGTATGAAGCCCTATGCGGAGCTCCAAGGGAGGCCAGTTGACTCCTGAGACCTGGGGCCTGCCTTCCAGATGCCCAGGCTCCAGTGTAGTGTGGGAATAGCAGGCAGGGTAAAATACAGGTGACAATGACCACATGGGTGAGAGCAGAGTGTAAGCTTTCTTTGTCATTAAGGGGGAGGGTGGTGCAGAGATGGGAGGATTCAAAATTATTTATGTCCCTCCCCCTACTGTGAGTATAGTCTCCTCATTCCTACTAAAAGGTTTGCCAGCAATTCTGCCTTCCAGTACCAAGCTCTTTCTCCAAACAGGATTGTGTTATCAAATGTAGGAGCATATTTTCCATCCTTTCATAGAATAAAGGTGGTCATCAGGACCCAGGGCTGCTGTCTAACCAGCTTAGACACCAATTCCAGCTCCCTTTTTCACTCAATGAAAAATACTAGCATAGTAAGATGGCAAAATCAAGGAAACCTCCTGTAAAGACAATAATCTTTATTATTGCTTTCCATGTAAATAAAACATAGTTTTTTTCACATTTGGGTTTGATTAGGGTTAATATTCATTATTGCATGCCTCAATGTGATTAACGATATACCTGAGACAATTCCTATGAGTTTTCCAAGCAAAACTGAATCCTTCTGGGTCCCACAAATGAGCCTATTCAGAAATAAAAAGAAGTAAATGATTTTAAAGGTAGGTATTTTCATGGTAGTTCCTTTGAAGAGTTGGGAAAAAATATAGATTTGTTTCTCTTTCCTTAAGTAAATATGGTTTCTATGTGAGATTTTAAATTGGAAATTTTTGTAAAAGAAAAATAATAACACATACAAATAAGACTCATGAGGTCATTGAAAAATGAGGGGTCTTGAAGTACTGGTACATTAGCTACTTGGGTCCTGTTTTAATCTGAGTCTCCTAAGGATGCTGCCCTCGGTTTCTAGTGTGGGCCCAGAGCATGCATGAGCCCCTGGGCTAAGTGCTGCCTGGGTCCTGGAATAGACTGATCCTAGGCTCTCATACAAACACATTTTACCAAGGAAGAGAGATTTTGAAAAGGGATATTTGAGATTAACAAAGCAAAAACTTCAGCTTTCTCTTCTTCCTTTATCAGTTCTGTAGTTAAAAAGGAGGGCTTCTTTTTCCTATTTAAAAATTGTTCTTTTAAGATGTGGCATACGTACACAATGAAATATTATTTGGTCAGAAAGAAGAATGAAATCGTGTCATCTTTAGGAAAATGGATAGAACTGGCCATTAAGTTAAGCAAAATTAGCCAGGCACAGAAAAACAAGGGTTGTATGTTTTCTCTTGTATGTAGAAACTTTTTTAAAAAATTTAAATAACGTGAAAGTGGAAGAGGAACTAAAAGTGCTGGTGACAGGTTGAAGGAGGGAATGAGAGAGAAAGCAGTAGAGAGTAGATACAATTGAAATGTGATATATTCTTGTATGGAAATGTCAGTCACATCCATGAATCTGTACAATTAATGAGTTAATATTTATAATACAAATTTTAGAATTTTCTGAAACTTAAAAATTCCTTTAAGTTTAAATTCCTTTATGATATGTGTATGAACATACACATATGATAATAAACACAAGAACCTGGACATTGTTCTGTCAGAAGTCTGTAAAAAAAAAAGAAGTTACAAGCATTGCACACACGTACCCCAAGAAAGAAAAAATTCTTCTAACACTCTTTGAACCTTAAACAGTGTTTTTATAGGCCAACTCATTGTTTTTCTTCTCTCTGAAAAAATTAAAAATGATAACTGCTATAATGAGTTCTACAGAGAAGGACAATTTCCATCATTTCGTTTCTTGACAAAGCCCAGCTCTCTCACTTGGTTTTTGCCACATGGAATCAACTCCCAGTCACACAGTCTTCCCTCAGAGGAAACCATCTGGGACCACAAAACTATCCCGAGGTCGCCCTCTCTATCCATTGGAGGGGTAAGGAGTGGGAGATGAGATAGCAACTGTCCCCTGCGTGCGTGCCGCCTGCTGCAGAGTTGCTCAGGGTGACTTCTGCCCCGTCACCAGTTGGTCTGGATTGTCTCTTCAAAAATTAAAAAAAAAAAAAAAAAAAAAAAAAAAGCCTGCCTTTTGTAATGTTGGGTTTTAAAAAGAGAAAAATGTCTCTAGGGAGAGAACAGGACCCTAAAATCCAAGGCCTGGAATTCCTCCTTTCGCTCTTCCCATTTTAAACAGGAAACATTCATGCTAAGAGAGTCCAGAGGGAGTTTCGGCTATATGTTCATTTCAAGGCAGATAATTTTGTGTGTTGCAAATGTCAGTGATTTATCCTACGGGCTTAAAATAAGTGCAGAAAATCCACATGTTTCACTTCACACAGAGCAAGACCTTCAGTAGATTTTGAGAGAAAGCACAGGTTACGGATTTTTTTTTTTAAGTGTCTCCAAAATCTCCAACACAGGCCAAAAAGAAATCAAAATGAGCAGAGTGGTTGGGGGCAGGGAGGACTTTAAAAATTTTTACAATAAAAGATATAGTGAGTGCTGGAATATTTCTAAATCAAAGCTGAAATTCTCAAGCAAAGGAAAGGTGAAGCCTAGCTCCTTTATTTCCCAGGACTGGAGTGACAGATGATGCATCTGTGGTCTATTTGTCATGGGCAATTTAAAATAGAGCAAAGCAAACTGCACTGAATAATAGCAGCTGATGCTGTAATAACTTGTACATAAACAATTTAATTTTTTTATCTGAAAACTCTCACTAACTAAATTATCCCAAGCTCAAGGATCTATCTTTCATTATTATACATCGCCAAATTAAGACACAAAAAAAGTAGAAGGAAAATTCTATTGTCCAGCCTCACGAGCATGTCCATGGGCTGCTTTCCACATGTGCCCATGCCCGGAGCTTGTCAAATCTTCATTGATTTGAGGAAGGACCGAGCTGTTTTAGCATCCAGCTCTGCAGATTACAGGGTGATTTTGACCCTCGTTGACAGTGCCTGATTAACCACAGGCACGGTGTGCTCACAGCCCTGTCATTTCTTTCAAGTGTGTACTCTGACATTGGAGAGCTTTTCATTAATTAGCATTGTTGCTGTTTTTCTTTTTCAAAAAAAATCATAAAAGGGGAGTAGTAAAAGTGGAAGGTGAATGGTCATGAATATGGGCACAGTTTATGGGACTTTAAGAGCTGCAAACAGAAGTCATGCATTTAACCCCAGGCTAGACAAGATGCTGTCATCTGCACATTGTCTAGAGACATGCAGCTTCTGTTGTGGAAAGCGGATCAGAAGCTGCTTGTTGTCTTCAACAGAGATCCAGACAGGGCGGCTTCCTGTTAGTGTTTATTCTTGCCCTGGACCCCTCTGTGTGCCTGCCCATTACACAGGGCAGCTTACAGCTGGTTTGAGTTTTTCCACTCTCCTATGGGCCTGGTGGAACTTCTTGACTTCGTGGTGGAATTAATTACCTTTTATCAGAGTTCTGGGTGGGCAAGTCTCAGCCCTGGGTTGGGACTTTTCCTAGGGACTGCAGAGGGGAGGGCATGCTAATCCACACAGGGCTATGACAGCAGCCACCAGAGTTAGGCCAAGACCACAGTTCATTAAAAGAGCACCTCCTAGATCCAGAAGGAAAGCAAGTACAGCTCATGGGAAGTTTGTGACTCCAAGTAACCTGTATGTTTCTGCTGCCATTTCTGAGATAGGTTTTTTAAATTATTATTATTATTATTATTATTATTATTATTATCATTATTATTAGATATGCATGATAGTAGAGTGTATTTGGACATAGTATACTTACATGGAGTATAACTTCACATTCTTGTGGTTGAACATGATGTGGAGTTACACTGGTCATACATTCACATATGAACATAGGAAAGTGATGTCCAGTTCATTCTACTCTTTCCTATCCTCATCCCCCTCCCTTCCCTTCATTCCCCTTTGTCTAATCCAGTGAACTTCTATTCTTCCCTCCCCTGCCCCTTATTGTGTGTTAGCATCTGCAGATCAGGGAGGAAATTTGGCCTTTGGTTTTTCAGGACTGGCTTATTTCACTTAGCATGATAGTGAGACAGGCCTTCTGCTGATGCAAAAAGCAGAGGATCTAATGGTCCAGGCTTAAGAGAGCCAAGTTCATTGCCTCATTTAGGACACTAGTTCAGTTACTGCAATAAAGGCCAAGGTATTTCTCTCACAAGTATCTTTTCCAGTGTAAAGGGTCCTGGCTGACAAGGCGGCTCTGCTGTGTTGAGGACCCAGGCTTCTGCCTGCTTGTTTCTCTGTCTTCCTCAGCAACTGGTTATCACCTTGAGGTCTAAGATGACTGCTCCAACAGCCAAGAAGAAAAGAGGGGAAGAAATTTCCCACTCTTGTTTTTAAGTGAGATGCCACTTCTGCTCACATCCCGTTGGCCAGGCTGAGTCCCTGGCTACAGCAAAATGCACAGGAGGCTGCAGAATGTGGTGCTCAGTTGGGCAGCCAGCCGGGCAGCCAGCCGGGTAGCCGCTAATGTGTGTCTCTTCTTCTCCTTCCAGGGGAGGTCCAGCAGACCCTGCGGATTATCTGACAGCAGCACCCCGAGGGCTCTACAAGGAAAGAGAGCTTCCCTACTACCCAGGGCCTCATCCTGGGCATCCTCCCAAAGGGGGCTATTCGCGCCCTGCAGATCTGAGGGTGGCAGATCTCCGCTACCCTCATTATTACGCACCCCCTCCTGCCCCCCAGCACAAAGGACCCTTTCGGCAAGATGTTCCTCCATCCCCTCCACAGCACCAAAGAGTGCCAGCCTATCAGGAAATGGGCAGAGCAGGGCCCAGAGGGGGAAGCCCCGACCAGTACCCCTACCGAACCCAGGATCCCAGGCAGAAGAACCCCATGACTGCAGCCGTATAGCCGAGTGCCCTTCCTAGACCTGGGGCCTTCTTCCTGTTTGAATCCTCCTTGGTACAGATTAGCGTTTTCTCATCAAGTTTGTAACACTTGACAGCTAATCGGAGGGGAAAGGAATTTCAGGGTGGGGGTGGATTCAGAAGGAAGAGGAGGGATGGGGTCATGAAAACAATACTTCCTAATACTTGAAAGGCTTTCAGAATTGGTCAGTTCAGAGAAAGTAGCAACTGAATAAGCAACTAGTGATGGAGACTTGACAACATGGTGGCCCTCTGGCTAGATAGCACAGCCAATGTGCAACCCCCTACCCAATAGAATTGGCAGTACAGAGGTCATCTCTGCCAGGCAGCATTACCCACGCAGAGGTTGGGCCTCAGACTCCTTATTGGAACTGTGATGCCTGAAGAGTGGCCCCGTAGAAGCTACAGACATGGGCATCTGACTAAGAACAGTATTTTCATCAAGAAAAAAAAAATCAGCAAACGTGCATAGTGACCTTGAAATTTTTTATACCCAGAGAAAGACTACATTTCTTAATAATCTTTCTCAGGTTCCTGATATCACTCACTTAATGTAAACATTTCACATGCTTGCTTGCTGTTGACATAAAAGTCGATAAAATGTGAATACAGTATTAGTGTCCTGGGAGAATGTGCAAAGCTAGTCAGAGCTCCTAAAGGAATATATTCCAAGGACCAGTGATCAGGTGATGAGCACTGACACTCCCAGGGTCCCCACCTTCCTGCCTTCACATTGCAGGCACAGTATCTTGGAGATAGCTGGGTTTAGAATCATCCCCAAATCTCCTGGCTATAAATACCTTAACTGGGGCCTCTCCTTAAAACTCTCACTGGAGGGCTAGAGCCCACTGGTCAGGTCACATGGGAAATAATGCCCTAGGGGTGCCAATTCCAGAGTCAGTGCCAAACAGTAGCCATCTGCCCTCGAGGACAGGGAGGACTGACCATGATCTTTAGAAATGGACAACCAGCAGGTAGTCAATGGATGTGAATGATTGCATGTGTGTCTGTGTGTGTTCAAACACCTGTGATTACTAGAATCGAGAATGGAAGATAAATACGTTTTCTGGAAAGTTCGATGAATAAGACACAGGAGGAGGAGAGATATAAGATTACATCAATCTGCATCTTCCCTATTTCATTAACAAAAGTCAGGGCATGGATAAGTCTTCCACTCAGACAGGAAGGTTTTTTGACTTTGAAAAGCTGAAACCCCACCCTCTAAGATCCTCAAGCAGAACAAACCCATCCCAATTTCTTTTGAGTTTCGCAGCTATTTTATATTTCTGGTTTCTACAAAAACAGAGCATCTAAAACTTCCAACATGACCCAAAGGAGAATCCAAGCAAGAAGATTGAGAAACAGTGAAACTGGGAAGTAGCCATTTGAGTGGCACAGTGACATTAAATATTTTAAGCCTTT
The DNA here is from genome assembly GCA_020662805.1 of Glaucomys volans. Lineage (NCBI taxonomy): Eukaryota > Metazoa > Chordata > Mammalia > Rodentia > Sciuridae > Glaucomys > Glaucomys volans. Next base: position 176,364 of record JAJEJO010001665.1, read on the forward strand.
TGACATTCCTTCTTTATTCCTTCCCCAAAAGTCTTGAGTTCTCTTTAGACATATTTTGGCTGAGAGTAGGAGACCTCCAACTGAGAGGATTTAATAAATTATAGTATTTTTGAATACATAGAGTATCCATCTATCCCAGTTTAGTCTTTTTTTTTTTAATTTAAAATAGAATTTTGTTACCAAGAATGAGACAACTGCTGGTTTGAGACCTAAGGAGTGTTGTTTACTGAACTTCGAGAGCTAGCATTTTCCAAACCACAATTACCATGGCCCTCCAAAGAACAGACTGTCAAGTTGCTTTTTGTCCCCTGTCATTTGTCTCGAGGCAGGTACCCTTAAATTGCCTTCAATTTGTTCAAGAGGTTGGGACTGTCTGGCCCTGCTCACCCGAAGGTGGGGGTAAGTGCAGGTGCTGAATGTTACCTTTCTTTCCCTGAAGTCAACTTTAAACATGAGAACAATAAGATGAGGGAAATGTCTCTTAAAGCATTATAAATCAGCTCTTTGGGATGTTCCATATTTTAATCAAACATATGTAGACTCCTGGACCTAGCCACCCCAAAGCCTTCTCTTGATTAAGCCCAGGCCACCTGCAGGGTAACCAGTGGTGCAAGGTGACACTCTGGGTCTTGGAGAAGTGGCCCCTGCAGTCAGAGTGCCGTGTTTTTACCCCAGTGTTGCCACCTTGGGCACACAATTCCTCCTGCACACAGGAGCTCCAAAGTAAGGCAAACTGTCTTGTACACAGTCAATAAAATAGCTGATAATCCTGAGGGGCAGCCAGTGATGCGAAGGTACTATTAAAGTGAACAAAAAATCATAGATTATCACAGTTATCTTTTCTTGCTTGATGTATAACATACGCTCCATTTGATCCTGCCCTAAAGAAACTAACATTATATTTGTGACAGAGGCTCCATCAAGCCAAGCAACAATTAAGAACCACTCAAATATAAGCTTCGTAAACACCTGTCTACTGCCCCTCCAGCCGCCACCTCCCAGAGGTTACAGGACTCTTCCCCATGTTCAGGAGAACAAGTTGTTTAGAGTACTTAGAAGTCCAGGCTACAATCAGCAGGTGGCCAGGAGCAGCAAATAACTCCCAGTGCATTTATGACCTTGGGAAAACGCAATCAGGTGTCCCCTTGTGGCACAGAACTTTAATAGCCCCTGTGGGATAGAGTGGCATTCCCACCGACACGCCCATCAGCATGTACCCACGTGGCTGTGGATCTGACTGCTCGGTTGTTGAGGTCTCAAACTGATGTTTGGCTTTAAATCATGAGATAATTTAAGGAACCTTATTTTTCTCCCTTTTTTTGCCAGACTAGAAAGATGAAAGAGTGAAGACCAATGAAAACCTTTAGATGTAGGAGAATTTGGTCTTCCACAAGAGAAACAAGATATTTTGTTAATCCATCATGCCAGTGGCCTGTGGCACTGTCCCTCTTACTTTAAATTGTTTCCTTACAATATCAAATTAGTGGATGAGAGGCAAGCTCAAAAACAGGAACGTTTTCTTAAATCATGATTTAATACCAAACAAAAATTGGAAAATGTTATTCTGAGGCTTGTTATTCTTGGGTCCGTATGTGTTGATGGCACAGAGCAGGGTCTTATCATCAAGAGCACCGTAGAGATCCAGAGGCCTCCTGTCACCGCTGAAGAAGCCCCATGCATACTTTCTGTTAAAGGAGATTTGAAACTTCACTCTATTTTTGCTACCAAATATATAAAATTAAAACATGACCCATTATCTCTTCTAAAGAGTCACTCAAATCTTTACTCGAACCTATCTTCTGAAGGAAATCCACCTGATAAATTCAGAAGGACAAGGAAGCTCTTTTCTTTTTTCCCCAGATATGCACAGAGATCAAGCCTAGAAAGAGTGCTTATTTCCCCTAACCTGTGACCACAGCATTCATTTTCTTTGGAGGAACATCATAGTGTTTCAGGAGAGTAGAGAGATCTGGAGAGTTTTGTATTTAAAGAAATTCGAGTCTGCAACGTTCTTGTTGGTCTTAAACTCTGAGACCCACGATGAATGCCCTTCAAACTGGTTAAATTGAGTAGACACCTGACTGCTCACTGAGTCCAGGAGCAACAGAAAGTCTGGATTTCATGCAATTAGGCAGGAAAAAGCTGGATTCAGAAACAGCCACAGTAGTATTTCTCTGCACTCTCAGTTCATGCTGACTTAAGGAGAAACAGTGCCACAATGAGAGGAGAAAGGGGAGTCTCCGTAAGATATCCCTACAAAGTCACCTTTCTGATAAAAAGGAGAAAAAAGTTAGATACCTAAAATAAGCCTAGAATCTCACATGCAGCTTCGACTTCTAAGTGAAGTTCTTTCCCCTTCATGTCCTTAAATAGTAATGGAATTACACACAATCTGACTTTTAAAGGTGGGCTTGACTACTGAGCTCAGAATAGGAAGTGAACCAACCCTCAAAGACTCTTCTAGCCTGTCTCCTACTCGGCTCTTCAGAAAATGTTCTGTTCCATCTGCAGCGCTGTTTACTACCAGGACATAAAACAAAACCTGTTGTTTATACCATCACTTTTTCTAGTGTTTCCTGTGCTCTATGATACCAAGTCTGTTCATACATTTAAATTACGTGAAATCATATTTTGGCATATGGGGGTGGAGAGTGAATTCTTGACAAACTTTTTAAGATTATCTCATTTGTACCACAGAAAAACATTTTGGATGTTGTTATATACAAGTATATAAATTTTTCTTGTTTTATTTTGCATTAAAAATAAAGCTTTATTCAGTCAGTAAAACATTGGAGTCTTGATTTTTCACCCACCAATGGTTTGTTTGGGAGTCACATGAATGAACAGCTGGGCCTGGGCCTGCTCACTCTTGCACACATTAAGTAATTCCCATAGAAATGTTTAAAAATAGCAGCCAGGCAAAGATCATGAGCACCTGCCACAAACTGAGCTCCCCAAGAAGCTTGGAGATTCTCAAGAAGTTTATTGAGTAGTGCACTTGGGTTCAATGCCTAAAACAAGGAAGGAGGCTGGATTGAATAGAAAGAGAAACCAAGCAGCAATGCACCCACAAAGTGGCCTCTGCACCCCACAGGGAACTATGGAGAACAATGATCTTTCAGAGTTGTCCCAAGTTGGGAGGAAGGAACTGGATCTTAATGCCATTGGGTTAACCAGTGGTTGGGGGTTAACCCTGAAAAGAGGAAAGACTCAGGGTCAAGCAGTTGTCTTCAGTTGAGGTGATCCCACAGATAGCTGGGGGCCATCTTTGGAAATCTTGATAAAACACTTATCTTATAGAGAGATAACCCATTTATCTCTCTAGCATCATTTTGAAAAGGAACTGGTACACATCTTATGGGGTTGTTTTGAATATATAAAAGGCCCAATTGGCCTTGGGAATATATAAAATTCCCAATTCCACATTCCAATTATATCATGTTGGTACCTTGAAATGGGTCATATCAGGAGTTTTTAAAATATAGCAATTGATATATGCTACATGTCAGAGAGTCAGTGTTAAACATTTATCAGGACACCAGAGTAATAGCCAAGGAAAATGAACTCCTGCCCCCATCCATACACACATGCATGTATGCACATATACACTCCTTAAAACTTTTCTATGCCTGCTTACTACTTACTACTTTAATCAAAACCCCCAAGTTCTTCAATATCAGTCCTTCAAAAAAATTTTCCTCCTCCTTATCTCTTATTGCTCCTCTTGTGCTCCTCATTTTATATCTTGTGCTACTGTTATTTCAAATTACTTTTACTTGACCTGGACACCCATTTCTACAGCTCTGTACCATGGCGGTATACAATAAGCATATCTACCACTGCTCAAAATGCCCTCTTTGCCCAACCTGCTTTGTCCTATGAATCCTCATGTCCAGATGAAGCAGCTCTTTCTCCAAGAAGACTTGAATCAGAAATTGAAGACTGGTTCCCTCCCATGTAATCCCACTGGTAGCAAGACTCACTGCTGGCCAGAGACACTAATACTTTGAGACAACATTTTCCAAATTTCTTCATAACCTGGGTTCCACAGCAGATTCAACTTCCACCAAGCAGACCCAAAATGCCACAAGACAGAACTGAGGATTAGGCATGCTTCTGCTGACAAACATGGTCATAGACCTGCCATGGGGAGGCTCAGACCCAGGAAACAGATTCAGGATCCTGGCAGGTGGAAGAAGATGCATGACACAGTTGGGATAGTAGACATGCTTAATTCAGAGGTGGCAGCAGCCCCCTGGCCTCCAGCCCCTACTTCATTTAGCCCCCAGTCCATTCCATTTGGCCCCAACCAATTCCATTTGGCCCCTTGAGCCATTTCCATAGGCCTTTTATTTATATACAGGCCAAAGAAGGTACATTGCCAACAGGTTACATAAGTAGGCACATGCTCACAAGCAAACATTTATGATCTTGAGCACATACACTGAATCAGGGTGTTCATGACCTTGGCTGCATAGTAAAACCATAGCCTGCCCAAAGCCTTGGTAAGGGAGCCTAACTGTAGCCGTTTTGGGTCTGCCCAACAAGAACCATTTCGCTTTGTGCAGGGATGCCCAGAGACTATGTGGTGGCTATCCATGGTTGTTAGTGTAGATTCCAGTTGAGGACGTATGATTCTGCTGCTGGGAGTTGGAGTGCTGTCTTTTTGAGCCTCTGAATTTCTGATCATCACAAGGGTAGCAACCCCCTCAGTGGGCTAGTTCTCTGATACTCTTCTGTGACTTATTCCTGGAAGCACTGCCTAAAACCTGTGTGTCCGGGCCCTTCTGACAAAGCTGCCACCCAACTCCCCACATTCAATCCCCCTCTGTTTTGACGAGCTAGAAGGAGCTCGGTTATCTGCAAAAGCAAGACTACTTTCATGCCCCTCCTCCCACGGCAGCTATTGGTAATTCCACACTGTATGTTACCAAGATACTTTCTGCAGATCCTCAATAAAACTTTTATTACCCGTATTACAATGATTAGTTTCCAGGTCTGTGTGGCCTTCTAAGGTATATGGCATTTGTAACACACTGCCTGACTCAGACGCTATGCTTAGGAAATATTTGTTGAATTCATTTGAATGAAGAAATGAGGTGTGAGATTTCTTTCCCCCAAACTGCTACGCTGCTAATGTTCCACCTCGAAACCCAAATCGTAAATCTCAAGGTCTTCTTTTTGGAGATTGCCAGTATTACTCTTGAGGTGAAAGGTGTTAGCTCATGTGGGCAGACCAGATTCTCATTTAAAACACAAAAAAGTCGTCCAGAAGATTGTCAATGCAAGAGGTAATGAGTTTTTTAGGGAGTAAAGAGAGACTTGAGTGAGGAGAAAATGTATTACTTACAACCTACTAAGATGGAAATACTTTTAGTCACAGATGATTACTATTATTATTGTATAATTCCTCGGATTTTAGGCAAGGGCTTTGCAATCACTTACTTTACTTGTTCTTTTCAGCAATTGTAGATGCTGAGTTGGAATGACTCTCTTTCCATAAAGAAACTGAGTCTTCCATGCAATGGTACTAAAATAAAAGTTAGGTCTAGGGCTGTAGCTCAGTGGTAGAGCGCTTACCTAGCATGTGTGAGGCACTGGGTTTGATTCTCAGCACCACATAAAAATAAGTAGAATAGAGGTTCATTGACAACAAAAAAAGTGTTAAAAAAAAATTTAAAGGAGAGCTATTTAGACATATCCAAAGAAACTTTGTGTCTTAGCAATTGAAATTTCTTCTTTATTGGCCAGGTTTATTCTGACAAATTGTTTACATTACACACAAATGTTTTGTGTTCACACTTAACTTTTCTTCCTCATACAGTGGAAGAACATCAGGTTCATACTAATTTTACAGTTGAAGAAACTAAGGTTTGAAGAAGTCAGTGAGGCAACCCAAGTCTGCACCGGAAGGAGAGAGAACAGGATTTCCTTTATTAAGTAGTTTTTGAGAAGCTACTATGTTCTGGGCATTCTCTGCCCTGCTGTCTCCTGGATGGGCTGTCTGCTGTTGACACAGGTTGGAACTTAATCATTAAAAGGTCTTTTCTTGCATTATGCCTCATATTTGTGCATTCCTAATTGAGGGACTCTCAGAAGTCACTGGTCATGCTTAAAGATGCTTCAGCCATAAACATTTTAAAACCCATTTTAAAAACCTTTCAACTGAAACCTTTATTTGGCAGGTTGTTACCAGCCCTCCCCACACAAGTCCAAATACCTAAATTTGCTGTATAATAATGAATGCATGACACCAAAAAAAATTTAGTTTTAGCTAGACCCTATCAATCCTTGACTTTGGGGTTCCTCTGCCTACCCAATCTAATAAGAAATACAAAAATAAGATGACAATTATAGTCCAACAGATTCTTCATGTCAGACACTGCAAAATGCTGTAGAGGATCCCAATATGGACAAGTCTTGGATTCTACTTTCAAGGTCCTGAGAGTTGAGTGGAGATAAAAATCACATCCATTAAATTATGGCATTTTCTAGTAAATAGATGGAACTGGGACTATCTTGCTAAGTGAAATGAGCCAGTCCCAAAAAACCAAAGGCTGAATGTTCTCTCTGATATTCAGACACTAACACACAATAAGGGGGAAGTGGAGTAGAAGTTCATTGGATTAGACAAAGGGGAATGAAGGGAAGGGAGGGGATACAGGGATAGGAAAGACAGTGAAATGAATTGGACCTAACTTTTCTATGTTCGCATATGAATACATGACCACATGTACAACCACAAGAATGGGAAGTTATACTCCATGTACATATAATATGTCAAAATGCACTCTACTGTCATGTATATCTAAAAAGAACAAATAAAAAGTAAAAAATAAATAAATTTTAAAAATCACATTCATGAAGAGCCAAATCAAGGCTGAATGTGAAGAAGACTCTGCCCGGGAAGACTGACTTTGACTTTGAGTATGGACAGAATCAAGAAGGTCTGTGGAAGACTGAGCATCTGAAGTAACCTTAAAGGATTGGAAGAATGTAACCTGCAAGCAAAGAAAGGTACTGATTTTCAAGATAAAGAGAACTCAAGCATCTGATGGAGACCTCGCAAATACTTGTGATTGGTGTTGGGGGAGGGTTGCGGGTCAAGACATAGCTAATATTTTTTCAGTGTTTAGTGAACACCAAATACTGGCCTAAATATTTTACATAATCTGTCCCATTCAGCCCTCAAACTTAGAGAAAACAGAACCACACAAGAATTAAGTAACTTGTTCTTGGAAGTTCTGATCCAACAAAGGCAAGTTCCAGAGGGACTCAAGACTTAGGTACTTGAGAGAATCATTCACACAAATGGTTGTTTAAATAAAATTGACCGGAGGAGAGCACCATGCGTGTTTTAGTCAGCTTTTTCACTGCTGTGACAAAATGACCCAACCAGCACAACTGTAAAGGAGGAATTGTTTATTTGAGGGCTCAGGGTTTCAGAGATCCTAGTCTATAGAAGGCCAGTTCCATTCCTCAGGGCTCAAGGTGAGGCAGACTATCATGGCAGAAGGGTGTGGCAGAGGGATGCCACTCACATTATCAGGAAGCAGAAAGAGACTCCACTCTCTAGATACAAAATATATACCCCAAAGCCATGCCCCAATTCCCACCTCCTCCAGCCTCATCTACCACTTCAATTACCACTCAGTTAATCCCATCAAGGGGATTAAATCACTGACTGAGTTAAGACTCTCACAACCCACTCATTTATCCTCTGAACGTTCTTGCATTATCTCACACATGAGCTTTTGGGGGACACCTCACATTCAAATCATAATAATGTACAATGTACTGGAAAACCAACAAGGCAGTCCTAGGAAGAGGAGGGGACTAATGTTTATTGCATGTAAAGGAGCAATGTTAGCTGCTTTTCCTGCATTTATGTCATTGTCTCTTCAAGTGGATTGGGTAGGCATTATCCCCACTTTGCAGATGAGAAAAATCGAGGCTCCAAAAGCCTAATAACCAACTGTGCTACAGTCAAGGAGCAGCTCTGATTTCAAATCCAGCTGTGATCCACAACCTATGCTATGCTCTCCACCAATGAATGGCAGAGAATAAAAGTAAATCTCCATGTAATTTATTTTAATTCTTCAGAGCTTATATTGTGATTACTATTTTAAGTGTGTGCAACATTGAAGACAATACAGAACGTGTAAATACAGATTTTAACATTTTGGACTCAAGAAACAGGCAGCCTTGTGCTAGTTCCACTATATATTAAATTATAATCTACATAGACAGCAGTTTTGAAAGGTATCCAGGCAAATAAGTTGTACTTCTCGTTGAAGTCAGACAGGTAGATGAAACTCTGATGACTTAATTCCCCCAACTATTAAAGGTATAAGCAGACCAGCACCCAGAGCTGGAGAAAGGCTGTCAGAAAATTTATTAAGAGCTGTAAAGTGCAGGGCCATAATTTCAACAGGTTATCTTGCTTCTCTGGCTAATTGTTTTCCAAGGTTTCTCAGCTCAGAACCATTCAGCATTCTTATCACCTGGGAAATGTGCGTGCTGCTTAGGATATTTTCCAGCGTGCAGCCACCTCTTTCCTCCAGTCACGGCTGTATTTTTGCTCAAAGAACTGTCGATTAGATTTAAGAGCCACCCCAGCCCCACAATGCACAGTCTTACTGATCTTCAGAGTGCTTGTGGTGTCACCCTTTGATTTATAGGGAGTGCAGCTCAGACCCAGCCCCATGCGCTATTAAAGCAGCTCTTAGTCATATTAAACCTTCCCTGCTCTGAGGCTCCCAGGAGCTCCACCACCTCGGAGTCAAAATCCCTTCGATAAGTCACATTCTGGGTGATTGGAAACCGGGGACTTTGTTTGGTTCCCTCTTAGTCTTGCCTCCTGACCGCCCAGGTGTGAGAAGGTGGATCTGGAGGGGGTGATGGAGACCCAGGCACAGCCCTGCTGTCTCTCAAGGTGGCCTTTCAATATCTGTTTTCTGACCCTCTCTTGACCTTCTCAGTGTGACAATGTTTGGCCTGGGGCTGTTCCTCTTCACAGTGATTTTTTTTTTCCATGAAGACTAAAGGGGAAGCATCATAGAGGCGTGGCCCCACTGCTTGGGGACCCACTTTCAAAGGCACTTGCTCTCTGGACTCTGTTACACAAAATCAAGCAACAGGATGGAGGTGCCCAGCGGAGAGCACATTAGATCAGTAGGCATTTGCATATCTGCAGGCAAAATGACTGTTTCACAGATGGAGTGCACACAGCAGGCTCTGCCCCGAACATGGAGCTCTGTGCTGAGGTCTCTCTCACACAAACCAGGCCTGCGCACCTAAGGCTGCAGGAGGGGAACGAGAGCATTTGTTACACCCAGGCTTTGTTGAGGAGTGGCGAGGACCTTCCCAGATACTGGGCATCTGGACATTTCCATCTGTCCTTAGCAATGTCCCAGCTTCCTCTGGGACCTCCACAAAGACTTAAGTCCTCTCTGTCACTCAGATCCTACATAATCTCCCTGTCCCAGTGAACTCATTGGAACAGGGTGGATATACAGTCATGTTGGGCCAAGGTTGGGGTATGATAGTGGCAGAGTAGCTCCTCCCTCCCTCAGTTCTCAGCGGTGGAATGAACCATCCAAGAGTCAGGCACTGTGGGGGACGGGTTGCAGGTGGCTCTTGCATCAACAAGTTGGGTGACCCAGCCAGCTAATGACCATCTGTCAGCCTCAGCTACCTGTCTTTAAAGTGGCACTCATCATGCTGACCTTGCAGGTTGGCATGAAGACCACAGTAGCATGCAGTACATTAGTCAATAGTGTCTTTGTGTTATTCACCATCATTAACCCTGTTTCTCACAAAGAATCTGCTCTTAGGTGTTACTTAAATAGCATACAATCACCACGAGAAAGCTATTCCCTTTCCAATTTTCTGCTTATAGCAACATGATAAGTGTGGCCTTACCACCAACTGTTAAGAAAGATTTAGTCGAGTGCTGATGTGTCTTGAGCACCGTCTAAAGCTTGCTAATCTCTTCTACCAACAGAGAGCAGGCTTCAGACTTCTGCAGGCTTGAGCTGGAGTTTAGTAACATTGTTTTGCTTTTGATGTATTAATTGTATGATTATCATCCTAAGACAAAATGATCCTGGAGTTTTTTTCCCCTGGTTAATGAAATAAATTTTCATTAAAAATAAAATTATTTAGATAACTATGAAGTAAACGATGGTACATAAGGATGTAGTAATAATCATAGGCGTGCTTTAGAAGTTTGGAAATGAATGCTGAGCTATGGATTGGTGTCCCAGAGGTCTCTGAAGCTTCCAGAAGGATAGAGCAACTTCTGGGAGGTGCAAGCTGGGTGGCTGAACTCTGACTCCACGGTAAGGTAATGGGGATGAGATGAGGCCTAAATGTTCTGAGACTCAGACTGTGCTATCCCTGTAGGTTTCATCCAAGGGGCATCCTGCCTGGCCCCATTCCCTTGCTCTGGCTGGAATCCAGTCCCCCTGTGGATACTTCTTTGTTCTCACTTCCCAGCAGTGGGTAACTTCAAGGCATTGACTGATCCTCCCTGAAGAGCCAAAGACAAACCAGACTGTACCCCACCATGAAGAGTATCAAGTGGGAAGATTTCCCCTACCCCCAAAGCCTAAGAATTACACTAGCATTAAAGTCATCCAGTCCAGTATCTTTCAAACATGTTTTGACCCTATTATATATGCACTTTTGTGCATAAAAATGTTTCATAAAATAGTGCTAACTTGTATATAATTCAGTGTTACATACTCTATTACTTTAAAAAAAAAAAACCTTGCTAATTTATGGTCAAATCGCATAAAATGATTTCATGACCACATGGATTGAAACTCACAATAAGAAAAAATGTGACCTCATCCATTCTCTTCATTTTGTAGTTGAAGAAAGTAAGACCCAGAAAATGACATGAATTACTAAAAGTCACCCATGTGACTATCATCACAGCCACAACCAGGACACCAAAGGAATTCCACACCAGAGTTCCTTAAAATGAGGAAAGACCATATTCAAATGATGTGGTTCCAGTAACTGGTTAAAGAGAACAATTGGAAAAGTCAGACATGCAATCCAAAGGTCTAAAGAACTAGTTGTTTCTGTTGGAAAATGAAGTTCCATCTGCTGGTTGGATAAGGGTCACAAGAAGCTAAAAGCTGGGGAAGATCCAAAGCTTCTGAATCCCACCTCAGAAATTACATGCAAATTTGTTGTTTGATTTTGCCATGCTGAGGATTGAACTCAGGGCTCTGGAGCATGCTAGACAAGTAACTCTGCCCCAGCCCAGAAACTGCATATGAACTTGAATCCACCCAGTGCATCTGAGCCTCATGATGTTGGATAAAGAGCCTAAATAACTGGTCCCATGTGACCTAGACTGACAACTCACAGCTTCTGTCTTTTCAACCCCAATCTCCTTTTTTTTTCCACCTTGGTGACTATCAGATTCACCTCAACTTCTAAGGCACCTGTATTAGTTTGTGAAGGTTGCCACAACGAAGTACCATAAAGTAGGCAGCTTGAAACCAAAAAATACACCTGCCACACTATTGGAGGTTAGGAATCCAAAGTTGAGGTATCAGCAGCAGCTTTGCTTCCTTCCAGAGGCTTTGGGAAAGAATCTGGGTTCCTCTCCTAGCTTCTAGTGATCATCACCAATCCTTAACTTAAAAATACATCAATCCAATCTCTGCCTCCACCATCGCATGACTTTCTTTTTTTGTGTTTCTGTGTCTAAATTTCCCACTTTTTATAAAGATGTTAGACATCCCAGTCCAATATGACCTTATTTTAATTTTTTTTATATCTGTAAAGACTATATTTCCAAATAAGGTACCTTGAAAGTACAGGAGTTCTGGACTTGAACATATCTTTTTAGGACACAATCCAACCCAAATCTGCCCCATCTCTGCACCTTCCATCAGCCCCTCCATCAAAATTTCCCCCAGTGTGCAGGAAAGACTCATGCTCATTGAATCCCCAGCAACTGCCTTCCCAGATTCATTTATTTCTTCCTCTCGTACTTCTTTCTTTTTTCCTTGTTTTGTTTGTTTGTTTGTTTTTTTGTTTCATTCTTTACCCCCAAAAAATCACAATTTTCTTGGGGGACTGGGGAAAAGTAGACCAGGAATGGGAACAATATGTGTCCATCCAGATTCTTCATTGCACAAAAATTAAACACTTTTCCTTTGACCAATGACTAAAGATCAAAAGTGGCTCCAGGCTCTTTCCTGCCTAGATATGAGAGCAAGAAGCACAACAGGCACTTTGCAACCAGGAGGTGACAAACCTGAAGATATGAGACCAAACCTCAACATGCTAAGCATGATGATACATATATAATGTTTTAAAATACCCAATATGGAGCATTTAATATGTACCAGCTGGGGTTATGAGCACATTAAATATAATAATTCATTTAGCTGAGTATATTATTTTCTCCATCTGCAAAGGATGAAACTTACATGAACCATGAACCATGAAGGGTTCATACTATGAACTCCTAGAGAAAAGTCTGGGGATCCTGGTGGCATCATTGAGCTGCTATAGAGTTTGTTTTTATTTTCAAATAATAAATCAGTATTGGTTGGGGTTTCCATTACTTGCACCTGATTTCATTTTTGGCTAACACTGATATTACTCCATAGGGGCATCAAAAGGATTAAATGAGAAAATATATGTATATAGATGGGAAACAACACTACATCAATAGAGTCTAAAACATGGCAGTTCTCAATGAATAATCGATGTTGATGTTTAACCATTTTATGAATAATTAAAGCAACAGTGTGGTGGACAGAACAGAGTCCTCCCAAAGGACGCTAATGCTAGGTACTTGGGAGTACATTCTGCTACGTGGCAAAAGAGACCACACAGCTCTGACTAAGGTTATGGCCCTGGAGATAGGGAGATGGTTTTTGAATTATCCAGGTGGATCCAATGGAATTACACAAGTCCTTAAAGCAGAGAACCCTTCCCACCTGCAGTGAGAAGGATATGTGGTAGAAACTCAGAGACACAGCTGCAAGAGAAGACAGGCTCTGCTACTGCCAAGCTGTAGGAGGCCAGTGTAAGGACCAGAGAGGTCTAGGTGCAGCCAGCCAGCAAGAAAGTGGAGCACTCAGTCCTATGACTGTACAGAATTAAACTCACAGCTCTGGCCAAACCTTGACAGACCCATGCTGGACTTCTGCCCTACAGAACCGTAAGATAATATATTTACATTGTTCAAGTTTGTGCTGAATTGTTATAAGAACAACAGAAAACAGATACAAGTAATCATGGAATTTCAGGCATGATCCAGAAGTTTAGCTAAGGGGCTTCAAAGAAGCTGGTTACCAAAGCCAGTGGAACTAACTCCTGCCAAGGAATCACATAGATTTTTTGTATATATATATTTTTTGCCCAATGGTGCAGCTGATCTTGTTTTAAGGTAGTGTGTGGAGCTGCCCTGATGGACAACTCAAGGAGCACCACTCACATAACACCAGGGGTGTCATTCATACAGACCAGAGTGTGAAGGATGTGTCCTACAGTTGTGCAATTCAGTGGCCCTGCTAGTCAGAAGAAGGGGTGTGGGGTCATAATGAGACTGGTGGTTAGAGTTTGGAGGGCCAGATATAAGCAGGTGTTATGGTTTGGATGTGAGGTGTCCCCCAAAAATTCACATGTGAGACAATACAAGAAGGTTCAAAGGAGAAATAATTGGGTTGTGAGAGTCTTAACCTAATCAGTGAACTAATCTCCTGATAGAGATTAACTGAAGCAGTAGGGTGGATGGAGGAGGTGGGAATTGGGAGTGTGACTTGGGGGTATATATTTGTATCTGGCAAGTGGAGACCCCTCTCTCTGCTTCCAGATCACCAGGTAAACTGTTTCCCTCTGCCATACTCTTCTGCCATGATGTTCTGCCTTATCCTGAGCCCCGAAGAATGGAGCTGGCTGTCTATGGATTGAGACCTCTGAAACTGTGAGCCTTAAATCAACTTTTCCTCCCCTAAAATTGTTCTGGTCAGATCTTTTAGTCACAGCAGTGAAAAATCTGACTAAAACACAGGGCAAATGTCCGTGCAGTATTATAGAGCCAATCTCTCTGAAAAGCACCTGGCTCACAGTCCAGCGATGTTGGTATTTGATAATGACTACAAAATGCCACCTTCTAATGTCAAAAACTCCATTTAAAAAAGAACAAAACAGAAAGCTTCGTGGGTTTCTCTCTCCCAACTGAACCTCCACAGTCAGATAAGCTAGGGTCATTGTGGCCCTTGTGTGGCCCAGTTACTTTCTCTGTCATGGCTAATGAGGAGCACACTCTTCAGCAAGCCAGTTAGGCTTAAATTCAGAGGTGAAATTGAGGACAAAGTTGACTTCGAGGTGACCAGGGTCTATATTTTGAATCAAAATTTGGTAAAAGAAATACTCCAGATCTTGAGAAATGCCTGTCCATTTTAACATTCTTCCTAGGAAAACTATAGCCTCCTAATTAGAGATTTGGAAAAGCCACTGAAGCCTGTGACCTGCAGGGGTACAGATTACAGGGCTGGTTTGTCAAACACAGTTACATCTGCTGACAAGAAACCAGTTATGTAAAGATGCGAGAAATGGAAATGCTGCACCAATTTTCCAGAACAAAATCTGCCTCTAAAAAGGTGTAACTTCATGCAAAATATGCTTCATCATTTGAATAACAAAATAAGATATGCAAAAAAAAATAAGACTCCTCAAAGAGAGTCGCATTCAGGATGCAGTGTCTACAAGCAAAGTGATGAATATTTCCGGTGCTATATTTAAAATGTTTTGTGAGAAAATAATGTGTTTTAGAAATGGAGCTGAGATAATGCCAGAGACTTTGCTTTAGCGACTATCAAATAAGTTTCCAGGCAGGTTTTTCTGTTTCTTATAGATTCCTAGAGGTAATGGTGAAAGCCGCCATTAAAATTCATTAGATGAAAAGTAAACTTATATTACAATTGATGACATTCTCCTCTAAATTGTTAGCCTTATTAGAGAGACGCCTCTTGTCTGCCAAACTCTATCTATGGTGTCTTTTTGTTCTAAACAATTCTCTTGCATTTTAATCTAAGGAATGTTCCTTCAATGCTAAGTTCCCTTCATGCACTGCCTGTCACACAGGGCATTCCATGAACTTGCCCTGAGATGCTTCTCAACTTCTAGAAACAGGATGCTGAGGTTGCAAAGAAAGTCTTCTATTCCAAGCATCAAGGTTGGAAAAATTACTTAAAGGATGACAGGATAAGGGGTTTTATGTTCCTTGGTTACTAAAGCCTGAAATACCAATTCACTCAGCTGAGAAGAATTCCTGTAAGCTTCCCTCTGGGTCCATGGAACATCCATGAGACCTCTCTTTGGGTCCAAAGCAATTCAAGAGCTGCAGAGCCAGGCATGGTGGTGCACACCTATAATCCCAGAAACTCAGGAGACTGAGGCATGAGGATCACAAGTCTGAGGCTAGCCTCAACAACTCAGCAACCCTGTTTCATTGAACAAAACAAAAAAGAGCAGCAGAGGCAATGGTCCTTTGCTGGCTTTGAGTTCAGGTGCTGTTCTCGTGTCCTCAAGCCCCTTCCCACAGCATCTTGCTGTGAATTAGATCAGAACAAAAACTGATCAGTCCTCATCTCATTGATCCAATGACCTCTGTTGTGGTCTGACTGTGTGTCTCCCCCAAATTCATATGTTGAAGCTCTAGCTCCAATTTGGAGGTACTTTGGGAAGTAATTAATTTTAAATGAGGTGAGGGGCCATGATGGGATGAGTAACTTTATAAGAAGAAAAGGGCAGACTAGAACATTCTTTCTCTTGCCTTTTCTGCTATGTGAAGACTGAGAAGCTGGCCATCTGCAAGCCAGGATGAGGACCTCATCAGGAACCTAACATGCTGTCCAAGATCATAATTTTGGACTTTCCAGATTCCAAGATTCCCAGTACTGTGGGAAATAAATGTCGGTTGTTTAAGCCACCTAATTTATGGCATTTTTATGATAGCAATCAGAGCTGACACAGACACACCTCTCATCCACAAAATGTGGCATGAACATTTCTTCTTGATGGATTATCTTAACTATGGCCATTTCTTTTTTTTTTTTTTTTTTTCAGGAGGAAGCAGTGTTTATTTGTGTTAAGACAGATTCTGCGAATTCCTAGCCAAAGGCTGAGCACTTAGTGTAGGGAGGCATAGCCTTATATACTCTTGTTAATTTCCTTTTATATACTAGTTCTTTGTCTCCCATGTGTGATAATACATATTTCTGGCTAGGTATTCCATTTCTATATTACAGAGGAGCAACAATGTTACAACTGAGTTGTGGAAGGCTCACAATGATTTTTTTTTTACTGTTTCCTGTGTACTGATTAATTTATTTTTTAAATTATTTAATCAATATACCTGCAAATGCCATATTTCATTCTTCTTTAAGGTTGAGTAATATTCCATTGTGTATATGTACCACATTTTCTTTATCCATTCATCAGTTGAAGGACATCTAGGTTGGTTCCATAGTTTAGCTATTGTGAATTGAGCTGCTATAAACGTTGATGAGGCTGCGTCACTGTAGTACGCTGAGGACTCTCCTATGGCCATTTCTTTCGGATGCGTGTACTATGACAATCTGCGGAGTGATGCAGGGTGTTCAGCAGCATGCAAAACAATTCTGCAAATCAGAATTTTTCCTAAAGCATAAGATCTAACTCATAAGATCATTCAATATGGCGAGCCCTACACTAACCAGCTGTCATGGAAAAATCCAATGTTAGATAACCCTGAGATGAGATAAATGGCACAGAGCTCTTCTTCTGTCCCTAAAACCTGGCTGCACCAAAAACTGAGGGCAAGGGAATGGGACAAGGAGATTCCTTTTGTTTCACCTCCTGGCTTTTCCCCTCCTCCCCAAAGGCTGCCAGAAAAGCCCTTCACCAATAGGCACCAATGCATGGAAGAAGACTGCACTTCCCAGTTGACAGGCCTGGGCTGGACCCATTTCTCTGCACCATCTATGCGACCTTGGGGGAATTATTGAAACTCCCCGAGATACAGGGTCCCTATTATCAGATGGTGGTCATAATTCCTAACTCGTGGGATGTTTAAGAAGATGAATAAAACTCCTGCAGGAACATGCCTACCACAGTGTCCAGCCAGGTTCTAACCATGGCCCTCCCTCCTGGTCTCTGTCAACAGCAACTTGGCAACTCCCAAAGGTAGGTGTGTGGTCTCCTCCTGTATTACCTACCCTGGTTCTTTCTAGGCTCTTTCTGAATGGGTCAGGCATTTCATGAATTTAGAGTGGCCAAACAAAGAAGCCTTGAGAGCCAGCCTTCCCTGAAAAAGAACCTAATACTGCAAGGAGAGGGGGACATTCATAGGAGGATGTCCAGTTTCCATTGTCCCAAGGTTTAGCTCTGAAAAAAGTGGCATGAACCATGCCACACTAGAGAGAAAAATAATTTGGTAAAACCAATTGACAACAAAACTCCAACAAAACTTTCTGCTATCTTTGGAAACCAGTATGGGGGACTCATTCCCACAAATCAGAACTTCCTCCCCACTGAGGCTGGTGAGATGTTTGGGCCCTTGCTATTGGCTTCATATTGGAAATGAACTTGATTTAAAAATCAGTTCATAACCCAGCTCTGATTCTCCTCCTCTCAGAACTTCTAGCAATAAAAATAATAATAATGATAATAAAAGCTAGAGGAAGAAGGGTGAAGGAATTCAGCTCATTTCATTACTTTGGGTTTTATACTTCTTGTTTGCTAGCTTGATAAGGGATGCTACAATCTTTTATGATATCAATCTTTTATGATATTCTTTTTATTGCACTAGATGGCAAGGGAATTGCCCCAAATTAATAAAAACCATATGTTGGATTTTGATTAGGGATCACTTTGGAATAATGATTGATCTGGCTTGGGAATGAGAATAGGCATTTCCCTTTCCCTTTCTTTTTTAATCATATGCCTTTCAGAGTCCCTCTGGCCTCCTTTCCTCCCTCACCCTTGCCTTTACATGCAAAACCTAGATAATGAAAAGGTCTTATAAATCCCTGGTGTATATACTTGTTACCAAAAATTGCATTGTAATCTGAACTATCAGCCCATCCAGTGCCATCTCTATTGCACCGGGGATAGTAATAACAGCATAGCATGGTTGTATCTGAATGTATCCAGGCAACTGATTACGTGGTAAGATCGGTCCTCTGAGCATGTGATATGTGACATGGCAGACACCCATTCCTCAAACCACTAGGAAAGAAGCGAAATTCTCCTACAATAAGGACAAGCTTCCTTAGTTAGTATAACTTTTTCTCCAAGCAATGGAAAGTCTCCCTGCTCCTTGGCCCCAACTCATTTGAATTGTTTCTTTTCAACAATATAAATCATAAAAACCTGGCAACAACCAAGACGGTTCATCTTTGAAAATCCCTCCTTTTATTCCCTACTTCAAAGTTGCTCCAACTATAAAAATCACCTGGGAAATGTGCTTAAAATATTGATTCCTAGGTCTGCCTCCAAAGATACGGATTCACTAGATTTGGGGTTGGGCCTAGGAATCTGCATTCAAGTGATTCTGATTTAAGATAGTCTAGAGACCACCTTTAAAAACACTAACAGGAACCTTCAAAATATCATAGTTATGTTTAAGATCATCATTTTTTGGAGTAAAATCTCACTAAATTCAAATCCCAACTTTGCCATGTACAAGCTTGTATGATCCTGGGCAGTTTGCTTAACTATTTTAAGGCTCAGTTTTCTAACCTAGAGAATAAAGAAATTAATGCTGCATCAGAAGGTTGAGAGAATTAAATGAAATACTACAGAAATAATGTTGAGTACAGCGTCTGGTAATTATAAGCATTCCATATCTAGGTACCTGTAACTAAGGAAAAATTCTTCAAGGCCAGGACTCATCAAAAAGTCAGCTGCTGTCTTACTGCTAAGATGACTTTATGTTATAAAAAGAATGGACATCAATCAAGAGGTGCCTTGAAAGTATCAGAGGTAGAAGTTTGGGGCAAATAAATGTTAATAAATTAAGAACTAATGATAATAAGAGAAGGTGAAAGGATGATAGAGTATGAAATGGTAGTGCAAATAGGGAGAAATTTTGTAACTGTTCTCAGTTGTATTCTGGACAGTTCTATCATTTGGGATGGAAAATAACTTGGTCAGCTGGGCTAGTGGTGCATACCTGCAATCTTAGGGACTTGGAAGGCTGAGACAGGAGCATTGCGAGTTCAAAGCCAGACTCTGCAACTTAGCGAGGCCCTAAGCAGCTTAGTGAGACCCTGTCTCAAAATTAAAAAAAAAAAAAAAAGGCTTGGGATGTTTAGGTGCCCCTGAACTACTCAATCCCAGGTACCAA
>JAJEJO010001665.1:201944-216572 GCA_020662805.1 Glaucomys volans
GGCAAAGGGGGCTTGGCATGGAAACTAGAGTTAGGGGGAGGAGAAGAAAACCAGACTGGAAGGTTTTTAAAAATAGACAAGGATGGAGTTGAGAAGATGCTGGGCACTGAGGAAAAGGCAGAATCGTGCATTACTCCATGGTAGAGGCTAGATCATCTATATTCAGCATTACTAATAGCAAGCACAGTGATTGATACACAATGGAGCTGAATGAGTGTTTGGTAAATGAAAGAATGTTGTGATTTGTTGGTACCTCAATCCTCCCTATTGCTTATTAAAAAGTAGTTCTTTTGCACTACATATAAAATAGCATATTTACTGTTGCTTTTTAAAAGATACTGGCCTAAATCCATGGTGTCTAAGGCTTACCAGGAGGAGGGTTGCCGATAAGAAGGCATAGTCACGTGGGAAAGGTCTAGAGTAGAAAGCTGCAAAGACCAAGATCCCCCAGAGATTACCTACCTTGTCTGGCCCCATTTTCCATCTGGGACTGAAGAACAGAAGGATAGAAGGGGAACCCAGATGATGATCCTCCAGTGGCTATTTTTTTTTTTTTTAATGGAGGATTGAACCCAGAGGTGCTTAACCACTAAACTAAATCCCCAGTCCTTTTCATGTTTTTAATTAGTTTATTGCAGGGGGCGGTACTGAGGATTCAACTCAGGGGCACTTGACCACCTAGCTACATCCCAAGCCCTATTTTGTATTTTTATTTAAAAACATGGTCTCACTGAGTTGCTGAGCGCCTGACTTTTGCTGAGATTTTCTTTGAACTGATGCTTCTCCTGCCTCAGCCTCCCCATCATCTGAGATTACAGGCATATGCCATGGTGCCCAGCTTTTTTTTTTTTTTTGAGACATGGTCATACTAAGTTGCTTAGGGTCTCACTAAGTTGCTGAGGCTGGCCTTGAACTTATGATCCTCCTGCCCCAGCCTCCCAAGTCACTGAGATTACAGATGTGTGGCATCATGCTCAGCCACCAGTGGCTCTTAAAGTCTATTTCTGCAACACTAATTCCAAGATAAGGAAGGTTCTCTGGCCATCTTCAACTTTCCCAGATATTGTCAAATACTCTCCAAGATAGATTAAATCAATCTGCATTTCTGTCACATTCCAGGGAATTTCCATTACTCTGCAACTCCTCCTCTAGACTTGGAATTCCCATAATTATTTTTTTTCAAGTCAAGAAGAGACAAATTAAATGCTCTCTCCTCCCCATTTCCCCCAAGCAGCTGATGTTACAATGCTGATGTTTTTTAAATATTAGAGACAGAAGGTAGAAGGGAAGAAGGAAAGGAAATAGAGACAGAGAGGAGAATACAGGAGGAAAAAAAGAAAAAAGAAATAAAACCTGTCTAATGTTTAGCCTGTTTTTTTCCAACTTTCTTTGACTGTGAAATAATTTGACCCCTGTGAGATCTATTACCATTGCATGGAACTGCGTGGGTTCCAAGGAACACACTTTGGGAAATTCTGCATTACACTAACATTCATATATTCCCTCCCACATCCCCTCCCATTTGTTCTTATAAAATATAGTAGAGTATATTGATTTTTATTTTAAGGGCTATACACTCATGTGTATCTTTGGGCCACATGGCTCAAATTCTTACAGTAGTGTGTTCGAATTTCCCATAGCAACTTCTCAATTAAATATCAAGAACTGACCAGTTTATATTGAGGGGGTGAAACATATCACTTATATTCAGATATACAACACATTAATTAACACTCCTGCATGCCCCATTTAGTCTGTGTGTTGGCTGTTTCAAGGTTAAATATTTAATCAAAGGCTCCGTGTAGCACTTCATGCAAATGTCTGCTCAGCCTCGTATGGCAGACCTTGGCAGCCCTGGCCTGGCTTCTCCCGCTCTCCGGCTCTGTGACCTCCCCAGGTCTCCATTCCCTCCATAGGAAGATCAGAGTATTGAACCAGATCATCTCTAAGGCCTCTTCAGCATCAACATTTATGTTTGAAAACCCTTGCCATAGCAAACCTCACTAACCATGACTGCCTCGCTATGATCTAAATATCTGACTTGAAAAATGTGAACAGATTTCATTTACTAAAAGCCTCTAATCAAGACCAAAACCTTTTACTTAAACAATTAGAAAACAATTAGTTGGGGGAATAAAAACAATTTTAATTTGCTAAATGGGCTTCCTCCCTCCTAATAGATACGGACAAGACCCTAACTAATGCTTCTGACCACATGGAAAACACACAGGCATTGCTGAGTCTGTGGATGGAGGCGCGGGTTGGCTCGATTTCCTATTAGGAAAGTGAAAGGCGCTCACATTAACCCCAGCCTTTTGCAGTGATTCATGTTTAAACATGCGCCTAATGTTTGCGATGCTTAGTGCTTTCTCCTCATTGATCTCTCCGATGCCTACACCCAGATGGATCTTGTGCCAGCCCAGCACTGTGCACACCTTGGTCATCAGACCTTTTACATGGCCATGAATTTATGAGCCTCTCCCAGAGACATGAGCTCCCTGAGCACAGTTCAGAGTGTTTGTAACACACCCAACAGAAGTCCTTTCCAGCTAATGAAATGTGAGAGCATCTGGCCCAAATTCCTATAGATTCCAGCTAGAAGGATCCCTCTTTTACACGATGCTCAAAGGACACCAAAAACAAACCTTCCATTTTCACCCATTACTCAAGAGCAGTTCATAGGGGCTATTTAATATACTGAGCTTATTTAATATAAAGTAATTTTTTTTCAATTTGTAACCCCCCCGCCCCCCGAAATGGAGCGATCTCCATTTCAGATGTTCCT
Organism: Glaucomys volans; assembly: GCA_020662805.1. Classification (NCBI taxonomy): domain Eukaryota; kingdom Metazoa; phylum Chordata; class Mammalia; order Rodentia; family Sciuridae; genus Glaucomys; species Glaucomys volans. The sequence goes on from JAJEJO010001665.1 coordinate 204,730, forward strand.
GGAAACTGTTTCCTTTCCAGGTGCCCTTTGCTTTTCCTGTGACATATACACTTTTTAATCTTGGGACAGTCATTTCATCCTTCTGGGGCTTAGCTTTCCATTTATAAAGCAAAAACAAAGATTTGGACCATCTTAATTTTACAAGTTCTTTTCATTTGCCTTCCCTTATCCTCTCGAAACATACATCTTTTCATCTTGGACAAGTTCCTCGCCTCTCTCGGCCTCAGCTTGCTTGCTTCTGAAATAAGAAGGATGTATTCTCAAGGGCTCCTTCAAATTCTATAAAATTCAGTATGGCAGAGTGATTTCAAATGCAAATTTTGAGTGTGGAGAGTAGGTATGGATCTTCTAGGGCTGATATAACATAGAACCACACACTGGGTGACTTGAACAACAGGAATTTACTGTCTCATAATTCCAGGGGCTGAAAGTTCAAAGTCAAGGTGCTGGCAGGAGTGGTCTCTTCTGAGGTCTCCCTCCTTGGCTTGCAGCTGGCCACCTTCTCCCTGTGCTCTCACATTGTCACCCTTTGCTCTGAATTGCATCTCTTCTTATGAGGACACCAGTTACATTGGATTTGAACCCACCTGTATGACCTTATTTTACCTTAACTACCTCTTTATAGGCCCTGTCTCCAAATGCAATCTCATTTGAGGTACTGACAGTTAGGATTTCAGATATGGATATTGGGGAGACAAAATTCAGCCCGCAAAAGGACATCCACATATTTTTTTTTTCATTTTTTGCCCTTTTTCTTTGTTTTCTGCCCTTTTAAAATTCCCTCCCTTTTATCCTTCTCTCTGATCCTCATTGCTGATCTGAATTCAGTTCAAGGTGGGTTAAGAGGACCGACTGGATCCAGGGCACCTGGACCTAAGGGGCAGCTCTCTGACTAACCAGCCATGTGCCCTGAGGTTCTTCCAGTCAGTTTACTTGTCTGTAAAATGTGGACTACAACAGCAGTACCTATCAGAGTCGTTTGAAGGATTAGGTGCAGGTGAAGTGGTTAGCAGGGTGTCTGGCTTCATGAACGCTGGCTTTATCCTTCCATTTATCTGGATGTGACTATTGGGGGGGACATTGAGAAGTCACCTTGCATGAGTAGAGGTTCATGACAAGTTATGCTTGAAGAAGACTGGAATGGAGCAGGAAGAGGACTCTGGTGTGGGGAAGAGAGCCGAATATCAGGGCCAGAGTGGGCTTCCCAAAAAGGAGGATGCAGACAACAGTGGAACATGAGGACATACCCAGAGCTGCTTTTGGGTGGCTTTCTAGATGACAAACAATGACCCAGGAAGAGGAAGAGGGAAGTTTTCCTGATTCTTCTTCACAACATAGGATTGATTCTGTGCAGTGAGGTCCCAGGAGAACCCAGCAGAGCCTGGACACCGTGAAGATGAGAACATAAAGCACCAAGTGCTGGTACCATCTGCACAGATGTCAGCTTTCCCAAGGGTCTCCAGCCTCAGGGCTGTGCTGAGGAACTGCTTGGGCAGCAGACATCATCAGGTGGACAGAAGCTCTATGTGCATGGGTCAGGGACAAGAATAAGAGAGCTTCCCCTTGAAGTGTCCTTGACTTTGGAGAGGGGATTTTGCACAGGGCTGAAGTTCTGCATCAAATAGGAGTGTGAGATTGGCCAGTGAATCATGGATAGTTAAATCCTGTGGTCCCTGTGTGTGCTGGAGAATCTCAGGTAGTTTACAAATTCAAGAAACTTTTAGAGGTAAGGAGTTTGCTGGTCCCTGAACTAGATGCATATCAGTACATATATGGCATCCAAATTAGGGCCTGCACCATCAGAACACAACCATCAACTTTTCTGAACCCAATACCAGGGTCCCTGATAGAGGACTGGCAAAATCAACTAGAGAACAGGGCTTTGAAATTGCAACCAAGTCAGCTTGTTAATATTCCACCCCTGGATTAAACCTGAACCTTAGTGGTCCAGGCAAAGAGCACCCTCATCCCTGGACTAGAGCAGAGCCAATGGCAATCCTCTTGCAGGCAGGCAAGAATGAAAGTGGAAGAACTTGGCTGAGCATGCCTGGCCCTTCCAACTTCACCAAGTGAGGGGAAGGAGAAAGGCCATGAAACTTTCTCCACCTGTAAATATGAAATTGGGGGAATGGAGGGACTCCCCTGCCAAACCTCATTTGGGATCACAAACACAAATACTTAAGGAGTTCACTGTGAACCTATGGGAAGTGTACATGAGTTTAAGATGCTTTGAGCACTAGGAAGATTTAGGGTCTGTGAGATGATGGATGGCAAGGGAAGGGTGTAGAGATTGTGCTTAGGGGACTAGAATGCCCCTACCCCATCCAAAGGTGCCAGGTCCTACTGGGCTCCCACCAATTTTTGCTGAATAGGAAGGCAGAGCTGGGAGATGACAAGTTCCTGAATTAGGATTCTTTTTGAAATGTGGACTTTGATTGTTCAATAATGCTGCAGAAATCAACCTTAACCACCTTGTGAACTGCACACTGCCCATTTGAGGGCTACTGGCTGTGGCCCTGTTTTCTAGTAACTAGGCAGTGGCCTGAGAGGGTGGATCTCAGAGATAGTGGAAAACCCAGCACCAAGGCCTTTGCTCCCTCCATTAAGAGCAGAGGAAAAGAGAGGGATATTTCTTCCATAACAAACAAAGAACAGTCAAAGGACTGGGGACAGAAGAAAGGGTCTTAGAAGGACCTGAAGCCCAGGGTGTCTGAGAGATTGTTTTGTGACCCCAAACAGGAGGATTATAGTTCTTAATCCATAAATATAGGAGGACAAAGGGTTCCTGTCTGGGAACGATGGAGATCTTGCCAGAATCTGCCTGGTTCTCCAAGCTCACACCCTCTATTGTCCTTGGTCCATCCAATGTTTAAGGAGAGGCAATCTCCCAAGTTAAGTGAGTCACTCAGTCTGGGAGGACTGTTCTTCCGTCCTTGCTTCCCCTTTGTTCCCCTCCCCTCACTAATTGTTTCCAGGGTTAGTGCTGGGGGCAGACATGTCCAAAGGCCTGCTCTGTTCTCCCCACCCCCTCTTGAGCAGGACTCACAGGCCACCCTCTGTCGCTAATGCCTATTCATCTGGAACTAGCTCTTCACAGCCCCAGCTAAAAGGGCCTTTCATCCACTCATTATCCCTCCACCAAAACCTCAGACGGGAAGAGACTTCAAAGTGCCAGGGCCTAGTTTGATTTCCAGTGTGTGGCAGATCTCCCGCGAGCTGAGGCAGGAAGAGAGAGGAGCCCACCATCCTCAGGTTCGGCCTCTGCCCGAGGAGCTGTCATCTGTTCACAGTAACACCCCGTCTGCTGTGTGCCTTCCCTCTTTGGATGCTTCTATTATTGTGTCTATTAGAGAAACAAAAGCTTCAAAGAAGGGCTCCCCCACAGCTCAGAAACCCTCTGCTCTGTTGAGACTCCCCTTTAAGCTGCAAAAACTGAAATGCTGTCTTGAGCTCCCCAAGGGTTGGGTCTGAAGGGCCCCTGGCACAGCTCCTGAATTTTTCCATCTTATTCACCTCCTACTATGATTTCATTCCTGATTAGAACCATATTTCTAGCAGCCCCAATGAGGTTCTCATCAACAAGTAGGGTGACACAGTGGCATCTCTTCATATTGATCTTCAGGGTCATGCCAAAGCCACCTGGTCCTTTTTCTTAAATCTGCTGTTGAAAACTGAGGTTTGGATGAACTTTCATAGTTTATGGATCCATGAACATTGTGGTGTGGTCCTCAAGTCCCATCAGAACCAACAATTGAATATAAACCAGGGTTTCTTCCTTCTTCCCCACCACCTTCTCATTTTCTGAAGAGATGCCCATAGTGATAGAGCAATGTCCCTAGACAGAAGCACATTCTTGGCCTTCAACTGGCCTAGATCAAATGTTAGGGAGAAGTCTTTTGAAGTGTCAAGCATGAGCATGCTAGCCACCCAACCCACTGAATGACCCTACACCTGCTGGAGTGTTAAGCTGCCAATTCCCAATCCAATTGAAACCACTCTTCCCAACATTTATAATCTGAGGCCTGAAGGTAACTGATCATTCAGAAGAATGTATCATCTGCTCACAGACCAAGTAGAGAACTAAAAACAAATTCTTACTTTACCCACCCCTGCCCCACTGAGCTATTGCTTGGCCATGTGATGTGCACTTCCTCACATATTACTTCACATAATCTCTGTAACCTCAAATGCCTTGTCCAAGGTCATCAAACACCAACCTGGAAAACCTCAAGTCCATACTCTTTCCAATTCACCATGCTGAATTTCAGAAGTAAGAGCACTGACCTTGGAGCCCAAAGACCTTATCTGAACCTGAGCTCTTCCACTTATAATTAGCTATGTGACTTGTGCCCATCTCTTCACCACATAGGCTATTATTTCATCTCTAAATGGAGATGATAATACTGACCTTGTAGGGAAGGTTGTAATGATTCAAGGTCCTATTTTAATGAGGCTGGTGAGACACCACTGCTAGTAGGAGAGCTGGCCTCCCCCATGGTGGCAGCAGGTATCTGAGGCTGGCTGTTAGAACAGAGAATGGGCACCTCTAGAGTGGACAATTCTATGCCCAGGAGCCCAGCTCTGTCCTCCTCACCTGCTTTTTCTAAGAGAAGCCTCCATTCAATCACAGAGCATAGAGATGACTTCCTCACTGGGAGCAGCATCCCCCTACCCCAGCTTCCTTTACTCCATATTTCTCAGTGCTGGCTCCACTCCAGAATTACTTGGGGAATTCAAATTTTCTCAAGGAAATTTCAGTGCCCAGATCCCACTTCCCATTAGTGAAATCAGACTCTCAGAAGCTGGACATGCTTATTTTCTTAAAGCTCAACTCATATTAATGGGCAGCCAGCTTGGGATCTCTGGTCTAGTGATTAAGAGCTCAGCTCACTGGCTACATCATGATGGGCAAGTTACTTGAGTGCCTCTCACTTCACTTTATTCCTCTGGGGATCAATCAGCAGAGCAGCCCTCCCAACATTTTTCATGTCATGATACATAGAGAAATAAAAATATTTGTAGAGCATCCCGGAGTACATGGATATGAGGAGTGACCTCAGGTGCTACAACCCTCCTGGTGGTGGAAGGGATCCAAGTCAATCCCAGGGCCTGCTGGTTGGGAGCCTTTGCAAAGAAAAGCAAGTAGGGGAATTTTATCAAGTCAGCACACCATAGGATAGCAGAGCAAACCCAGATCTTAGGAAATGTTGTGCTTCAATCCTCTCATTTTACAGAGGGGAAAACTCAAGCTAGAGAGATGAAGTGACTCACTCAAAGAATGTGTGGATTGGTATCAGCTATTGCCTTTAGTCAAAATCAAATGCAAAGCCAGGAGACTGCTTACCCTCCTTTTGAGCAGAGGGAAGCCATGAAGGAACACTCCCATCTTTTGTTGGGGGAATCTTACTGATAGCCCCGTGGATGACACAGTGATTCATGGGCACTGTACTCTGCAGCCCAGGAAGTGGGTTGAGAGGGAGCCTTCTTGCAGTGTGGGCACCTTTGGGGAATGACAGCAAGCAAGGTTCTTTTCCTTTTCAATCTGGAAAGCTGCAGTCAGTGAGTGTGTGCAGGATTAAAGCCAGGATATGGGAACAGTGGTACGATCCAGAGCCACTCAAGACTGATAGGCCAGCTACTCAGCAAGATGAAGCCATTTGTGTAGCGGGAGGATTGTTCTTTCCATTTTAGGTTTGTTTCAGTGGTGCAATGGTTGGGGTTTGGGGGATTTGTGTGGGTCCTCGCACTAGAGCTGTTTCTGCACTGCTGATTTCTAACATACCCTTCATGCTGGAAATGCGGTTTGCCCAGATTGTATTCAGCCCAGATTCCCTCCTCGCCCGCCCCCTCAATTCCATTTCCCCATGCTGCGTGGAGATGAAAAACCAGAATGTAAAATCTGGCGACAAAGAAGGGCCAGGAAGTCACTGGTTACGTGGGTTTGGAAGTGGAAGCCAGGTGCATTCTCTCCGCGATGGCTGCAGACGGTCTTTGAAACAGATGTCACCAGCTCCCCTGCCATTCTCTTTGCAAAGACGAGGCGCAGAGTTCTAGAATGAGAGACAATAGGCATTAATATCCATTGGAATGACAGCTGTTTATGACTCGTTTTGCTCAGGACACGTGTCCCCCAAGCAGAATGATTAGCACTCCAGCAGAATACGATATTTATGGGTAATCAAAAGCGAATGGCAGATCGTTTGGACTAATGGGAAGCATGGTTCACATTTGCCTTTTCTGGAAGTTCCCACCAAGAATAAATAATAAAGTGAGTTCCTAGCAGTAGCCTCCCTCCCGCTCATAATATGGTGGATTTGTTTAGTGTATCCTGGGAAAACTTACCTGCCTTGCCAGGGTGTTATGAGGATTAATTAATGTTTGTAAAGTGCTTGGAATTCCACTGAAGAAATGTACCTTGTCGATGCAAATTATTATCATTATATAGTGCCTTTCATCCCAGAATCTCAAAGTGCTTCCCCAACAATTAATTAAACCTCAATACACCCCTGTGAGAGAGGAAAGCATCAGTCTGCCCGCACTAATATAGCAGAGCTTCTGCACCTGAGTCACAAAGTCTAATGTTCAAGTCGCCCTCCAGGAGGGAGAGAGACTCCATTAGCGAGCATCCCTAAGTGCTTCATAATACATGAGTCGCTAACAATGCATGGCAAAGCACTATACCCGATACCTATGGCCAGAAGGACTTGCTTAATTTTGTTTGGTCTCTAATTGTCTGGGCTGCTTGTTTTATTTTCCTCCCTCCCCTGTAAAGCAATAAGGTGCTTGTCAGATGAGAGCCCAATTAGCAGCTGGAACCAGTTGCAGTACTCTGACTATACCTTCTAATCCTATTGCTTAGCATCTGTAATTCCACAAAGAGACTGCACCCTCCCCTATGTCCCCCAAAAGCTTACTGTTAGCAAAAATTTTAATGGCATTATTAGCAGGACGGACAGATACCATGTTAGCCCATCTGGATGCTGCATGCCCATCTCACATGTGAGTGTCTCAAGCAGGTAGGTAATTCGCCTTTCACAACAAGTGTGGTAATTTATAAGCACAAATCTCTTGAATTGGCTTCTGTAGAAGGAGTCTGGAAATCAAGTGAGCATTCCAGCAGCGTGGTGTGTGCTAGAGACCCACCAGCCTGCTTAGTCCTTACTGAGTGCATTTCTAAACAGAACTTTTTGGCATCAGTTCCAGAGAGGTTTTAAGACAGGAATTTCCTTAGAAAGCCAACTTTCTAGTCATGAAAACCTGGGAGGAAAAAAAATCATAACTTCCAAGTCTAATCTCCTTGCAGGGGTCAATTCACTCTGTGACCTCAGAATCATTCCCTAAGCTCAAATGAAGCTTCCAGCCTCTCTATGCACATCTTGCTGCTGGAAGTCCCAGGTTCCCAGGTGGGTTGACCACTTACCAATCAGGTCTCCCTTTCTGAGGTTCCATTTCCTTATCTATAAAATGGGAATCATGATGGCTACCCTGTGTACTTATCATGCTGCAGTGTAGATGGAACTTAATCATTTTATGTGGGCATGCTTTGCAAACCATGAATGCTACACAAGTGTAAGTGGCTGCTGAGAGCAGAAGTCATCATCAAAAGAACCTGTAGTTATAAGACAGACAGACTGGTTTGTGGTCATAAATCACACAGAGGTAGCCATCTCTAAGGTGTGGCATCCTTATTATCTATACTAAGTAGCACTAAGAAGGGAAGATGAAGAACTCTGAGATGAAAATCTTGGGAATTATTATGGTGTTGCTGGTGTAACTTCTCCCACTCCACCCATCTAGTCTCTTAATTCCATTGAGGAATTATTCTCTAATACCCTATAGTCCTGCTTGGGCTTTCATGCATGGAGTCTCACCCACACCCCTAGATAGAGAGAGCACATGACCCAAGTTAGCCAATCAGAATATCCCATCCTCTGGCCTAAGGCATGGGCATTAACTCAACCGTGACCAGTGGAGTCTTTTCAATGATTGATGTACGCACGTTGGGAGCATTTTCAATTTTCCATTGAAATTGCTAAACTGGATGTGAGTTGCCTGCCACTTGAACACAGGCTGCTTGAGAATGTCACCAAGCAGAGACAAGCTGATGCGAGAGAGATGATTACTGGGAGCACATGTGTACTAGGGGGCAATGGTTTAATGTTTTGATGACATTATTTGTGTTCCTGAATCAAGCTGTGCCTTGACTCCCAATTTCCCAACTATCTGAGTCAATGAATTTGCCTTTTACTTAAGCTAATTTGAGTTGAATATCTACTTTTCCCCAAAGTAGAAGACTTATCTAATACTGTCATGAACCAGTGAACAACAGATGGGATTTATCCATTCACTTTGGGAGAAGGTTAGCCATACAACTCTGTACTCCATGATTGAATGAGCAACTATTTTGTGCATCTTTTCCCAGTATTTATGAAGCATATAGAAAAAATGATTTGAATTAGATTCCCTGTTTTTCTAAGGGATTATAGTTTGGCCTCCTTATGTAGTCAGCAGGGCATCATTAGAAATTTGGGATCCATTCTCCCTGTCTGCTTCTTATATTTAATCCTTATTGTCACCAGTAACTATTCCCCTGACATTAGTTCCTCTATCCGGGTTCTCCCTCCACCGACTTCCACCCCCACCCCATCAGATGTCTTTATTCACAGTCATTGATCTGCCATTCACATCACATGATTCTCCATAGGGTCAGGGACTGTCCTGTGGGTAGACTGGACACTCTTTAAAGATCATAACTCCTGAATGTTTAATACCCACCCTGATACAAGGTAGGATCTTGCATTTGCAAAATTGGTGTTGGTTGTGACATACAGTTTACTTGATTTAAGGGAAGGCTAAGGCACCAAATAATCATCTGTTTTTTTGAGCTTAATTGGATCAGGTAGGTCAATCAAACACTCAAGTGTAGCATGCACGCGAATGTGTACATATGCATGTGTGTGTGTGTGTGTGTGTGTGTGTGTGTGTGTGTTAACTGGCTCTCAGGCCTTGTGTTGACTGGATTGGTGTGCATGTGTACTGGAGTGCTTAACCTGGTGCCCAGTGGCCTAGGTTTGAATCCTGACATACCATGTGACTGGGCTAATTATTACCTTCTGTGCCTCATTCTTTTTATCTGGAAAAGGGGGCAAAAAATAAACCTACTTCATTGTTGTGAAAATTAAATTGATTTTCACCAGTAGAATGTTAGACCAATGCCTGGATCACAGTAAACCCTCCGTTGATGTTAGCTGGTGTTATTCTGAATGCACTGTGGCCGACAGCACTCATTTAACAGTAGGTGCAAGGCCCAGACTCCATCAGCTCTGCTGTACTATGCAAGACACACTTCGTGTTTTTCTTGATGGTTTTGCCTGCAAATTCCAGGTGCTTATTTCTCCACACTGAATCGCTGCCCCAGGGGGGTTGGGCAGCAGGTGGCATGCTCATGAAAGCTTATCATGATGTGTCACCAACACAGCAAGTCACAGATGGCGTCCTGAGACACGGTGATGGAAGCCATCAAGAGGAGGCTGAGGACACCTCTCAACCTTCAGGGAAGAATCAGAGCCTTACTTTTGTGTGCTTGTCAATGATTTCTTTTTCTGGCTTGTTACCTTTGCGAACATGGATTTCTCCTTAGCATGTCTCTCACTAGTAAGTTTTTGGTCTATATTTTTGGACGTAAACTTTGATTGTGCGGCCAATTGCCTTCCCCGCCAGTCCTCGTCTGATCCTCATTTGCATCCCTTTGTTCTCATGAGACGTTGCTTGACACAGCCGCAAATGCATGAAACGTTTCTCGCGGTCAGGCAAGTTTATGTGTCTTCTGGGGTCTCCCAGAAGGTAACTGCTGACCTACATACACTTCATTCATATAGCTTTGAAATTTGTTCAACTTGCTAACAAGTCGAAGAGTATTTACAGCGCAGGGATGAGTCAAATGGGGAACATGAACAGATGGAGAAACGCCAGTTGTTATGCTTCGAGTACATTTCCCACACTGGAATGCGTGGAAGCCTGGCGGTATTCACTGCATGCAAGTCACCCACATAGTATAAAACTGATTTAATTTACTACCAAACGCCTTTGTTTTGCCATTACATAATCATAAATGTGCCCCCAAAGAGGCACTTTTAGAATGGGAGCCAGGGCAAGTAGCCAGCCAGACGTGAGTTCTCGTCCTATTAACAACCTCTTCCCTGTTCCTGCAAATCCTCAGTGGCCTTTCTGGTCGGTGACAGGGACACACCATGACACCATTCTTATCTCTTGACTTGTCTTCTTACCCCTCTGGTGGGCTATGCAGTTTGCCAGCCCGATTCCCAAGCATGCTGGAGGGATGTACGAAGGATGATTGTCGCTAGTGCCTCAAGGTGTCAGGCAGCTGGGCTCCACCCCAACCCCTGCATCCTACCCGCTCTAGTGAAATCGCTGCTCTGAAAACCACTCGGCACAGCTTGAGGAGGGCCTGGAGAGGACGGCCCTGGTCAAATTTTCCTCCAAGGCCTTGCCGTTAAATCTCCCACAAGCTCTAAGAGCAAATTGTCAGTGATCCACTTAACTGGCCCTAAACACCTCCGCTGCGTCCACCCAGATGAAGGAAATTGCTTTCAGGGATAGATGCGTCTCAAGAAAGTTGGCTACAAAGTGGATTTCTATAAAGAGAATTCCATTTTCTCCTGGCTTCCATTATAAAATTGGGAAATTTGTCACACTGGGAGAAAGAATCCTCTCAGGAGACAAAAATGAATATTTTGGATGAAAAGGAAATTAATGGAAAGCCAGAGCATTGGCACGGCTCTCCCTGGAATGCTCTGGTGCCTGCTGGGAACCACCGAGTGGTTTGCTTTTCCCTTGAATCCATTCCAGCATTTGGTAGAAGGGTTGGAACTCATGGGCCTTATACACACCAGCCGTCCTTTTCCCTCTCCACTCTTATTTTTTAGAATTTTCCTCTTGATCGAAGCTCCCATTTCCATGTTCTTGCACCTCACAAAACTCATGACTGCTCATTCATATTAGTCTAATGTGGCGTTAGGCTGCTACCTAAGATCTTATTCATTCACTTATTTATACCCCGCTTCATTCCTAGAAATAATTTGATGTGGTTTACAGGAATAAATGAGATAAAATGGTGCATTTGCATTTCAGACTTAATTCTACTTGTTTCGTGTTAACTTGCATTTCAGATTCAGTTCTCATTGTTTTCCCTAATTAAGTCAATTTTGACATTTTAATGTCTTGAGCCATAGCATTAAATAATAAATATTAATCTATTTATGTTGGACCAGTTTGAGAGGTCATATAACCTACCTCCCACCCAACATCACTTCAACTATTCCCTGTCTGGTGAAATGGAAAGAGATCTTTACCTCAGCTCTGTAACAGATTACTAAGAAGCTGCACAAAACTTTCCTCATGAAATGGCTCATAAGAAGCACTTGTTGATTACACAAAGCTTGGTGAGTTTCCCAGTAGGTGAAGAAAAGTTCAAGTTTCCCAGGGCAGACTCACCAATCACCAACAACCAGGAAATTCCCCACTGCTCCCATCAAAAGATAAAGAGTTTATTCTCTCAGAAACAGTATCAGGGGCATTTCTAGCACGTCTTCCAGTTTTCTACTTTTTAAGGTTCCTGAGAATCAGAAGCCGAGGCTGTCTGCACCCTTAGCTTCATGGTACTTCCCTACCTCGGGATGCAAATTTCTCATTTCCTCATTAGCCACACTGATTCAGTGGAATTTCCTGAACTCTGTCCACAGACTCTCCCTGCTCCAAACTTCCTTTTCTTAAATTTATTCATTTATTGTGTGTGTGTGTGTGTGTGTGTGTGTGTGTGTGTG